>JANAVB010009200.1:27748008-27890508 GCA_029216955.1 Iris pallida
TTGGACTTAAGGACAGGCAATCCTAGCTAATTTGACTATTCTGAGAATATTGGTAACGTTTATTTCAGCTTTCGAAGACAATTGTGATGACTTGGACTTTCTGACTTGTTGATTGGCGATACATTGTTGGTTCTCCGTGCAACCCCCAGGCAAGTATACCTTGCCAACTTGTACAGTATAATTTATATGCATGATCATCATCTCGCTGTGGTTCTTTTCCTTACATTTGTGATTGCTTTATTCCATGTCTAGTACACTCGTCCTGTTATAGTTTTACTTTACATGTTTCTAGTTGTCTGCACATTCTTATTCCTTTCTGTTATGATAGTTCTATATGTTACACTGTGTTAGTTTCATATGTATTCCTTGATAGAGTCGTCTAGTCCTACACTATGATTCCCTCGACTTGATTATAACTTGACTTGACATGACTTGAGTAGGACTTGACTTTGACATTCTACAGATTGTGAGTACTTACCTTGACTACGGTTTATAGGATTTTTATACTAGGATTGGCTACCATCTTGGTCGTGAGTACTTGCCTTGACTGCGATTGAGACACTATAGATTGTGAGTACTTGCCTTGACTGCAGTCTATAGCTTTGACCTATTAGCCATTTCTAGTATGGCATGCCAGTGTCTTAGGATCCTTGTGTTTAGATCTTGAGTCTTCGTTCATTTTATCTCATTGGATATCCTTGATTGTCCCTTACTTCTTTGTATATTTGTACTGTTACATGTTGTCTTGTATATTATGTATCTTGCTAGTCCTCTGAGGACCTGATGATCTCTTCAGGTTTAGCGATTGTATGGAGTTAGTTAGCAGAGCGGGATGGTAGAGGATTGCGATGCATGATACAGGTATTTGCTTGTGATATTTCTTCATTATCCTTTCGTGCTTTATATTCAGTACCATGATATATTCTGCTTATTTATAGACTCATATCATTCTTGGAGTCTAATCGAACAATATGCTAATGGGCTGCAGACCATGACCCATACTTGTTTATTCTTGTTTTATATTATTCTTGTGGATTGAGATATAGTTTAGATTAGCCATGATACCATGACCTTGACAGCTTATACGTACTCGAGTTAGGCTAGAGTCCGCTCGATACGTAGCTGGCTTGCTCACGAGCTCGCATCCGAAAAGCGGGTACGGGTCGTGACAAGTTTTTTTTGGTGGCCCATGCAGGTCAGAGCATATCGTACCGGTTACGTTACTGTACTGGTACGAGCCTGTGCAATTGACTAAACCCTTAGAAATCTCAATCCACACTGTCTTGAAAATTCTCCTAGAAATTCTCTACGTCCTTCAAAACTCTATATTTGCTCTCGATTATACTTCCTTGCTTTCAGTGCCATTAATTCTCGTCCCTTTTATTTCGGGGTGACGAATGATCGTGCTGACTAGGATTTACCAGAAACTCTTAAATTATAGTATAATATTGCTTGATTATTTAATGGTTGGTTGTTTGATATATATATATATGGGGGATTAAAGATACCATATGTCCTAGATATTTGGGCAGAATTATTATTCACTGGTTAGAAGAGTATAAGATTTTAGTGACCTGTGTTCCAAGGGAGTAGTGTGACCAAAGGTGGGTAGAAGTCCTCGAGATTTCGTAACTACCAAATGGCTAGAGAAGGTCATAGAAATATTTTTGAGAAATTAAATTTGAGGAGATTAAGGTGATAGTAGACTTTGATTTTCAAGGAATAGTTATGAATTAGAATTTCGAGGACGAAATTATTTTTAAGGTGTGTAGATTTGTAGCTCCCCTTCCCGAAAATTATTGAAAATATTTTTATTTTATTTTTATTTTGATTTAAATGGTGTTTTTGAATTTTATAAATAATTAATTAGTTAATTATTACGACGGATGACTTAAGTCTTTGTGGAGTTATGGAGCACAAAACGACTAGGAATTGTGGCACGGGAGATGTAGCAGTGTGCCTTGACTAGTGTACTAGCCATGCCTGGGGAAACCTAGCCATAGTGACGTCCTAACTAGGAAAACCAGGCCAAGATGTGACATGACCATTATAAATAGTTAATTATTTATTATTAATATTATTTGACGTTGAGTGACCCGGTTGAACTAAATTGGCCCAGGCTGGACCCAAACCAAGCCCAAGCCCAGGTAGTCATGTAGTGCATCCCAAGACGTTCTTGTAGACATGCATTGGGTAGTAGTATTTTAATTCAGTAACCTAGTAGACGATTTTCACAAATTGTAGTTAAATATATATATATATATATATATATATATATATATATATATTATATATATATATATATATATATATATATATATATATATATTATGAGTTCTTGATATATGAGTTCTTGATATTAAATAATGTTTATTAATATATATATATATATATATATATATATATATATATATATATATATATATATATATATATATATATATATATATTATGAGTTCTTGATATTAAATAATGTTTATTGATAATTTAGTAAATAATTTTCTTTAACAAATATTTTGGAATCTAGGGGATTTATCTAAGTTATATATATATATTTGTGTATATATATATAAAATAAAATAATATATATATATATATATATATATATATATATATATATATATATATATATATATATATATATATATATATATATATATATATATATATATATATATAGAAGCATATTTATAATATATGAAAATTAAGCTTTTATTTATATATATAAATATCATTGTATTTGTTTATGTGAATTTTTGGTATATAAAGGTTAAGGATTAGATTTCAAATATTGATTATGTTTATAATATTGTATTGTCTGTATGGAATTTATGGTATATAAATATATATTATATATATGCATAAATACCATGATATATATATATATATATATATATATATATATATATATATATATATATATATAAATATTTTTTTTTTTTTTTTATTTTTATATATATATATATATATATATATATATATATATATATATATATTGATTATGTGGACAAGTAAATATATTTATAATTTATTATAAATATACATATATATATATGTTGTGTGTATATATATATGTGTGTGTGTATGAATATATAAATATATATTGTATATGGTATATGGTATTATATTATATATATATCTATATATATAGATATATATATAATATTATATATATATATATATATCTATATATAATAAATATATATTTATATATATATATAGATATATATATAATTATTTATTATATAATATATATATATATAATATATATATATTAATATTAATATATAATTATATATATTATATATATATATATATAAATATAAATATAAAAATATATATATATATATAATATATATATATATATATATATATTATATATATATAATATAAATATATATATATATATATATGTGTGTGTGGTGTGTGTATACTAATATAGATATATACGTATAGGTGTGTGTAAATATACGTATACGTATTTATTGTTTATTAGTTATATTTATAGGTGTGTAATAAAATAGAGGGAAAAAGAAAAAAAAAAAACAAATACAACAAGCCAACTCAGGCCAGCACAGCCCAGAGTCGAGCACGGCCCAGTAACCACACTCTAAATTCCGGCCCAGCTAAATCAGCCGAGTACAACCCGAGCTGTACATGAACTCTCCCCCGACTGTGTATAAGTATACAACAACCAACAAAACCCTAACCCCGATCACCAGCACCGACACCACCACTGTGCGCACTCCCATGCGTGCGTCGCCGCCCTGCGCCACCGTCGGTCGGCGACAGAGCCGCCGCGTGGGTCGCCGGAAGCCGCACACGCAATAGCAGTAGTTACAGCAAAGAAGGCAACTTCGCGACGAGCTTTCTCCCTCCACATCCCATCGATCTTCGAACCAATTGTGCAGGTATACTCACAACCTATACGGCTTTGATTTCCTTCCAATAGTTTGTAGGATAAAGACCTAGGTTGCTCGATAAATCGATCCAAACATGGCAAAAAACCTGTCCGTAAACATTTAGAAAACAGTTGCAGACACCCGATTTGGAAGCCTATTTCCTGTCGAGCGATCGACAGTTTTGAGAAACTATTTGAACCGAAGTTTAGACAGCCTAACCGAAATGGAAACCCCATCATTAGTTGTATTTTTAATAGTTTGTACAGTAAGATAAATAGGGTTGAAAATCGAGAAAAAACCTGTTTTCGAAATTGTGAAATTCAATAAAATTCTCCGATACCACGTGCATCCCGCCAATCCGGGCGATGTGGTCGCGAACCAAAGGCATCGAAAGGTCCGTAACAGCTTCGTGGTCGTGTGGGCTTTGACGGAATTCAAATTGGTCGCGTGTGAGCGACGAATTTGATACGTATCCGTCGAAATTCACCGTATTGGCCTCTGTGCAAGTTTCCCAATTACTTTGTGCATGTTCGTAAGATCGAGACGAAACTTACGCCAGTAGGACCGTATTATTTTTCTGGTCATGTACGCCAAGTTTGGTCCAATTCTGAAACAGTTGAATCGGAACGCCGTTTTGCGAGCCCCACGGTCCGACTCAACGGGTGATTTTGTGCACGGCCCACCGGAATCCAACTTTGGACATACGGTTGGTTTCGTATCGGAAAACCGAATCCGTAGACAAGTAGTTTGACGACTTTAGAGATTATTGACTCTGGCACGCTTTTCGGTACAAAATGGATCCAACGGCGGACATCGTTTTTTCTCGAAATTACCGTTTTGCCCATGTGTCCAGAATTGGACTTAAGGACAGGCAATCCTAGCTAATTTGACTATTCTGAGAATGTTGGTAACGTTTATGTCAGCTTTCAGAGACAATTGTGATGACTTGGACTTTCTGACTTGTTGATTGGCGATACATTGTTGGTTCTCCGTGCAACCCCCAGGCAAGTATACCTTGCCAACTTGTACAGTATAATTTATATGCATGATCATCATCTCGCTGTGGTTCTTTTTCTTACATTCGTGATTGTTTTATTCCATATCTAGTACACTCGTCCTGTTATAGTTTTACTTTACATGTTTTTAGTTGTCTGCACATTCTTGTTCCTTTCAGTTATGATAGTTCTATCTGTTACACTGTGTTAGTTTCATATGTATTCCTTGATAGAGTCGTCTAGTCCTACACCATGATTCCTTCGACTTGATTATAACTTGACTTGACTTGACATGACTTGAGTAGGACTTGACTTTGACATTCTATAGATTGTGAGTACTTACCTTGACTACGGTCTATAGGATTTTTATACTAGGATTGGCTACCGTCTTGGTCATGAGTACTTGCCTTGAATGCGATTGAGACACTATAGATTGTGAGTACTTGCCTTGACTGCAGTCTATAGCTTTGACCTATTAGCCATTTCTAGTATGGCATGCCAGTGTCTTAGGATCCTTGTGTTTAGATCTTGAGTCTTGGTTCATTTTATCTCGTTGGATATCCTTGATTGTCCCTTACTTCTTTGTATATTTGTACTATTACATGTTGGCTTGTATATTATGTATCTTGCTAGTCCTCTGAGGACCTGATCATCTCTTCAGGTTTAGCGATTGTATGGAGTTAGTTAGCAGAGCGGGATGGTAGGGGATTGCGATATATGATACAGGTATTTGCTTTTGATATTTCTTTATTATCCTTTCATGCTTTATATTCAGTACCATGATATACTCTGCTTATTTATAGACTCATATCATTCTTTGAGTTAATCGAACAATATGCTAATGGGCTACAGACCATGACCCATACTTGTTCTTTCTTGTTTTACATTATTCTTGTGGATTGAGATATAGTTTAGATTAGCCATGATACCATGACCTTGACAGCTTATACGTACTTGAGTCAGGCTGGAGTCCGCTCGATACGTAGCTGGCTTGCTCACGAGCTCGCGTCCGAAAAGCAGGTACGAGTCGTGACAGGTTGAGGATTTGGTTCACAGAGCGAATCACGGAAGGAATCAAAAGTTGTCCCCTCGGGAAACTCAACAGAGGTGATTTCGACAAGTACTTCCCCGTCATTGGGTACATGAAGAATGATTGCTAAATCATCGGCATCAAACTCGATGTCGACTCCACCAACTTTTGATTTCACCGTGCCCTTTGTGACCGAAAAAATTACAATAGAACATACGAATGGCGTTGGTATACATGCGAAAAGTAGATTGAACTAACTCTAGCAAATGATGGTATGTGAATACACTAGAGTGATCAGAAAATAACGTAAAGTTGATAGGAGCGCCCGGACAGATTTTTTTTTTATGAAAGTCCGTGAACCAAAAGTCTGAAGCTTCTTGGGACACAAAATAAATTCATCGAAAAAATCTCTATCGGGTCTCGAAAGAGTGTAAAGTTAAAAAGGAGGCCGCCTCATGAGGAGTCGAGGATGAACCTTCATCAACCTTCCTTTTTCTTTTGAGAAGAAATAGATTGCTTGGGAGCCATATGAAAATAAGCACGGAGAGAAAGGAGAGAGAGATACCAAAATTGATGGTAGACAGTGGAAGAGAACCTCGAGAAAGCTCCGAATCAGAAGTTTGAAGGCTTGAAGAGCTTGGATGAGGGAGAACTTGGAGGTTAGGGTTAGGGTTTCGGTATGGTTTAGGAGGTGCTGTGAGAAAGAGGATGATGTAAAAGAGGGTTAAATAGAAGGGGGGCTCGGCTGTGCAGCTTATGTTTGAAATCCTCCAGATCGAGTTTGGCCAGAACTCTGACTGAGTTCGGTCTCTAGGGTTTCAAGGCAGTTGTTGGAAACAGTGTGATAGTTTTTAACACAATAACAAAAATGAATTAGAATTAATTATGTTAAAGAAAATAATTTAATATTTATTGATTAATTTCCCATGAATTGCCATAAATACTTCGGGTTAGCTGTAGGGGCCGGATCCCAGCTAGCGGTAGTCTGAAGACTAGTACACCATGTCGCTTCAGGTTATTTACACTTGTGTGACAGAAGGGCCCTTTCGGCTTATAACCAAAATCAATTTAGCGAATTCATGTTCATTAATTAATAATATTATATTATATTACCGTAACATCCAGAATTCCTAATTCACTTCGTATGAAGTTAAAATGATCTTCAGCCAAAGGCTTTCTGAAGATGTCAGCTAGTTGATGTTCAGTATCAACAAATTCTAAAACAATATCACCTTGCAAAACATGGTCTCTCAAAAAGTGATGTCTAATTTCTACATTTTAGTGCGTGAATGACATATGGGATTCTTAGTGAGATTAATAGAACTAGTGTTATCATAGTTGTCACGACCCGCACCCTAAAGAGGGGCACGAGTACGTGGTTATGTCCAGCCTACGCCGCAGAATCGACGATAGAACACTGTATATAGGGTCTGTAAATACTACGACTAAAATAAATAAAGGTACCTGTACAGTATATACACTCCGAATGGAGGTGACATAGCAATACAGTCTCATCACAAATGTAAAACTAAGGTAGATAGCATGGAAAGAAAATATGATAGATGAAAGCAGGAAATAATTCCAAGATCCACACAAGTCCAGAGCTATACATAACATCACAGAGTCACAGAAAATATATATAACTACTACAGTCTGAAAAGTACTAGCTGGCTCGCAGGCCAGGCAAACCTAACTAAGCTACACTACTCAGGGTGAGCAAAGTCTAGTGGCTCTACAAACAAGCCACAGTCCGGGTCTACTCCATCAGACTCGACCCCATTATAGGTCGGACAATCTGCCTTAAAATCATCTGTAATATATCAACGATATCCTGTCAGGAAAATGAGCAAGTACAAACACCAACAGCAGTTCCATGTGAATTGACAAATTCTATAAGAGACAGTGTAATAAAATACAAGACAAAATCAACAGAAAACATATATCAAGATGTGAGTACTGAATAGGACGACAATATATATATATATATATATATATATATATATATATATATATATATATATATATATATAGGACGACTTGGGAACTATTCGAAAATCGAGTTACAACCATTAAACCAAACATGGACCGGGGTTGTAACCCTTCTTTCGAACAGAACTTAGCCTCCTACGATAATAAATATAAAAGGTGCCTTGAATTATTAGTGCGTTATGTGATCGGCATGGGAAAATATGATCAAGCTTTCCATCCGACCGGCTATGAATAATGTGTACAATAGAGCGGTAAGGCCGATCACCATGGAAAGCTATGAACGATGTAGGGTAAGGCTTTACCCGTCGTGAGGTGAGGATATAGCTATGAACAATGTGTACAATAGAATAATGGGAAAATTTTAATCACATAACCACTAATAACTCCTCCATCCCCGAATAGTATAATGGATCTGGATATGACACGTCATGACACGGGATTCCATAAGAGGGTACCAAGTCCCCTTTGGAATCGGTGTCTATACCAATACATAGAAATAAGACATAATATGTACCAATATACCATAAAATTCTAGGAACAACATCCCATGTCATGATCCAACATATACCAGTCCATGAACTATCGTGACTAGAAATCGAGTAAGACACTACAACTGAATCGGATATAGCAGATATCAAGACAATAAAAACTATCAGTAAATGTACTCGCCTGTGGTCCTGAGCTGATAAGGTGAAGAGACGCTCAGAGTAATCACAGACCTATAGATGAGATGCCATGAGTCCAAACAGGGTTTAATAATAAAAAGAAAACTAATTTAAGTCATGATATGCAAGTCTAAGTCAAACCAGGTCAATCTAGGTCAAACTGGGTCATACTAGGTCATACTGGTTCATACCAGATCACTGGAAGTCATTCCAAACCAAACTAGGTCAAACGGGGTCAAAGGTTGACTTATAGTTGACTTTTGGTCAACTGGTCAACCCTGGTCAACTCTGGTCAACTCTGGTCAACTCTAAGTCAACCCTAGGTCAAACTAGTCAAATGTTGACCAACTGTTGACTTTCAGTCAATTGGTCAACTCTGGTTTGGTTTCGGTCAAATCTAGTCACTTATAGGCTAAGTTTGACTCTCGGTTGATTTTTGTTTACTTTTGGTCAAAATGGTCAACCGAAGTCAAAACTAGTCTAGGAGCGCTATTTCTGACCATTACCAACCAAGGAAACCAAGTTCTAACCATATCTTAAACTCTAAACTCAAATGCCTATATTACCCTTACCAAGGTAATCCCGATACCTTGCCCAATACAAAGGAAACCCCGCTAATTCTCAAGATACTAGCCTAGGCTCCTAGGGAAGTTATATACTATCCTATCTAAGGGTTACCTACCAAGAAACATAGGTTTCCTAGATATCTAATCCATCTTAGAAAACATGTTGGTCATCTACCCATTACCTTGTCCTTACCCTTATACAATTCTCACATTAACCTAAACACTCACACACACAAACTCACTCACTCACACATAACACCCATGATACCACACTTATAGGTTTTTTGATAGGTTTACATATAGGCTCTCCTATAGGCTATTAGCTATATATATATATATATATATATATATATATATATATATATATATATATATATATATATATATATATATATATATACCCTCTAGACACTTATATAAACTCACCCATACGCACACACACACATAGGCTCATATATACACACACACACATAGCTGTGTTTTAGGACAGGTTAAGAGGCTGTTAGGTGCTATTTTAGGATAGGTTAAGGACAGCTTAGGCTGTCCATGTATGGACTGGATTTAGGACAGGTAATGGACTGTTTTGTGACAGCCATGGGGGTGTCATGGGGACAGCTTCAAGGCTAGATTGGGGTTGAACAAATGGCAGGTTAAGGGACTGAATTTAGGGTGATGTATGGACTGTTTGGGACTTCCAATAGGGCTGTTAAATGGGGTTACATATAGGCTCATATGTGGCAGATTACAAGGACTGTTTTAGGACAGCTAGTTGCAGATTTTTGGGTAGCTTAGAGGCTGGTTTGGACTGTCATTTAGGGGGCTGAAATGGGGCAGCAATGGACTGGAATGGGGACTGTTTTGGGGCTAAGATGCTGTCCATTCATGGACTGTTGTGGACTGAAATAGGGGGTTTATTTAAGGACTGTTTTGGGACAGTCATAGGCTTATATGGGGGTATTTTAGGGACTGTTAGGACAGGTTTTATAGGGACTGTTTGGGATAGCTTGGGGGCTGTTTATGGGGACAGGAATTGGACTGAAATAGGGCTGAACAAGGGGCTAGTATGAGACTGCTAATAGCTGATTAAGGGGCAGGTTTTTGGGGCTGCTAAGACCCCAACCTATCTGCTGCTAACAGCAGCAGGTGCTGCTAACAGTGCTGTTTACAACAGCACCTACTCCCCCTTCCTTTGGCCGAATCCTCCCACACTACCCAAACACAAATGGAAACACATTGACACACCATTGTACATATACAATAGACACAATATATAATATATATATATATATATATATTATATATATATATATATATATATATATATATATATATCAATAGTTATATATATATATATATATATATATATATATATATATATATATATATATATATATATATATTATATATATATAACTATTGATATATATATATATATATATTTTATATATATATATATATATATATATATATATATATATATATATAAAATATATATATATATATATATATATATATATCTATATATATATATAATATATATATATATATATATAAAGATAAATAAATATGATACATGAAGAACACATCTCTAAACTATTATAAATCTGAGATTTAATCTCTAATAAATCATCCACACTATATAATATATTAAATACAAGTGTCCTAATAGGTTTTTTCTACTAGGACACAAAACCACACATAGGACACACCTATAAGTCTCCAAATGGACACGAAATGGACACAAATGGAGACACAACCATGGAGGTCATTCCTACGGGTTCAAATATTCCTATATGCTTGTAAGGGTGGATTAGAGGAGAGATTATACCTTCCGGGAGAGAGATTCAAAGGAAAACCCTTCCGACACGACACCGACACGTAGAGATTCCAAATGGACACGAACGAGCTCCGAATCCTTCCAAACTTGGCTAGCTCCTTCCTTTCATGGAGCAGAGAAGAAATGAAGAAGATTTGGTGGAAGAAATGAAGAAGATTTGGTGGAAGAAATGATTGATTTGGAGATGAAATCAATGGGAACCTTCTCTAAAATTTGGAGAAGAACAAGAAAGAGAAAATTGATGGATAATAACAAATGAGAGGATGACTCCACCCCTCCTCCTATGGCTGCCATGTGTGGGCTAGGTGTCCCCTATAGGAAAGTCTAAAATACCCCCATTTGTCCTATTTGATTTAAATTTGGAATGGGCTTAAGGTTGAGGCTAATTTAGTCTAGTTTAAAGGCTCTAATTAAACTTAACCTACCCATGAATAAGTACTCTAACTCACTAACTAAAATAATGTCATGTGGGCCATGCCTAACTAATGAGTGGGTCCTACTAGAGTCAACACTACCCCGGATCCCCGATACACGTCGGATTGAGTTAAAATTCGAACCCGACTTAAATAACCCCAAAATAATATCATAAATAAATAAATAATTTCAAAATAATTCTAAAGTGGAAAATGACCAAAATATCCATGTTCATGAAAACTGGGGGTGACAAATCTATCCACCTTAAAAATTTCGTCCTCGAAAATAAAATAAAGCAATCACAAGAAAAACACATGCAGAAAACAATCCCTCTCAATACTTACAAAAAAAATTCAGCAAAGTAAAAAATCTCTTAAGGCACAACAACACTTGTAAATAAAAACGGTTACGTGTCCGACACGGACACGAAACCAACACAAAATCTCACATATCAAAGCCAAATCAAAATCACCAATGCAAAATATCAAAAATAAATCAAAGAGGTCCAATGACCAAAATACCCTTGGGCCAGAAATGACACTAAAAATATCCTAATCACATGGTTAGGCTCTAGGTCAAACAGTCTCTAGGGTTTTACTAGTAAAATATCAAAATTACAAGTCATGGCTTAAAATTTAAAATAATTTAAAATTTCCAAAATCAAAGCATGAATTAATTGACAATAATTAAATAACTAAAAATGATAAAATTTAAAATTACTCTCAAATAAAAACTGGGTGCTATAAGTCTATCCACCTTAAAAGAATCATCTTAAAAAATTAAAACAAAGTAAACACAGAAAAATCATGCAAATCGGTAATCGTATGCATATGTCCAATCATCATGATACTCAGAATCTTCGTCATGCCAGTGAGCAAGGCTACGATAATCACAGAGTCCTCAACTACGGTACATACCTCTAGATTATGGTATTTAAAATTTTTGTATTACCGCATTATTGGCAGCAAAAATCTTAAATTCCTACACCCGAGAAATACGACCATAATCCGACTATATGTCCTCACTATGCCTGTTAGCATGACCCTAGAGGATTCTAAAATCTCATAATCGAGACGACCTAGCCCATACGACTTATCTCAGAAGAATATCACATCACAAGAACAAAATTTCATCCAACGATCAAAGAACAGATAGAATCGAAGTTCAAGACAGTTTATAAGAAGGCAAATACGAAAAGGAGATTTGAAATATTGGAACATGCTATCTGCTCTGCTACTGCCTGAGTGGGCTCAACTGTCATGGCGAAAGCTCGCCCCTGCTGGCCTCCTTTAGCCTACTGCACTCTGTCCTGGCCTGTCTGTCTGGCTGTATGGACAGCACAGTTCTTCACCTGGTGGTCTGAAGCTCCACAGAATAAACAAACTTCCTACTTTATCCTACAAACCTCTGGGGTGTGCCTTACCTTCTTGCAGAAGGCACACTGGATAGCCTGCCTCTGGTCCTGTCCCTGGTGCTGCTGGGCACGCGTTGGTGCCTGCTGAAATTGTAACTGAGGTTGCTGCTGGAACTGCCTCTGCTGGTAGTGAGGGCGCTTCGCCGGCCTCACACTCGAGCTCGCTCCTAGAACGTCACTGTCCCTTTTCAGTTTGAGGCCTAAGTCCTCCTTTGCAATCTGCGTCTCCATCAGGATCTGCTCGAAGGTCGCGTCACATCTTCCAGAGGTACGAGTGCGTACTGCATGGATAAGACCCCTCCGAAACTTACGGGTCTTGTACCCCTCATCCTGGATCAGACCCGGTGCAAACCTACTCAGACGAAAGAACTCCGCTGTATACTCGTCCACCGACAAGTTCCCCTGCTCCAATACGACGAACTGGGCCTCCAGAGCTGTCAAGGACACATCTGGGTACAACTTCTCCTTAAAGAGCGTCCTGAAGCTCTCCCAAGTCAAATCCCTCACCAACGTACGCGGATCCGTGCGAAACCAAGTCAAAGCTATATCGAAAAACTTGCTCGCTGCAGACGTCACCCAAAGCCCTCTCGGAACCTCTGCCAACTCCAGGCTCCACTGGACATCCTCCAACCAGTCATCCGCATATAGGATACCCTCAGTACCCTTTAACTCCCTCGGTCTCATCTTCCTGAAGTCTAGGTGCGTGCCAGGCCTCCCCTGACCCTGCTGCTAAACTGTGGCTCCCTAAACTGTACCCGGTATACCCCTCTCTACAGCTGCCATCGCCAACTGATGTGAGTTCTCCATGCTCTGTCGTATCACCTCTGTCTGGCGGTACTGTGCCTCGGCCTGTGCTCTCTGGGTCTGCAATATTTGCTACAGAAGGGCCATCATCCCCTGAGCATCAATCGATAGCGGAGGCAGCGGTGGAAGAATATCAGGAATGACCATGGATGGTCTCGCTGCTGGAGGTGGAAGACCTCCTGGAACCGTCGCTGCTGCTCCCGCCTGAAGGGCAGGAACTGAGGTGGCAGCTCCCTCAACTACAGCTCCCTCAGCTGGAGGTGGAAGACCTCCGGGAACTGCCGCTGCTACTCCTGCTAAAGGGAAGGAACTGAGGCTACTGCTCTCTCGACTGCTACTCCCGTAGCCGAAGGTAGAAGACCTCCTGGATCGGACCTCTCTAGAACTGCACTAGGCCTTGCTACCTGAGAACGAGTCACTGTCATCCTGAAGATGAATTGAACCCAAGAGATCAATATGGCACAAGATAAGATATTATCAAAGGAAGACAATTGAATTCAAATGCAAGAAGAATTGTCATGGTAATCAAAAGATTAGAGTTTTCCTGAAATGTGATTGAGTAACTCCTATTATACCCTAGATCCTACGTCCTAGTCGTAGGCTCGTAATTAGCACTCTAAGTCGAGCACCATTACGAGATCGTACTAATTATGACACTGACCTGCATGGGCCACCACAAAAATATGTCACGACCCGTACCCTAAAGAGGGGCACGAGTACGTGGTTACGTCCAGCCTACGCCGCAGAATCGACGGTAGAACGCTATATATAGGGTCTATAAATAGTACGACAAAAATAGATAAAGGTACCTGTACAGTATGTACACTCCGAATGGAGGTGACATAGCAATACAGTCTCAATCACAAATGTAAAACTAAGGTAGATAGCATGGAAAGGAAATATGATAGATGAAAGCAGGAAATAATTCCAAGATCCACACAAGTCCAGAGCTATACATAACATCACAGAGTCACAAAAAATATATATAACTACTACAGTCTGAAAAGTACTAGCTGGCTCGCAGGCTAGACAAACCTAACTAAGCTACACTACAAAGGGTGAGCAAAGTCTAGTGGCTCCACTAACAAGCCACAGTCTGGGTCTACTCCATCAGACTCGACCCTATAATAGGTCGGACAATCTGTCTCAGAATCATCTGTAATATATCAACGATATCCTGTCAGGAAAATGAGCAAGTACAAACACCAACAGCAGTTCCATATGAATTGACAAATTCTATAAAAGATAGTGTAATGAAATACAAGACAAAATCAACAGAAACATATATCAAGATGTGATTACTGAATAAGACGACAATATATATATATATAGGACGACTTGGGAACTATTCAGAAATCGAGTTACAACCCTTAAACCAAACAATGACGGGGGTTGTAACCCTTCTCCCGAACAGAACTTAGCCTCCTACGATAATAAATATAAAAGGTGCCTTGAATTATTAGTGCGGTATGTGATCGGCTTGGGAAAATATGATCAGGCTTTCCATCCGACCGGCTATGAACAATGTGTACAATAGAACGGTAAGGCCGGTCACCATGGAAAGCTATGAACGATGTAGGGTAAGGCTTTACCCGTCGTGAGGCGAGGGTATAGCTATGAACAATGTGTATAAAAGAATAATATGGTAATTTTGATCACACAACCACTAATAACTCTTCCATCCCCGAATAGTATAATGGATCTGGACATGACACATCATGACACAGGATTCCATAAGAGGGTACCAAGTCCCCTTTGGAATCGGTGTCTATACCAATACATGGAAATAAGACAGAATATGTACCAATATACCATAAAAATCTAGGAACAATATCCTATGTCATGATCCAACATATACCAGTTCGTGAACTATCGTGACTAGAAATCGAGTAAGACACTACAACTGAATCAGATATAGCAGATATCAAGACAATAAAAACTATCAGTGAATGTACTCGCTTGTGGTCCTGAGCTGATAAGGTGAACAGACGCTCAGAGTAATCACAGACCTATAGATGAGATGCCATGAGTCCAAACAGGGTTTAATAATAAAAAAACTAATTTAAGTCATGATATGCAAGTCTAAGTCAAACCAGGTCAATCTAGGTCAAACTGGGTCATACTAGGTCATACTGGTTCATACCAGATCACTGGAAGTCATTCCAAGTCAAACTAGGTCAAATGGGGTCAAAGGTTGACTTATAGTTGACTTTTGGTCAACTGGTCAACCCTGGTCAACTCTGGTCAACCCTAGGTCAAACTAGTCAAATGTTGACCAACTGTTGACTTTCAGTCAATTGGTCAACTCTGGTTTGGTTTCGGTCAAATCTAGTCACTTATAGGCTAAGTTGACTCTCGGTTGACTTTTGTTTACTTTTGGTCAAAATGGTCAACAGAAGTCAAAACTAGTCTAGGAGTGCTATTTCTGACCATTACCAACTAAGGGAACCAAGTTCTAACCATATCTTAAACTCTAAACTCAAATACCTACATTACCCTTACCAAGGTAATCCCGATACCTTGCCCAATACAAAGGAAATCCCGCTAATTCTCAAGATACTAGCCTAGGCTCCCTAGGGTAGTTATATACTATCCTATCTAAGGGTTACCTACCAAGAAACATAGGTTTCCTAGATATCTAATACATCTTAGAAAACATGTTGGTCATCTACCTATTACCTTGCCCTTACCCTTGTACCATTCTCACATTAACCTAAACACTCACACACACAAACTCACTCACTCACTCACTCACACATAACACCCATGATACCACACTTATAGGTTTTCCTATAGGTTTACATATAGGCTCTCCTATAGGCTATTAGCTACATATATATATACCCTCTAGAACCTTATATTATCACGACCCGCGCCCTAAAGTTAGGGCACGAGAACGTAACAACGCCCAGCCTACGCCGCAGTGTCGGCGTTAGAACGCTGTCCTAGGTCTCAATGCATCTAACAGTATAAGACTAAACAGTTTATACTCCCCGAATGGGGGTGACATAGCAGATACAGACTCAATCACATCTAAGGTAGAGCATGACAAGGATAGATAAAACATGAAATCCAGAAGAGATACAGGAGATAGAAGTCTTAGTGTCTAAGATATATAATCCCAGAAATACATCATAAAACTCAAATATAGAAACAATAATCCACAAAGTAAATACCGCCCCAGACAAAATAAAATAACTACCTAAACAACCCCTACTGTGTCTCCTCTAGGCTAGCAGGCAATCCCAGGCCATCTGTAAAAATTATCAACAGGTCCAGTCAGGACAGGAGCGAGCACATTACATCTCAACAGTTCTAGCAGGTTAGAAAATATAATCATGCAGTAAAGTAAGATACAGGTACTGAAAGAAATGTTGTATGTAAACAGAGAGAGAGCTGTAATAGAAATATCTACTATAAATAAAGAGCTACCAGTGACTAGTGATTTAGAGCACAAAGTCGACATGTGAACGGCTTGATTGTACATGGCTATACTAAAGAGGCGTACATGGCTATTCTACTTTGGAATTGTTCACAAAGTCGATATGTGAACGGCTTGATTGAACAGGTTATGTTATATGATGCTATATAACAGCCCCCGAAGGGTAGTAGACCCCGAAGGTGATAGACCCCGAAGGTGATACATAGTAGTCCCATAAATGGTATAAGGATTCTAGGAAGACTCTACGATCATAAGAGTATATGTCGTAAGTGATCAAAGAACCAATGAAGCATATGATACGCCATGTAAGTGAAACGCACAGAACATGTAATATCCGATGCTCCCTAAGGATAACATCTCAAGAAAAGATCCATATAGTACCAATCCGTGTGACCAACATGACAGTACAAGTAAAGTAATCTACTGCAGAAAATAATTCTAAGTAGGATATGAAATGATCAGAGAATGTACTCGCCTGATATCTGAATGTCCAAGGTAAAAATATTGTCCGAGAAGAGGTGTCTGGCTCCTAATTAGAATAGCACAAGTCACAACATGTCCAGAAGGGTAATATAAAGCACTACAATGCATTCTACATGAATCTAGGTCAAACTAGGCCAAAGTCAACCCTTGGTCAACTCTGGTCAACTGCACTAGTCAAACTAGGTCATGTCCTAACCCAGCAAGTCTTACTAGGCCTAACCAAGACTATCCTAGCAAGCACACATCAATACAAGGCTATACAAGCCAACATACACCCAACTCTATATAGCATGCAATTATTCAATACTCAAATAGGCAAGAATTCACATTGGATATACACTAGGTAATCTATTACTTTAAGCTATATATGTCTACACATATATACACATGCATATATTGGTATTCAACATTAGGTCTATAATCATGGCATTTCAAATGGTTATATAAACTTATATATTACAACACAATATGCTAACATATATATAATATACATACATAGCTAAGTTAACTATATTCATAAATACTTATTTAAGAGGCTATGTGTGTGTATGTGAACATGGCAAAGGGGCAAGTGAGGGTTAAATGGGCATACATAGTGTATACATATCAAAGAGTGTCAAAGTATAAGTGAACAATATGTCAAGTGTGATAGTGTCAACATAGTGTAAGGGGGTACATGAGGTAATATAGGATTTGTGTTAACATAGAACATTACATCTCGTTAACTTGTATATTGCATACATTACATCTATTATTACATTACATTCATGCTTGCATTCATTCATCATTCATTTATTCTCTTGCACCACTATATGCACCATACATTACATACTATGGAACCTACATATTCATTACAAGCCATACTTATACATGCTTACATTAGATAGGATACTTACACCTCATATATTATTTATTTAACCATTTACTCATGCTTGCATTCTCTATTTAATTACATAATGTATATACATTAACATGGGTTAAAATCAAATAGAACATTATATTATACACAAGGGTGCACAAAATGCATATGCCGAATAGTAACTCCTACTAATAATCAATACTGTACCATTTCAGCATGAATTAAAATCTAGGATTAAGGCATGTTATAGATCTATGTGTTAGCTTTCCGAAACTTTAAACGGATCGCGTTTTCGTTTCCGGAAACTCCCGGAATCGCGAAAACACCGAGAATGCGTTTGTCTTTCGTATAGCTGACACTCAAATAATTCTTCAGAAAGTTACAGAAATAATTAGGCCTATTAATAAATATTTTTGGAAATCTAACTTCAATACGCTTCTTTTAAAAAAAAGGAGATTAAACCGAGCTTTGAGCTAGAAGTTATGACATTTCTAAGTTAGGGCTGAAATTAAAAACGTGGATAAAAATCATGACGGATTTGGGTAGTTTGAGACAAAAGAACACAAATATATAACATAATATATCAAGAACTCACTCTTTACACTAATATATATAATGAGACACTATAGAACACATCTCCAATACAAAAATACGAGATTAAACATGTAATAATTTATTCATACATAACAACAACACATAGTGTGTCCAAATTTGGGATTTTCCCACATGGACACAACCACAACACAAAGGATACTCCAATGACCTCCAAATGGACACAAAATGGACACAAATGGAGATACAACCATGGGGATCATTCCTATGGGTTTAAAATAGACCTATATGCATGAGAAAATGAAAAGGAGAAGGGATTTATACCTCCCAGTAGATCGAATCGAAGAAAAGCCTTCCCGGAGCGACACCGACACGTAGAGATTCCAAAAGGACACGAACGAGCTCCGAATCCTCCCAAACTTGGGTAGCTTCCTCCTTGGCTAGAATGGAGAAGGAAAGAAGAAGATTTGGTGGTGAAATGGAAGGATTTGGTGGAGAAATTTGGTGGAGAAATTTCTAGGGATTGCTCTCTAGGAATTTAGGAAAGAACAAGAGAGAGAGTGTGGATGAGAATAATAAAATGAACTTGAGCCTATCCTCTCCCAAAGTGGCTGGCCATATGGGGATATTTGTCCTATTATGTAAGGTCCAAAATTCCCCCACTAACCTATTCTATGAGTATTAGGAAAGGGCTAATTGGTTGGGGCTAAATTAGTCATTCTAAAGTCTCTAATCACACTAACCTTATCCATAATAATTAGTCTAACCTCTAACTAAAATATTTCTATCATGTGGACTAAAATTAATATCATGTGGGCCATGCCTAACTAGTGTGTGGGTCCCACTAGAGTCAAACTACCCCCGGGTCCCCGTTTCAAGTCGGATTGAGTTGAAATTCGAACCCGACTCAAATAACCCCAAAACAATATCATAAATAATAAAATAATATCAAAATAATTCAAAGAGATCAAATGCAAAAATATCCTTAGACCAAAAATGACATTAAAATATCATAATCACATGGTTAGGCTCTAGGTTAAATAGGCTCTAGGGTTTCACTAGCAAAACGTCAAAACCACAAGTCATTGATTTAAATAATTTTAAAATGATTTAAAATCACCAAAAATCATATCATAAATTAAATATCATTATTAAAATAATTATAAACACGAAATTTCAAAATTACCCTCATTTGGGAAACTGGGTGCTACATATATAAACTCACCCATACACACACACACATAGGCTCACATACACACACACACACAGAGCTGTGTTTTAGGACAGGTTAAGGGGCTATTAGGTGCTATTTTAGGACAGGTTAACAACAGCTTGGGCTGTCCATGTATGGACAGGTTTTAGGACAGGTAATAGACTGTTTTGTGACAGCCATGGGGGTGTCATGGGGACAGCTTCAAGGCTAGATTGGGGTTGAACAAAGGACAGGTTAAGGGACTGAATTTAGGGTGATGTATGGACTGTTTGGGACTTCCAATAGGGCTGTTAAATGGGGTTACATATAGGCTCATATGTGGCTGATTACAAGGACTATTTTAGGATAGCTAGTTGCTAATTTTTGGGTACTTAGAGGCTGGTTTGGACTGTCATTTAGGGGGCTGAAATAGGGCAGCAATGGACGGGAATGGGGACTGTTTTGGGGCTAAGATGTTGTCCATTCATGGACTGTTGTGGACTGAAACAGGGGGTTTATTTAAGGACTATTTTGGGACAGTCATAGGCTTATATGGGGGGTGTTTTAGGGACTGTTAGGACAGGTTTTATAGGGACTGTTTGGGACAGCTTGGGGGCTGTTTATGGGGACAACAATTGGACTGAAACAGGGCTGAACAAGGGGCTAGTATGGGACTGCTAATAGCTGATTAAGGGGCAGGTTTTGGGGCTACTAAGACCCCAACCTACCTGCTGCTAACAGCAGCAGGTGCTGCTAACAGTGCTGTTTTCAACAGCACCTACTCCCCCTTCCCTTGGTCGAATTCCTCCCACACTACCCAAACACAAATGGAAACACATGACACACCATTGTACATCTACAATAGACACAATATATATATATATATATATATATATATATATATATATATATACATATATATATATATATATATTTTTATATATATATATATATATATATATATATATATATATATATATATATATATAAAATATATATATATATATATATATATATATATATATATATATATATATATATATATATATATAAATATAGAGACACTAATATATATATAACTATTGATATATATATATATATATATATATATATATATATATATATATATATATATATATATATATATATGTATATATATATATATATATATATATATATATATATATATATATATATATATATATACATAAAGATAAATAAATATGATACAATATGATACATGAAAAACACATCTCTAAACTATTATAAATCTGAGATTTAATCTCTAATAAATCATCCACACTATATATATATATATATATATATATTAAATACAAGTGTCCAAATAGGTTTTCCCACTAGGACGCAAAACCACACATAGGACACACCTATAAGTCTCCAAATGGACACGAAATGGACACAAATGGAGACACAACCATGGGGGTCATTCCTACGGGTTCAAATATTCCTATATGCATGTAGGGGTGGATTAGAGGAGAGATTATACCTTCCGGAAGAGAGATTCAAAGAAAAATCCTTCCGACACGACACCGACACGTAGAGTTTCCAAATGGACACGAACGAGCTCCGAATCCTCCCAAACTTGGCTAGCTCCTTTCTTTCATGGAGTAGAGAAGAAATAAAGAAAATTTGGTAGAAGAAATGATTGATTTGGAGATGAAATCAATGGGAACCTTCTCTAAAATTTGGGGAAGAATGAGAAAGAGAAAATGGATGGATAATAACAAATGAGAGGATGACTCCACCCCTCCTCCTATGGCTGCCATGTGTGGGCTAGGTGTCCCCTATAGGAAAGTCTAAAATACCCCCATTTGTCTTATTTGATTTAAATTTGGAATGGGCTTAAGGTTGAGGCTAATTTAGTCTAGTTTAAATGCTCTAATTAAACTTAACCTACCCATGAATAATTACTCTAACTCACTAACTAAAATAATGTCATGTGGGCTATGCCTAACTAATGAGTGGGTTCCACTAGAGTCAACACTACCCCGGGTCCCCGATACACGTCGAATTGAGTTGAAATTCGAACCCGACATAAATAACCCCAAAATAATATCATAAATAAATAAATAATTTTAAAATAATTCTAAAGTGGAAAATGACCAAAATACCCATGTTCATGAAAACTGGGGGTGACAATAGTAAATGGGAATATGATAAAAGGATAATTAAAAGTCTTCCAGAGTTTGTTTCATCCACAAAATTTGTGCACAACAACGTCCTGCAGCTATATACTCAGCTCCAGTAGTTGATAATGCAACTGAATTTTATTTCTTAGAAAACCAGGAGACGAATGACTTTTTTAGAAATGACATGTACCTCTGGTACTTTTACGATCGACCTTGCATTCAGCAAAATCTGCGTCCGAGTAACCTATCAGGTCAAACGAATCAGTTTTATGATACCAAAGATCGGTTGTCAAAGTTCCTTTAAGGTATCGTAAGATACGCTTAACAGCACTTACATGTGATTCTTTAGGACAAGCCAGATATCTAGCACATAAGCATACCGCAAACATAATATCTGGACGACTAGCAGTTAAGTATAGTAAACTACCAATCTTACCTCTGTACTTACGTATGTCGGCTGGTGTACCGCTTTCATCTATATCAAGCTTTGTAGACGTTGCCATTGGAGTGCCAATAGGTTTGACATTTTTCATATCAAATTTCTTTAGCAAGTCTTTTGTATATTTGGCTTGATTAATAAAAATTGCTTGTGAACTCTGCTTAGTTTGCAGTCCAAAGAAGAATGTTAATTCTCCCATCATGCTCATTTTGAATTCACTCTACATACACTTAGCAAACTCGTCATATAGCATCTCATTAGTAGCTCCAAAGATTATATCATCTACATATATTTGCACTAGTAAAACATTTTGTCCAAAGATTTTGTAAACAAAGTTGAATCAACCTTCCCTTTTGAAAAACCGTGTTCAAGTAGGAAAGAACTAAGACGCTCATACCATGCATGGGGTGCTTGTTTGAGACCGTAGAGAGCTTTCCGAAGCTTGAATATGTGATCAGGAAATTTGAAATCTTCAAAGCCCGGAGGTTGTTTTATGAAAACTTCTTCTTTTATAAAATCATTTAAAAATGCACTTTTAACATCCTTTTGAAAAAGTTTAAAACCATGAAAATTTGCAAAAGCACAAAGCATACGAATGGACTCTAATCTAGCAACTGGAGCATATGTCTCATCATAGTCAATGCCTTCTTCTTGATTATAGCCTTGAGCTACTAGACGTGCTTTGTTGCGTATGACTGAGCCATTCTCATCTAACTTATTTCCAAATACCCACTTAGTACCAATGATCGGATGATCAATAGGTCTGGGAACAAGTTCCCAAACTTGATTCCGTTCAAATTGGTTAAGTTCCTCTTGCATAGCAGAAATTTAAAATTTATCAAAAAAAAGCTTCTAAAATATTTTTAGGTTCAATTTTGGAAATAAATGCAACATTTGCTATTACCAATTGTCTTGAGCTGGAACGAGTGCTTACGCCTTTTGACACATCACCGATTACCAGGTCTTCGGGACGGTCTGGTGTAAATCGCGTACGTTTCGGCAGACTTTCCAGATAAGATATGGAAGTATCTTTGTTGTGGGAGTTTCTTCTTCGTTGTCACTGTCGTATTATCTTTTGACATTTAGCTCATGGAACTTGACATTGATTGATTTTTCAATAATAAGTGATTTCTTATTGAATACTCTGTATCCTTTGCTTTTTGTGGCATATCCCAAGAAAATTCCTTCATCAACTTTTTTTATCAAATTTTCCCAAGTTATCTTTTGTATTTAGAATATAAAGTCTGCATCCAAAGACCTTGAAATAGCTGATATTAGGAGTTCTATTAAACCATAATTCATAAGGAGTCTTTTTAAAGATATGTCTAATAAGAACTCTATTCAATACATGGCATGCTGTATAGACAGCTTTCGCCCAAAAGTATTTAGGAAGATTGTACTGATTAAGCATAACTCTGGCCATATCACCTAGAATTTTGTTCTTCCTTTCTATAACTCCATTCTGCTGAAGAATTCTGGGGCAAGAGAATTCATGAGATAATCCATTTAAATTAAAGTAAGACTTGAATTCATGGTTATCGAATTCCCCTCTATGATCACTTCGAATACGAGTAATCATGAATCCTTTCTCATTTTGTACCTTCTTACAGAAAGATACAAACTCAGAAAAGGCCTCATTCTTATTTGTAAGAAAATAAACCCAAGTATATCATGAATAGTCATCGACTATCACGTAAGCATAAAGTTTTTTGCCAAGACTGGCGACTCTACTTGGTCCAGACAAGTCCATATGAATTAACTGTAGGGGTTTAGAGGTACTTACAGCGTTTATTGATTTGAAAGATGATCTAGATGCCTTATTCTTCTCATAATCAACACATATTATATCTTTCTTAAAACTTATTTCAGGTAAGCTTCTTACCAGTTTTTTGGTGAACAATCTTGCAATCGTGTCCATGTTTGCATGACCAAGAAGCATATGCCAAATCCAGCTTTCGTCTTGTGTTGTAAATAGACACTTTCATGTATTGTTAGTCTTTTCTGACTAATATAAAACATATATGTTGTCCTCTCTTATTCCCTCAAAGAAAATTATTTCGGAGGTTTTATCATAGACAGAACATTTATTTTAACAAAATTTATTCCATAACCGTGATAAGCTAATTGACTAATACTCAACAAGTTATGTTTCAATTCTGTTACTAAGCAAATATTTTTAATAATAGGAGAGGGAGAGATACGTATGTCACCAATGCCAATGATATTACCTTTAAGATTGTTTCCAAAGGAGACATAGCCTTCTTTCTTCATCGATAGAGTTGCAAATAATTTGTCGTCACCTGTCATATGCCTGGAGCAACTACTATCGGGTATCCACTTACTTTTAGTAGGAGAAGGAAGGTCCACCTTAGCATCTGTAGACATGAAGCATAGGTTTGCTGAGCTCCGAGAGTTGTTTTCTCCTTCAGAGTCACTAGCCTCTCTTTCACACCAGATACTAGTGTTTGCATAGTTTTTGGTTGTTGACCTTCTCTTGCTTGTCTGATCATATCTTCTTGTTTGATCGTGTCTGCTTCCTTTTCTTATAACAGGGCAATCCTTCTTTATGTGACCTATTCTTTTGCAGCTGAAACAGATCGGTTCTTCATCATCTTTGAAGTCCTTCTTCTTCTTGTTTGACTTCTCGTGTCTGAGGAATCTTCTGAAGTTCCTTGTTATCAGGGCCATTTGCTCGTTGTCTGAGTCGTCTGATTCACTCTCATCGTTAGAGATTGTTTTGTAATTTGCCTTAAATGCTATTGTCTTCTCTTCGGATGTTGATCTTCGAAATCCTAAAGGTCCAACTCATGTGTCATGAGATTTTTAGTCAGGGTTTCAAGACTCATTGTCGAGAGATCATTTCCTTCTATAATGGCCGTTGCTTTTGGATTCCAGCTTTTTGGTAGTCCATGAATAATCTTCTGAATCTTTTCATGATCGTTGTAATCTTTGCCAAGGAAAGCTAGAGGATTAACAATATCTAATAATCTAGAAAATATTGTAACACCCAATTTCTAAAATAAGGGTAATTTTGAAATTTTGTGTTTTAATTTATTTAATTATGATATTTAATTAATAATATGATTTTTAGTGATTTTTAATTATTTTAAAACTATTTAAATATCATGACTTGTGATTTTGATGTGCAGCTAGTGAAACCGTAGAGACTGTCTGCCCTAGAGCCTAGCCATGTGATTAGGATATTTTATTTATTATTTTTAGCTTGAGGATATTTTGGTCATTTTGAATTATTTGAATTTAATATATATTTTATTGGAATTTAATATGATTAATGGGATGGTGTGTTTTAATCATTAATTAATCAATTGCCTTGTGTTGTGTTTAGCCCTAACCTAGTTTGGACCTAACCTAGATTAACCATAGCTAGCCTAGTTAACTACTTTGAGAATTAGTTAGTATTGGTTAAATGGTTTGAGTCATGTTTAGCTTAGTGAGTGGGTTGCAACTTAACTAGGAAAGAGCCCTAGATTCTAGACCACTCAATAGTCATGATTCATTGCTAGCCCTTAGATGCATTCTAAAAATCCTAACCCTAGCTAAAGTGGCCAGCCAAGACCCCCCTTGCCTATATAATATCTTTTTAGAAATTTGTGCCCCCTTCCATTATTCTATCATTTTCCTAAGGACAAGGCTAGCTCCATTGAAACTTCTTCATATTTTATTCAATATTAATCTTTTTTCATCCCAAATTCTTCCATGGTGTTCTAATTTGAGGTTCCTTACTGTTTATGGAGAGAAATCTCAGGTTTGGACAAATTTGGAGAGTTTTAGCTAACAAGGAGAAACCCCCCTTTGGAGCTTTTTATTGAAATTTCAACATATTGGTAAATCCCTATTCCTTTGACACAGGCCTTGGAGCAGTATCTGAGTGTCTGACACGACACCCCCAAGACCACGTGTCGTTTGTGTCCGTGTCGAGTAAGGGATTCAATCCGCACTGGACACAGGCGCAGTCGACTGAACCCAGTTCAGTATGCATTGAGTTTGTGGATGTTTTGGACACATTATGTCGGGTTTTTGGACACGAATTGGGTTGGAAGACACGTTCACACATGGCACATGTTTTACCAACCATTTCCTGAAATAAATTCGATATCCAATTTTGGATTTCCTATGAAGACTGATACATAGATTCATGTACCCACATTCCTGTGTTTAGTTTCCATTATTAACTGTTTAATCAATAGGTTAATTATCATTTGATTTCCTGGACATGTGTATTATTTCATGCTAGTTTGATCTTACAAGTTAGTTTAGGTTTTTGATTTAGAAAATAGAATTTGGACATGTGGGTTGAGGATTTCAAATAGGAGTAAAAAGGAGTATCAGTCTTTTGTTTCCAGTTTTTATGAAGTTTAGATATTAAATCATGATTAATTAGATATTAATTATACACGTATATATTAGGATTTAAGTTGGCTTACCTGGGATTCATTCCTGAAAACCATTCATGTGAAGTTGTATACATGTAGCACTTAAATATTGTTTTGAATGATTAGTTCGATTTTAAGTTTTGAAATACAATGTTGAACTGTACACAAGGCGGGTAATGGAGTTTATGTTAGGATTCATCTCTTACATGTTAGATGAATTTAACCTATACACTCATTCACTGATTTCCAGATTTCCCTATTTTTCTATTGACAGTGAGTACACTGTTTTGCAATAGGTTGATTTCCAAATTTTACATTACACTGAGTTTGTGTTATTAAGGACTGTTCTCCAGGAATTCCTATTTCCTGAGATGTATTCAGTTCCTACTATCACTGATTCCAATTTTATTTCTATATATACATCACTGTTTGATTCTTAATAAAACCTGAAATGTATTCCAGTTTGTTATTAACTGAGTTGAATGGCTAAATTCTTGATACCTGAGATTTTTACTCTTCCTTTAACTGAAATTGAGTTAGAGATATGGGACTGTCATTCCCTATTTTTTTTATTGTCCACACACCTACCCATGTTGTTCTAAAAACTGTCCATAAACCTACCCCATTGCTACCACATATTAGCCCCCTTTGGCCATCCTAAAACCTATCATTAGCCCCATATTTCAGTCCTTGAAGTTCAGTCCTTTACACCACCATAACAGCCCCTAAACAACCCTTGTCAACTGTCCATGACAGTCTCCAATTCACCCCCACATAGCCCTCACATGTTGACTACCCTCTTATCACATCTACACACGCAATTATACATTGCTGAAATCTGAGAATTGATAAGCTATTAGGAGTGCCCTGTCTAACCTGAGAAATGGTACTCATTTCTGAACATTCACAGTCCCTATCACACACTTTACTGAGATTCCTACCTGAGATTGCCATGGTTGTTTATGAGATGCTACTCACACACACACATGGCCTCCTATCTAAACCCTTGCACACACATGACACTTTACACACACATATGTTTTGTACACACTGTTTTCTTTTCTTACACACACAAATTGTCACTCATACACACACATCCCATTTCCAGTTTTACTATCACAGTCCTATGATGTCTCACACACAAACTCACCTATGAATTTCTCTTCACACACAATTCATCTAACCCTTACATTCCACTCTTTGACACCAACCTATATACACAAGTGAACCTAATGCAATGTATAAATGCTATGTAATGTAATGAATAATATGCAATAGGATAATGAAAGCATGGTTAAATATATGCAATGCATGTGTAGGGCTATGCACAATTGAATGCATGAATGCAAGCATGTTGGACTTGAATGTATAACATATCCAAGTAGTTAATGCATCATGATACTTATATCCTAACCATTGATGAACATATGTAAGTTAAATAATGATGAAATGCATGGTTATATGAATGTATGTAATGTAGGAATACAAGTTGGTAATATAGAATATTGACATGCATGTATAATGTAGCCAATTGATTTCAATCCATGTCTATGTATATATATGGTATATATAAGATATGATGCTTGTGACTTGTAATGTTGCTTGGTGGCTAGTATAGGCTTGGTTAGGCCTAGTGAGACTTGTTGGACTAGGATTGACCTAGTTTAGCTAGATAGTTGACCAGAGTTGACTAAAGGTTGACTTTAGTCTAGATTGACCTAGATTCATGTAGAATGCATTGAATTGTATCTTATTATCATTTTAGACATATTATGACTTATGCTGTTCTATAGGAGATAGACACCACTCCTCGGACAGTAGATATTCTTCAGATACTCAGGATACAGGCAAGTACATTCTCTGACCGTTTCATACTTGCTAGAACATCTATTCTTGCCATAGATTAATTTACTTGATGCTGACACGTTGGTAACACGGATTGGTACTATATGGATCTTCTTTGCGATGTTATCTCCTTTGTGTTCACTAAATATATATTGTGATATGCGTTTCACTAACATATTATATTTATTGAATACCCTTATCATTTTACACTCATTGTGCATATTGTACTCTCGTTATCACATTGAGCTCTATTATACAAGCCATTGTATAAGGTAACGTAACTGAATTGGATGCTTGTGTATTGATTGGGGAGGGAGAGTAGAAATGGTTATGTGATTAATCCTATTGTATAAGAAATTGTATATGTCCATTGTACACCCACGTACAAAGGAGTCCCATTTTATTGTATAACCTAACCCGTTTACATAACCATATTGTACTCTAAATCACATATTGCTTACAGTTCTTACTTATCATATATAGATATTCCTATTATCATATCCTTCTGTTTTCCATATACATCTTCTTTCAGCGTTTCATGTATCTTACTCTATTGCACGTTATATTTTCTAACCTATTATGATCTGCGTGAGATGTATTGTGCTCGCTCCTGTCCTGACTGGACCTTGTTGAAAATTTTTACAGAGGATGAGGATGAGGCCTGCGTAGACACCTATTATAGGACAGCTGTAGACGACACTTGTGACCCGGACTTCCAGCCGGATCCACTAGCTGTAGAGACTGAGTCTCCCTAGTCTAGGCTTATATTATTTTCTTGTCATTTGAGTTTGAGTTGTATATTGGGATCTGGATATTATTGAGTTGTATTTTAGACACTTAGTATCATCTCTCTATTATATGTATTGTGGATTTGGATTTCGTATCTTTCTATCTATCTTATCGTACTTCTACCCTAGATGTGATTGAGATTGTATTCTGTTATGTCACCCCCATTCGGGGAGTATAACTGTGCATCACCTTATATTGTTAGATGTTGTGACCTAGTAGCATTATACCGCCAACACTGCGGCGTAGGCTTGGCGTTGTTACGTTCTCGTACCCTTACAGCGGGTGCGGGTCGTGACACATTTTTAGTGGTAGCCCATGCAGGTCGAGTTTATGTAGTGGTATTCGAACTAGAGTATCACTACAGCCTGCAGTAGGATTAGGATATTTTTGAAGGTACTCAATCACATTAGGAAAAACTCTTATTCAGATTCCTTATATATATTTGCTGCTTATTGTCTCCCTTGAATATAACTGTCCTCCCTTGCTATTTTGACTCATTCTCAGCAATTATTTCTTTGATCTGTCTCCAGGATGGTTGAGACAAGATCACATCGCCAGGGCCAGGGGGACGTCGATGAGAGGTCTGCCACCTCTCATACTCAGCAGCCAGCCCCTGGTACTGTAGCCCCAGTCATGCCAGCTGGGGTAGGCATTTTAGCTGTATTCGGAGGAGCCCCTCCACCAGCAGCAGGAGGTATGCCTCCACCAGTTCGGAGGCAGGACCCAGTCATCCCAGAGATGCCTTTCCAGCAGCCGCCGCCTATAGGATACGTGGATGTGGCACAGATGTTCGCCTACTTCCAGCAGTTTATGGAGGTGCAGCAGACCCGGCAGGCCAGGAGCATGGAGTTGGCCCTTACGACAGTCGCAGCTCGACCAGCAGTCCAGCAGCCGAAGACACCGGGGATAGAGCAGTTCCAGAAGATGAACCCCAGAGACTTCGTGGGAACAGAGGGGATTCTATATGCTGACGAGTGGATCGAGCATATAGAGGAGATCTTTCGCCTGGCCCGGATACCGGAAGATCTCTAGATAGAGGCAGCAGCTAGCCGGATGCGAGATCTTGCTCGTACCTGGTATCAATCAGACCCCAGGATGGGGGTAGCTGGACAGTCCTGGAAGGAGTTCAAAGGCTTCTTCAAGAAGAAGTTCTTTCCAGATGTAGCGCTCCGAGCCTTGGAGTCGCAGTTTGAGAGCTTGGTTCAGGGAGCCTGTCAGTAGAGGAGTACGCTGGAGAGTTCGGCCGCCTCGACAGATTCGTAGAGGGCTTGAACGAGACGACGAAGGCCCAGAGGTTCCGAAAGGGTCTGGTCAAGGAAGTCAAGTCCTTGACCAAGGGCAACAGGGATGCCACTTTCGAGGAGATTTTGACGGAAGCTTTATTAGCTGAGGACGATCTTGAGCTGAGGCTTAAGAGGGGGCAAGACCCTGTTGGGGGCAGCAGCAGCGGAGGACCGGCCAAGAGGTCGCACGTTCAGCTTCAGTTTCAGCAGCAGTATCAGCAGCCGATGCCCCGCATACAGTTTCAGCAGCAGTACCAGCAGCCGAGGGCTCAGATACATCAGCTACAACAGAGGCCTGTTCAGCATCAGGGACAGAGATAGGTACTATATCAGCAGGACACCGTGTGCAACTTCTGTAAGAAGCCAGGCCATTGGTGGAACGATTACAGGAAGAGGCTGGGCATGTGTTTACTTTACGGTTCAGCGGAGCATCAATGTAGAGAGTGTCCCAAGAACCCGACACCATTGGCTCAGGTAGCACCGGGAGCTAGGGCTCCGGCAGGGCAGCAGAGGGGGGCCACCATTACAGACTTAGCAGCAAAGGTTCTTACAGCATCAGCAGCAGGCCAGGGGAGGCCAGCCAGGGCGAGCTTTCGCCATGACAGCCGAGGATGCTCGGGCCGTTGGAGATCTAGTTACAGGTTCCGTTCTTTTGATTCAAATTCTGTAATTACTGCCTTGAAAATTCGATTCCCTCTGTTCCTGGTTGATTGATCAACTTTGTTCTGTTGTTCATGTGTTATGTTTGAATTTCTTCTGAGATGAATCATATGGGCTAGGTCACCCAGTTATGGAATCTAGAATCTTCGATAGTCGTTTAGCTGGCATAGTGAGGACATATAGTCAGATTTAGGACGTATTTCTCGGGTGTGGGAATTTAAGGTTTTCGCTGCCAAGCATGCGGCAATACAAAAATTTTAAATACTATGATTCTAGAGGTATGTACCTTAGTCGAGGACTCTATGATTATCGTAGCCTTGCTCACTAGCACGATGAAGATTCTGAGTAACATGATTTTGGACAGACGCATATGATTATCTGACGGTATGTTTGAGACTTTGATTGTGGGGTGTTTGACCTAGAAGGACTACTACCATTTTAATTTCGAGGACGAAATTTTTTTAAGGTGGGTAGACTTGTAACACACAGTTTCTAAAATAAGGATAATTTTGAAATTTTGTATTTTAATTTATTTAATTAATAATATAATTTTTAGTAATTTTTAATCATTTTAAAACTATTTAAATATTATGAATTGTGATTTTGAAGTACAGCTAGTGAAACCGTAGAGACTGTCTGTCGTAGATCCTAGCCATGTGATTAGGATATTTTATTTATCATTTTTAGCTTGAGGGTATTTTGGTCATTTTGAATTATTTGAATTTAATATATATTTTATTGGAATTTAATATGATTAATAGGATGGTGTATTTTAATCATTAATTAATCAATTGCCTTGTGTTATGTTTAGTCCTAACCTAGTTTAGACCTAACCTAGATTAACCATAGCTAGCGTAGTTAACCACTTTGAGAATTAGTTACTATTGGTTAAATGGTTTGAGTCATGTTTAGCTAAGTGAGTGGGTTGCAACTTAACTAGAAAAGAGCCCTAGATTCTAGGCCACTCAATAGTCATGATTCATTGCTAGCCCTTAGATGCATTCTAAAAACCCTAACCCTAGATAAAGTTGCCAGCCAAGAACCCCCCTTGCCTATATAATATTCTTTTAGAAATTTGTGCCCCCTTCCATTATTCTATCATTTTCCTAAGAACAAGGTTAGCCTCCATTGAAACTTCTTCATATTTTATTCAATATTAATCTTTTTTCATCCAAACTTCTTCTCTGGTGTTCTAATTTGAGGTTCCTTACTATTCATGGAGAGAAATCTCAGGTTTGGACAAATTTGGAGAGTTTTGGCTAACAAGGAGTAACCCCCTTTGGAGCTTTTCATTAAAATTTTAACATATAGGTAAATCCCTATTCCTTCCACCAAATTTCGTTTTCATTGCATGGATAGGAAGCCCTAGGAGTTCCCTAGCTGCTAGCATAGGTTTGGTGTCGGGTGGTGTCTATTTCGTGTCCGTATCGGACACGTATCAATGTAGGGTTCTAAGTGTTCGACGAAATGCCACAGTGGGCATTTCGATCGTATTGTCAGAATGTGTTTGAATAGGAAATTAGGTTTCAGTGTCGCTTAGGGGTTTCTAAGTGTCTGAACTGAGTTCGTATTGATTTGGTGTCGAGTCGGACCCGTGGACACGGCCGCGTACACTGGACAGTTTTGTCTTGCTACCCGCAGGGCCGTGCGGCTGTTCTAGGACACGAGGACACGTGTCCTTTGACACAGGCCTTGGGGCAGTGTCTGAAACGACACCTCCAAGACCACGTGTCGTTTGTGTCCGTGTCGAGTAAGGGATTCAATCCGCACTGGACACAGGCGCAGTCGACTGAACCCAGTTCAGTATGGATTGAGTTTGTGGATGTTTTGGACACATTGTGTCGAGTTTTTGGACACGAGTTGGGTTGGAAGACACATTTACACATGGCACATGTTTTACCAACCATTTCCTGAAATAAATTCATGTTTTTGATATCCAATTTTGGATTTCCCATGAGGACTGATACATAGATTCATGTACCCACATTACTGTGTTTAGTTTCCATTATTAACTGTTTAATCAATGGGTTAATTGTCATTTGATTTCCTGGACATGTCTATTATTTCATGCTAGTTTGATCTTACAAGTTAGTTTAGGTTTTTGATTTAGAAAATGGAATTTGGACATGTGGTTTGAGGATTTCAAATAGGAGTAAAAAGGAGTATCAGTCTTTTGTTTCCAGTTTTTATGAAGTTTAGATGTTAAATCATGATTAATTAGATATTAATTATACACGTATATATTGGGATTTAAGTTGGCTTGCCTGGGATTCATTCCTGAAAACCATTTATGTGAAGTTGTATACATGTAGCACTTAAATATTGTTTTGAATGATTAGTTCAATTTTAAGTTTTGAAATACAATGTTGAACTGTACACAAGGCTGGGTAATGGAGTTTATAATAGGATTCATCTCTTACATGTTAGGTGAATTTAACCTATACACTCATTCACTGATTTCCAAATTTCCCTGTTTTCCTATTGACAGTGAGTACACTGTTTTGCAATAGGTTGATTTCCAGATTTTATATTACACTGAGTTTGTGTTATTAAGGACTGTTCTCCAGGAATTCCTATTTTCTGAGATGTATTCAGTTCCTACTATCATTGATTCCAGTTTTATTTCTATATATACATCACTGTTTGATTCTTAATAAAACCTGAAATGTATTCCAGTTTGTTATTAACTGAGTTGAATGGCTAAATTCTTGATACCTAAGATTTTTACTCTTCCTTTAACTGAAATTGAGTTAGAGATATGGGACTGTCATTCCCTATTTTTTTTCATTGTCCACACACCTACCCATGCTGTCCTAAAAACTGTCCATAAACCCACTCCATTGCTACCACATATTAGCCCCCTTTGGCCATCCTAAAACCTATCATTAGCCCCACATTTCAGTCCTTGAAGTTTAGTCCTTTACACCACCACAACAGCCCCTAAACAACCCTTGTCAACTGTCCATGACAGTCCCCAATTCACCCCCACACAGCCCTCACATGTTGACTACCCTCTTATCACATCTACACACACAATTATACATTGCTGAAATCTGATAATTGATAAGCTATTAGGAGTGCCATGTCTAACCTGAGAAATGGCACTCATTTCTGAACATTCACAGTCCCTATCACACACTTTACTGAGATTCCCACCTGAGATTGCCATGGTTGTTTATGATAAGCTACTCACACACACACATGGCCTCCTGTCTAAACCCTTGCACTGTCACACACATGACACTTTACACACACATGTTTTGCACACACTGTTTTCTCTTCTCACACACACAAATTGGCACTCATGCACACACACCCCATTTCCAGTTTCACTATCACAGTCCTATGATGTCTCACACACAAACTCACCTATGAATTTCTCTTCACACACAATTCATCTAACCCTCACATTCCACTCTTTGACACCAACCTATATACACAAGTGAACCTAATACAATGTATGAATGCTATGTAATGTAATGAATGATATGCAATGGGATAATGAAAGCATGGTTAAATATATGCAATGTATGTGTAGGGCTATGCACAATTTAATGCATGAATGAAAGCATGTTGGACTTGAATGTATAACATATCCAAGTAGTTAATGCATCATGATACTTTATGTCCTAACCATTGATGAACATATGTAAGTTAAATAATGATGAAATGCATGGTTATATGAATATATGTAATGTAGGAATATAAGTTGGTAATGTAGAATATTGACATGTATGTATAATGTAGCTAATTGATTTTAATCCATGTCTATGTACATATATGGTATATATAAAATGTGATGCTTGTGACTTGTAATGTTGCTTAGTGGATAGTATAGGCTTGGTTAGGCCTAGTGAGACTTGTTGGACTAGGATTGACCTAGTTTAGCTAGATAGTTGACCAGAGTTGACCAAAGGTTGACTTTAGTCTAGATTGACCTAGATTCATATAGAATGCATTGAATTGTATCTTATTATCATTTTAGACATATTGTGACTTGTGCTGTTCTATAGGAGACAGACACCACTCCTCGGACAGTAGATATTCTTCAGATACTCAGGATACAGGCGAGTACATTCTCTGACCATTTCATACTTACTAGAACGTCTATTCTTGCCATAAATTAATTTACCTGATGCTGACACGTTGGTAACACGGATTGGTACTATATGGATCTTCTTTTGTGATGTTATCTCCTTTGTGTTCACTGAATACATATTGTGATGTGTGTTTCACTAACATATTGTATTTATTTAATACCCTTATCATTGTACACTCATTGTGCATATTGTACTCTCATTATCACATTGAGCTCTATTGTACAAGCCATTGCATAAGGTAACGTAACTGAATTGGATACTTGTGTATTGATTGGGGAGGGAGAGTAGAAATGGTTATGTGATCAATCCTATTGTATAAGAAATTATATATGTCCATTGTACACCCACGTACAAAGGAGTCCCATTTTATTTTATAACCTAACCCGTTTACATAACCATATTGTACTCTAAATTACATATTGCTTACAGTTCTTACTTATCATATATAGATATTCCTATTATCATATCCTTCTGTTTTCCATATATATCTTCTTTCAGCGTTTCATGTATCTTACTCTATTGCACGTTATATTTTCTAACCTGTTATGATCTGCGTAAGATGTATTGTGCTCGCTCCTGTCCTGACTGTACCCTGTTGAAAATTTTACAGAGGATGAGGATGAGGCCAACATAGACACCTATTATGGGACAACTGTAGACGACACTTGTGACTCGGACTTCCAGCCGGATCCACTAGCTGTAGAGACTGTGGCTCCCTAGTCTAGGCTTATATTATTTTCTTGTCATTTGAGTTTGAGTTGTATATTGGGATCTGTATATTCTGGATATTGTTGAGTTGTATCTTAGACACTTAGTATCATCTCTCTATTATATGTCTTGCGGTTTTGGATTTCGTATCTTTCTATCTATCTTATCGTACTTCTACCCTAGATGTGATTGAGATTGTATTCTGTTATGTCACCCCCATTCGGGGAGTATAACTGTGCATCACCTTATATTGTTAGATGTTGTGACCTAGGACAGCGTTCTACCGCCGACACTGCGGCGTAGGCTGGACGTTGTTACGTTCTCGTACCCTTACAGTGGGTGCGGGTCGTGACAAACATAGCAGTAATAGTCTTATTAGGCTTAATTTTGAATGCCTCATATTCTTGTGTAAGTCGTGAGATTTTGGATTCCTTCACTTGTGAAGTACCTTCATGAGTAACCTCAAGAAGTTTCCAAATCTCGTTGGATGTGGAACATGTAGAGACTCTATTGAACTCAGTTTTATCAATAGCACAGAATAAAGCATTGATGGCTTTTGCGTCAAGACTAGCTTGTTTCTTTTCATTGTCGGTGTATCTATCAAATGGTTTTTCAACTAGAGCACCATCTATCGTAATAGGTAGAGGTTTCTTATAACCATTGACGACAATCGACCATAAATTGAAATCAAGTGCCTTGAGGAAAAAGGTCACCCATGTCATCCAATACGTGTAATTTGTGCCATCAAATAAAGGTGGCCTATTGGTTGACTGACCTTCACCGTTGCTTGGAAATAGGGATGCCATATCTCAAGGAGTGTTAATTCCGTCGAGAGATACCTGCTTTGATACCAATTGTAAGAACAATGATACCTCTAGAGGAGGATGAATAGAGTACAGCGAAGAATATTTAGCAATTTAAGAATTTAACTCTAAGCAGGTGAAGCAATATATATAAAATAATTGCAAGTAAGTCAGTAAAATCAGGGCGAGAAAACAATACACAAAGACAGCAGGTTTATACTGATTTTCCTCTGTGAGGACTAGTCCAGTCTCGAGTACTCAACCCGATGTTTGAATCCACAATTTGAAATAGAGATTACACCACGTGTTTTGCTCCGAAGAACACGCCAACTTCACCACCGTCGTATTTTTATACGAAGCCCACTAACAAACTTCAACACTTTTCTGAAGAAAGCTTTTATACGCCAAGCTTGTACAACTCGAAACTCCTACTCGGAAACCACCGACACTTAGAAGAAAAGAGTTGACTTGGAGATTTGAAGATTAAAGCTTTGAGAATGGAATAGAAAAGTTTAGGAATAGATAGAGAAGATGAAGATTGAATATGTGTTTAGAAATGAATTTTTTTCTCTATTTAAAGGTTTTTTTAGGACAGAGTTCGGACAGAACTCGGTACCCTAACGTTCAAAAATTCAAACGTTGGAGATCCACAATAATAGGTAAAGCTTCTGACCAGGAGTGAATTCTGCTGACCAAGTTCGGTCCGAGTTCGGGCAGAACTCTGACCGAGTTCGGTTAGCCTAATTCCAGGGCAGTTTTGGTTTTTGGATATGGTTTGGTTTATGATCAAATCAGGAATTGGTTTGGTTTGGTTTAGGAATAAATCAAGATGGGTTTGGTTTAGGATGGTCTTCTAATTGCCAGCGATCCCGATTCACAAATAATCTAGACTCAATAAAATAGAAAAATACAGAATAAATATAAAAATCTCAGAGATGACGCAATCTGCATTCTTCGTTTCTTTTTATATCGAGATCGGAGTTTTAAGACATTTATCGAAATCGGTTTGACTATGGCTAAATGTGCCAACACATACATTTTTACCTTGATAGACCCAATTCCAACAGCTCGATATGCATTGTTGTTGCCTATCAACACAGAACCACCATATGTCGCCTTGTAGGAAGAAAATTACTCCCTCTTTGGACACATATGGTACGAGCATCCGGAATCGAGAATCCAACGGTCACTCATGTTGTCATGTGCCACCGAAAAACAGACTCCGTCACTATCAGCTTCTGAAGCACAGTTTGCTTCATCACCTTCTCTCTCTGTCTTATTCGACTTTTTCTTGTTCTTCTTCTTTGGATGAGAACACTTATTTGCATAATGTCCTTTCTTATTGCAGTTGAAGCACTTCACCTTCTCAATAGGTGTTTTGAACTTGGATCTTGACCTTTTACTAAAAGATGCTTTATCGTTTGTCCTTCGTCTTACCGTCAAACCTTGGGCTTGGCCTCCACCGTTTCTGCCATTAGATGCCAACCTCCGTATCTCATTAGACAATAAGGCACTCGTAGCTTCTTCTACAAAAATTAAGTCCTTTCCGTACAGTAACGTTTGAATAAGATTCTCATAAGAATCGGACAAAGAAAATAATAGGATTAGTGCCAAACGACCATCTTCTTCATGTATGTCAACATCATTCAAGTCAAAAATAATTCGATTGAATTTTGAAATATGATCCCGAATTAACGTACCTTCCTCCATCACTAGTCTGTAGAGTGAATTTAACATATAAAGTCGGTTGGTGAGAGTCTTCGTCATGTAGAGTGATTCCAACTTCAACCAGAGCCCAGCGGCGGTAGTTTCGTCCTTCACAGAGTACACAACATCTCTTTCCAAACACAAGCGAATAGCGGCACATGCTTCGAGATTCATGTCATCCCAATCATCATCGGTCATGTCAGTGGGCTTCTTGGACTTTTCCCGTAAAGCTTTGCGAAGCTTTTGAGATATGAGAACGTCATTCATCTAGCTTTTCCAAAAGCCAAAATCATTCTTCCCATTGAACTTCTCAATTTCATACTTCCCAATCCTGCTTGACGGGGCCATATCAAAAATCCACCCAATTAACTTTCTCTGAGAACTTTGTCGAAAACTTTACTAGACTCCCAAAGCTCTGATACCAATTTGTTGTGGCACAGCGAAAATAAACCCAAGAAACTCAGATAAAATTCACAACCACAAAGAGAATGATTTACGTGGTTTGGCCAAGATGTCTACTTCCACAAACGAGGGTGATTTAATTCCATTATGAAGAAGAAAAGGAATTACAATAGCTCTCAACACTTCTCTCCTTGCACTCAAGAACTCTCTATCACAAAGATAAAAAAATCTCTCAAATTTTGTGTGTGTGTTGAACTTATTCAACAACTTTAGCTCTCTTGTGTTGAACTTATTCAACAACTTGAGCACAATGAGATATCTCAAGGAGAACCTATAGACCCCTTTATATAACATAGAAATCCAATCCTATGTAGGCTAAAAAATATAATCCTAATCCTATGTAGGATTACCACATATATGGTCAAATCCAATCTTGTATAGGATTACCATATATATGGTCAAAAAAGGTCATGGACCTATTTTTGGACAATTTTCTTCATATTGATCCTTTTTTGGGCAATTTCCTTCATATAATCTAAAATGATTAGCTAAAGCTCTCCTTACCCAGGTTCTCAGTATCAATATCGGAATCGGTATCCAAGCACAACCATTCCTATGAAGATCGAAATCGACAGTATCGACACTATTGGCAGTTTCGGATCGAAGTATCATATTTTTTTGTATTGAAAAACAAATAATTATTAATAAATTATTTTTATTTTAGAAGAATTTATGCTTTTAGACGTAATTTTAATTATTTCTTATGTTGTTTGTGAAATTGAATAAAATACTATTCACAATTGCGGTTTGGTTTACATGTGATAGATAAGTTTTTTTTTTCTTTCTTTTACTTGCTTTACAACCTTACTATGCTTTTTATATCCTTAGTGATTGGTCTTTTTCGTTCAATTTTCTTTGCCTAACTGATCGGAAAAGAGACATCCAATGTCAGTATCGATTAGTATTGGTATCGGCTGATATTCCAAACTATGCTCCATACCTGAGAGGTTTTCTTCACCTAGTTAGTTGTTGTGGTAAAGCTCCAGCAAGGACGGAACAAAAACTTACAAATGGAAATCGACTGGGAAAATAAATTTGGTGGACTCGTGCTTAGAGGAACTGCTTAATAGTGAGAGCATGAACAATAGGCATCCTAGGAACATTGGATATATTTGGTTGGACTGTTGTATTATTTAGTGGGCGAACAAAAAATTATAATTAAAATTAAATTATATTTAAAAAAATTATAATTATAATATATAGGGTTTTTTTTTAACTTTTGAAGTTGGGTTCAAAATTGGACTGTTTGTTAAATTACTAAAATTGGACTTTAAAACACAACACATACATAAAGTTATTATTTTTAAAATATACAAAAAAATATATACATTAATATTTTAATCATAAATATGCATAAAAGTGTGAAAATTTAATAATTATATAAGTCATATTTGATTTTGATCTTGATTTTGAACCGAAATCGGAACTAAAAATCAAAACTGAAATATAATAATTGTTTAATATTTTTAAAACCGTAAGCGAATTATTATTTTTTAAAATCGAATCGAATCTTATCTTTTATTAAACTCAGTTTAATTCGATTCGTTCTCAGTCCAAAAACCAAATACTACTCACCGGTGTCTACAAGCAAACGACTTTGTTTTTAATGGCTTGCTGGGTCTACATTTGAAGATATCATAAACATTACTTTAACTTTGTTTAAGTAGTTATTTCATTATAATGTTTGCATACTATGTGATCCACTCTCCCTGTCTACTAAGTTAAACATCTTAGCTAGGGGCGGATTAGGTAGCAGCTTTTTTTTTTTTTTTTTTCCATACAGGTTTTTACTTTTTTAAAGTTTTTGCGGGAGTTAGCCAACACTTAGTCCACTCCAACCTACTCTATTCCATCCCAATATACATTTCTGGATCCGCGGTTCTTAGCACTAAATAATTTTTTTGACAGTGATGTTTCGTCACCAACTTGTAAGCTTGTTCAATATTATTGGGCTTTGAATAAGTTGAAAGGAATGACAACGGAAGGGGCTGAACTAAAATCAAATTTTAGATCAAGATTCCATCCCGTCTTTTCTTAACTTGAGTGGACAACTACATGAATCTTTGTAAATCAGTGATTTGTTGCGGAAGCCAACTTCCAAAGCTACAACGATTTGTTGAGTTTAGGGCAAGACAATACAAACCCAAGGTGGATATATTGGTCCAGGCCCAAGGCTAGCAGTGGATCTCTATGTTTACAAACTCACACTTACTAAGACCCGAACTCTCCCCCGTGTGGCCCATACGGGACCCTTCCATGTTGTTATTGTTCAAATCCGAAGATACAACTTGATAACCTGCTCAAAGCAGTGGCTAGTTCTCATAATTATCCATTACCACTGCGATATTTGTCTAGATGTAATGAATTAGGTCTTCCTTATTTCTCTAGAGCTTACTCCTCGGATGAGAGGATAAATTGTTTATATATAATAGGGTACGATCTTAACAACTTTACATGACAAGTAGAGAAACAACCGATATATTTGTTCGTCGTGCACGCAACAAGAGGAATCTTCATCTGGCATTGCAAAAGAGCCCCCCAACACTTTCAATCAACTCTATTTTTAGTCTATTTGTCCAGTTGTGTTAAAGGGTTATTAGATTAGAGCTCACCGTGGGGCCACCACCGTCATGACTGCAAAGTTGAAAAATATTTTCCTCTACCAGCCAAAATGCACAACGTCCTCCCATGGCAGGGCATCCTCACAACTCCTTGGATATCCCACATTGACTTCAACAGAACATACCTCGGGGAACCAAGGGACGACCAATTCTCAAGTTCCAGCAAAGCAATGGTCGACTATGACCAGTCCCTCACATTCCCATCGTCGTCAGGTCAAGTCCATACACACACAAGTGCCATGACATCACAACCACAGGTTGGGGTTGTTCAGGCACCCATCGCATCAATAGTCGAGGCCAAACTTCTCATCCTCATCCTCATCATCATCCTCATCCATAGGCCCTTTCCGATAAACATATATATCGATAGGTCGGGATAGATTGAATCAATACCATTTCTACGTTATAGATTTGTTTATTCGAAATCAAGTCACATATTCAGTGGATTGTATCTCGAGGAAGGACTCTGCGGCAGAGTCGCGAGGGACCTTTCCGATGCTTTATTTTCGTTGTCATTTTCGTTGCCGCACTTGTCCCTTTCGGGTTGGTTTATGAATGCGTTTTCGTGCAATTTTTTTTGATGGATTTTATTGCTTGCATTCTTCGAACCTCGCATTCATATCTAATTCTAGGAGAAAGAGAAGAGTATTGATCCTCTGTTGGTACGATTGCAGGTGATCGCGTAGGAGCCATGTAGTGTCGAAGACATCTTTCTCTCGCCAAATTCTCCAAAGGTAAGTGGCTTGACTCTTCTCTCTTTGAGCCTTTTGCTCTCCATCAATCCACGGTACTGATCTTATGAATTGCTAGATAAAGAACGAAGAAACAGTATTTCATGCTTATTTTTATAGAACTGTAAATCTTAGCAATGTTGCAAGTTTACTTATGATATGTTTGCTATAGAATTGTGCTAGTAGAGATTAAATCGACGAGTAATGTTGCAACAGTAAATGCGGAGCATGTTATTGATTGCTCGAATGATAGTAGAACACTGAAAATGTCAAGTTTCTTATACCTTGTAGACCATATTTGAGTAACTGGATTTTAGTCTCATATGGTCATGGACTTCTTGTGCACAAGGAGATTTTCTTCCTCGAACGATAATTCGAAGCCAAGGGAACGATTCAGCATAGGAGGAACTAGGATAGCTGTGTTTGATACTAGCACGAATGATTTATGAACTTTTTGTAACGTCCCAGTCCAAAAATACATAGGACTAGAAGATTGTACAAATGCCAGATACGAATGAAGCGGACTCCAGCCGGCTCGAGTGCGTATAAGTTGTCTTGGTGTTCGATAACATACATGTTTGATTAGACCCGAAAAACGACATGGATCTATAAAACTAAGCTAAGAGTAGAGTATAATTGATGGATACAATATGAAAGCATGATAAAATATATGGGTCGAATATAGCAATAGCTTCCACTACCAAAATACAGCCATTTGGCAACGGACATATAGCGACGGATTCTGTCCGTCGCTATTAGCGACCGACTACCGATAAATTTTCGACTGATTGCCGTCGAAAGCCCGATAATTTTTATTTTATTTTAAGGGTGAGCAAAGGTCGCCAATCCGTCGTAAGTCGACGGAGATATAGCGACGAATGAAGATTCCGTCGCTATGCTGTCGCTTATTTGGCAAAAGTTGGCGGAGAATTTTGAAACAAATTGTCGTAAAATTTAACGACCGCATAGCGACGGATATTCCGTCAGCCAGCTAGGGTGGTATAGCGACCATGTAGCGACGGCAAATATCTGTCGTCAGTCCGTTGCTAAATATCCAGCCCTAACTTAAATTTAGCCGACGGGAGGGAACATTTTATTCCCCCCCCCAAATTCTCTCTCTCTCTCCGACCGCAGACTTTCTCTCTCTCTCCAAGTAATCTTCTCTCTCTCTCTCTCTTTTTCTCTCTCACTGTCGATGGTCGGGACGGTGGGGGGCGACGGGGGCCGGTGGTAGGGGTAGGGGTCGCTGGGGGGGTTGGATCGGGGCGACGGGGAGAGGCGGGGGCTGGTGGTGGTGGGGGTGGGGGTCGCGGTGGTGGGGGTGGGGGTCGCTTGGGGGGGGATTCGGGTGGGGTCGCTTGGGGGGGATTCGGGTCGGGGCGGCAGCGGGAGGCGGGGGCTGGTGGTGGTGGGGGTGGGGGTCACGGTGGTGGGTGTGGGGATCGCTAGGGGGGTTTCGGGTCGTGGCAGCGGATGGAGGCGGGGGCCGGTGGTGGTGGGGGTGGGGGTCACGGTGGTGGGGGTAGGGGTCGCTGGGGGGGGGTTTCGGGTCGGGGTGGCATGGGGCGGCCGGGCCGGTGGAGGTGGGGGTGAAGGTCGCGGTGGTGGGGATGGGGGTCGCTGATGGGGGTTCGGGTCGGGGCGGCGGCGGAGGGGGGTTTCGGGTCAGGGCGGCTAGGGGCGGCGGGTTTCGGGTTGGCGGTAGGGATGGCGGTCGGTGGTGGTGGGGGTAGGGGTTGGGGGCCGGGGCCGGTAGAAACACACACACACGCACAAATTAGTATATATATATAAACTTAGTATCAAGGTTCAAAGTATCGGTATCGGAATCGGTATCGGACTATTCCTATGAGTATTGGTATCGGCGTTATCGGTAGTATCGACGGTTTCGGATCGGAGTATCGTAGAAGGATATATAAATTATATATATATATATATATAAACTTAGTATCAAGGTTCAAAGTATCGGTATCGGAATCAGTATCGGACTATTCCTATGAGTATTGGCATCGGCGATATCGGTAGTATCGGCGGTTTTGAATCGGAGTATCGTAGAATAGTATATAAATTAGTATATATATATATATATAAACTTAGTATCAAGGATCAAAGTATCGGTATCGGAATCGGTGTCAGACTATTCCTATAAGTATTGGTATCGGCGATATCGGTAGTATCGACGGTTTCGGATCGGAGTATCATAGAATAGTATATAAATTAGTATATATATATAAACTTAGTATCAAGGTTCAAAATATCGGTATCGGAATCGGTATCGGACTATTCATATGAGTATTGGTATCGACGATATCGGTAGTATCGGAGGTTTCGGATCGGAGTATCGTAGAAGGATATATATATAAGATATCTTAGTAGGCGGTTTCGGATCGGAGTATCAAAATCGGTATCGGTATCGGTATCAGACTATTTCTATGAGTATCGATATTGATCGCTTAGGCGTCTAGGCGGTGTCTAGGCGGTAGGTAAGTGTTGAAAATTAAATTTAAGATATCGGTATAGAGTGAGTATCCTAGAAGGATATATATAAGATATCTTAGTAGTAGCTAAGTGTTGAAAATTAAATTTACTTATGCCAAGTCTTTTGGTCCTGTTAGAGTTATAGTTTTTTCCGGAAATCTAGTATAATGCTGATTACCTCAAAAGGCTTGTATAAGTAAGAGTGTATAAAGTGTATATCATAGGCAGATGAGTGTATAGAGTGAGCCTCCCTACTCCTCTTCTTCTCATTCGGGTCATTAGACATACTTTTGTTTCACTTAACAAAATGCCTTGAGGAATTGGCTTTTGAAAATAAAACGAGAAAAAGTACAAGAAGTACAAATTTGATTCTGGGAAAGTATTGCTATGGAAGTCTGATTCGTAAATGATCACTTTGTTCCTTGGACCATATGATGATGATGAAGATCACTGCTTGAAGTAGAACAACTGGAAGAACTAAGTCACCAGAAAGGTATCCACGCACTTGGGCACTGATGGCGAGGCCGAATGCTTTCCTGCTTTGCTTCACTCTGTTCTGAAAGAAAGGTTGAAGAAGAATGCTCCGGAGAATCAAAATCTCTAAGTTCTGATCTCTGTATTCTCTCATGTCTCTGTGTGTGTGTGTGTTTGTTATGAGAAAAATAAGTCTATTTATAGACTTGGGCTCTTGTGCGTAAAACCTTAGCAAAAGTTCCATCTTTACGCTAACAACTGCCATCCACGATCGAAGCCAACCTCTGCATATGTTGACATGTGTCCCATCATTTCAGTAAGAATAGGATGCATGTACACACGTTCTTCGAGAAGAATGGCATGAAAGCCACGTAGGCAGACCACGTTCCAAGCTGGTGGAGGAGAATAGGGCGTAAAAATAGCCCCAATGTACTCTGAGCGTAAAGCAGTAGATTAGGCGTAAAATAGCCTTGACATAGACTTCCCGTGTAAAGTGGTTGTTAAATAACCTTGAGCGTAAAGTAGCTCAAATAGACTTTACGCACACGTCAGCTGTTGAGCGTAAAAGCTCGTATAGTCTTCGTGCGTAAAAGAAGCCATAGTGTGAGCGTAAAGTAGCTCAATCCACATACTAAACGACAACATTGGTCTCTGTATAAAATAAATTCCTTTGTGATATATGCCATCATTATGAACTCCATGTCAGAGTTTGCATTAAATGCGAGATTTGACAGCTTTGTCCAGCGTAAGAGTGGCTGATCTGTCATTGGCGTAAAACCATGGGTGTAGACCTGAGCGTAAAATGATCAGCCTGCTTTAGGCGTAAAGTGATTAGCCTTGTCTTGGGCGTAAAGAGATTAACCGCTATGTTTGGCGTAAAACAGATCACTTATGAATGAAATGATCCATCTCTTTGACTCTTTCTCTGAAGCACTTTTTACGCTCCTACAAGACCCCCTTCAAAGTTTTCAAATATCTCCAAAATTTGAAACACTTTGAACAGAAGCGTAAAAGTTGAGATTTGATCAGTCAGCGTAAAATTCGGGATACGCAACCGTCATCCGCGTAAAAGCGGGGATATCTAACAGTCGGCGTAATTTTCAATAGTGTCGGTCAACACTCAACCGTCATAATGAATTTCTTTCTCGAGACTTTCGAATGCCTTTTCGTTTCCCCGAGTTTACATTAATAATGAGCAGTTTCCAAAGAAGAATATGAAGAGTTGGTTTAATTGTATAAATAAGAAGAAATTCTTCACTCTTGTCATTCATCCTCATAGTGACATGGCGCCAAAGAACGAGATTACTAACAAAGAGGCTTCGAGCTCCAGACTGGATTTTGGACGAGCATGCAACCTTTTAGAGTGCTTTGGACTGACTCCTGCAGTCTTTAGTCGCATCGATGGTGGTCCCCCAACTGCGTACGAAGGGCCAGGAGATGCAGAAGCATTTCTTAATCTGATGCGTCGCTCCGGGATTCGCAATATGTACGAACTAGGTACTTTCCTTCGTCAGCCCGACGAGGGAGAGAAAAAATGATTTTTTTTTGCGAATCTTTTATCTGTATGGGGCCACTCCCCCCTTTTTATAAATAAAGTCTGATGTTAATCTCATCTGTTGGTATATAGAACTGTTCAGCACTTATTTTGACTGCTTCTATGGTTGTTAATTCCCAAGAAACAAACCAACACGTGGCATCTGTCTTGTGGTTATGATAGCCTTTAAATAGGATCTTCTCCCGAAATAGACTCATACCAATCAGTTTCTTCAGCCTTTATAAATAGCCGAGAATGTTTCATATATTCTCATTCTCGTTCCTCTGAAGATAATTTTCTGCAATGTCGTTCTCCAACAAGTGACAATGGCAAAGCTGTCCAACGGTGTTCCTTTGTACGCCCGGTCATTAGACGTAGATTCAACCATCATTAGAGCTAAACCATTTGGCTTAAGTGGTAAGTTCGACCGTAAGCAAATATCTGTCTTTGAATTTTCTGTTGGAAACAGGTATTCATGAGCGTAAATTCTTGACGAGCGTAAAAAAAAAATCCTTGCTGAAGCACTGGCGTACAAGCCTTGCTGAAGCTCTAGCGTAAAAGCCTTGCTGAAGCATTGGCGTAAAAGCCTTGCTGAAGCTCTGGCGTAAAAGCCTTGCTGAAGCACTGGCGTAAAAGCCTTGCTGAAGCTCTGGCGTAAAAGCCTTACTGAAGCACTGGCTTAAAAGCCTTGCTGAAGCTCTGACGTAAAAGCCTTACTGAAGCACTGGCTTAAAAGCCTTGCTGAAGCTCTGACGTAAAAGCCTTGTCATCTGTTTTTAGTTTAGCGTTTAATACGTATCTGATGATACTTCTGTTTAAAACACTTCTTCTTTGTTGTTCTCTGCAGAAGTTTGGCTGAACAGTTTTTTCAGGACCGGCATTGGTGACTTTGACATTGTGAAGAGCGTTCTTCTGACATCAACATCAGGGAGCTCATGCGCTTTTAACGCGCAAATCAGACAACTCAGAACTCTTCGTGGGATAGAAGGGTCTTCCTCCGTTGGTAGGAAGAGCCTTTATACACGGAGAGTTGGATGGTGGAGTCAACTCTATCCCAAAAAATCGGATAGTAGAGTTCCTTTCACGGCAGAACTAGGAATCATGTCCCAATGCTGGATACATTCCTATCTCCTCTGGAAGGCCGCCCCTAATCCACCAGTTGTATTGGCAGCAACACGTCTTCGGGCTGCCATACTCTGGGATTCTCCTCTCGTCTGAGAGAGAAGACCAGAGTTTGATTCCTTCTGTTCTGGTTGCCACAAAGGCTTGGACAGCAAGGAATTGACACCAACAACGAATCCGACGAAGAAGATCCAAAGAAGAAACAGATCTCCATTAGGCTATCATTGTGTGTATAGAATGAAAATCCAAGAATGTAATAGATTTCCATTATAACTTTGTAAGAAAGTCTAAGAAATATAATAGACTTTTTTGATGATATGGGAATGGAAATGATGATTCTTCTATGATCAATGATTTGTATCTATCTGGATGTAATATGGACATGATAGATAAATAAAATCTTATTTTCTGTTTTAGAGTATATAATACTATCAGAGGTAATATGGACATAATAGTATATGAACTCAAAAGAAAATTAAATTAATATCTATGCAGAGGTCAAATAGAAGTGATAGATAGGAAAAGTAAGTAGATTTAGTATTTATCCAGAGGTCATGGAAACATGATAAATAACGAATCCCACTTTCTAATCAATTGATAAAATAGAAGATATAAAATCCCTTTCCCAGGAGACAAGAAATCAGCTTAACCAAACCATGGTAGCTGGGGAACAACGAGACAGATGTCATGAGCATATGGGTCAAAACGATGGACGAACCAACGTATTTTTCGGGAAAAGAAAACATTGATTCGATTCTATGTTGAAATGAATGAACCCGATGGAGCGAACGGACAGGTCTTTTCGGGAATGAAAGGTTGTTCTTAATCTTCAAAGACCGGTTCATCAACAGTCCTCTTTTATAAATAGGTGAGAACTGCTTGTAACATTTTATTCTTATTTCTCCTCCTCTATTGAAAATGTCTTCTGAGGATGTACAGCAAAAGAATGAAGTCTCCAGAAAAATTGAGGACATAACTGAGATATGTCCCATTGAGCCAACAGTGACAAGCCCGACTCAAGTGGGCAATAGCTCTTCTGCGCCCAAGCCATCACAAGATATCCTTGTGTTCTTAGTAGAGTCAGGAAAAACTCATGAAGAAGAAGCACTGAGGATGACCATCTGCAAATTTTTTATGAACTCAGGCAACGATGCCTTCGAGACATTAACTGACTATGTATTCCATAAGGGAGGGAGTGGCCCTCGTCCTTAATCTTTTGTCTTGAACAAAAATAATAAAAGGAGCTTTATTTTTATTCTATCTTTTTTTTATTTTTACACATAGTATTTCTTAAAAAACTTGCCATTGATTGGCATCATGAGCAGATCTCCATTAGGCTTTGATAACCGATAGGTGCCATTGAAAAATATGGACTCAATTACATAAGGGCCTTCCCATTTTACTTGGAATTTCCCTTTACTTTAATTTATGAGTCATCACTATCGGTCTCCGAACGGCTAATACAAGTTCGTCAACTTTGAATACCCTCTTTTTAACTTTACGATTGAAAGTTCGAGATATGCGGGCTTGATATAGTTCAATGTGCTGTTGTGCTTGAAGACGCTTCTCATCCAATCCTTCAAGTTCTTGGAGTCGTAAGCGATCATTATTCTCTGTAGTTAGCTCATTAGCAATGGCTATCCGTAGAGATGGAATTTGGATTTCCAAGGAAAGAACAGCCTCACATCCATAAACCAATGAAAATGGTGTAAAACCAGTAGGAGTTCGGACTGTTGTTCGATAAGCCCATAAACATTCTCCAAGTTTCTCGTTCCAATCACGTTTATTAGAAGAGATAAACTTTTTGAGAAGTTTAATGATCGTCTTATTGAAAGCTTCGGCTAAACCATTAGCAGCTGGATTATAAGCCGTAGAAGCCAAATTCTGAATTCGATTCTTGTCACAGAATCGATAAAATGCCTGACTGGCAAATTGTGGACCATTGTCATGAATTATCCGTCGAGGAATCCCGAAGCGATAAATGACATGGTGCTTGATGAAGCTGATCACATTAGATGTTTTTACTTCCGCAAGGGGAAATGCTTCTGCCCACTTAGAAAAGTAATCTGTTATAGCTAATATGAACCGATGTCCTTTAACAGAAGGAGGATTAATATGACCAATGACATCCATATCCCAAGCTTCAAAGGTCCAAGAGACTGCTGTAGGATGTAGAAATTCAGATGGTTGATGAATAAAATTAGCATGAATCTGACATGCTTTACATCTTCTGGCATAGTCTACAGCATCTGCTATCATAGAAGGCCAATAATACCCCATTCTTCGAATGCGGTCTTATAATTTAGGACCCGGTTGATGAGCACCACAAATACCATCATGAGCTTCTCGCAGTGTTTATTTAGCTTCACTTTCTGAGAGACAACGCAGCAAGAGTCCATCATAGGAACGACGGTATAGCATATGTAAAGATGAATCATAATAAAACCGAAACGATCGTCTTTTGATTGATGCAGCTTCTTTTGGATCTTCAGGCAAAATCCTATGAACTGCATAATCAACGAATAGAGCTCTCCAATCCTTATGCTGGGAATTTAACTCTGTAGTATAACTTTGTTCAATGTACAAATTATTCTTGACATAGAACAAGTCTCGATCCAACAAAGTAATTGTATTTTGCCTTCGGATTGGAACAACTAGGTATGCAGCTAAACTAGCAAGAGCATCAGCTTTCATATTCTGAGAGCGTGGTACAAACTCAATGAAGAATCCTTTGAATGAAAGGACCAGTTCAACTACCACTTGATGATAAGGAATGAGATCAGGATTTCTGACCTCATAAGTCCCTCTAACTTGATTAACAATCAATTGAGAATCTCTATAAGCTTCTAAGAACTCAATACCCAATTATTTTGCTACTTGGAGACTGATCAATAGAGCATTATATTCTACTACATTGTTGGAGCATGGCTCATTGAGAGAATAGACACGGTATATGACCATTTTGTCAAGAAAAACCAAGACGATTCCTACCCAAGAGACAATATTGCCTTTAGGTCCTACTCGTGATGCCCCATCAAAATATAATTGCCATATGTCATTCTTCAAAGTCAGGTTACAATCCACGACTTCATCTGGAATGTCCTTATATAATTTTGATGTTTCAGGTATAGGGTGAGCAGCTAAGAAATCGGCTAATGCTTGACACTTTATTGATTTCTGAGGTACATAAACCATGTTATAAGGAGTAAGCAACATCACCCAGGTGGCCAGCCTGGAATTAAAAATGCTAGGTTTTCTCATTAATACACGAATGGGATTTATTTTGGAAATGGCATGAATAGTCTGTCCTGTCACATAATATCTTGTCTTTTGGACGGCAAAAACCAAAGCTAGACATTCCTTTTCCACAGGAGTATACCTGTGTTCAGCTCCGACCATCATTCTGCTCAGATAATATATTTCTTGCTCATGACCCATATCACTTTTCTGTGCAAGAAGAGCGCCAAGTGAGTGATTCAAGGCTCGAACATGTAGCAAAAATGGTCTTCCTACTACTGGAGATACCAGAACAGGTGGATTTGTAAGGTATTGTTTAATATCATTGAAGGCTTTCTGACACGCTTCATCCCAAACAAATGATACACCTTTTTTTAATAGACGGGAGAAAGGTTGACATCTCCCAGAGAGATTGGATATAAATCTTCTGATATAAGCAATACGACCCTGAAAGCCACGGAGTTCTTTCAGATTACGAGGAGGACGCATTTCAAGAATTGCTTTAACCTTATCGGGATCAACATGGATACCCTGTGAGGTAATGACAAATCCTAAAAACTTGCCACTAGAAACCCTTAAGAAAGACTTAGTAGGGTTCATTTTCAATTGATGCTGGCGCATCAATTCAAATACTGTCTTTAAGTCCTGAATGTGATCATTCTTTGACCGACTTTTAACAGCAATATAATCTACGTAGCATTCAACTATTTTCCGTAGGTGTTCTTGAAAGATATTGCTCATAGCCCGTTGATACGTAGCGTCGGCATTTTTAAGGCCAAACGGCATAACCGTATAGCAATAAACCCCAAGAGGTGTACGAAAAGCAGTATGTTTCTCATCTTCTGGATGCATCTTGATCTGATTGTACCCTGAGAATCCGTCCATGAAAGACATGCATTCAAAACCACATGTATTGTCTATCATGACATCAGTAATTGGAAGTAGAAATTCGTCCTTTGGACAAGCTGCATTAAGATCTTGATAATCTATACAAACTCGGACTTTTTCGTTCTTCTTCATGACAGGAACAATATTGGCAACCCAATCTGGGTGTTGCTCTTCACGAACAAATTTGCATGTGATCAACTTTTTGACTTCTGCTTCAATTGCATCCATCATATCTGGTCTAAAGCGCCGTTGCTGTTGTTTTACAGGCTTGACGTTAGGTAAAATATTGAGTTTATGAGTAGAAACTTTAGGATCTAGGCCTGGCATATCCTCATAACTCCATACAAAAATGTCAATATATTCTTTGATAAGTTTTATCAACTGTTCCTTTTCATCTTCAGAAAGATTCTTACTGATGAATATTGGTTTGGACGTAGTTCCATCTCCAACATCAATCTGGATAACTTCATCCTCTGTAGGTGGCTGTCGCTGTTCAAAATGGAGTTCCCACTGAGTATCCATCTGTTGAGCCCAAGGATCATTCTCAAATAGTTCAGGTTCGTCATCAGTTTGAACCATATTGACTGAAAATACTTGTCCAGATTCATCATATGAGGAACGAGACATATCAGTTTCAATGAATTGGACTTCTTCTGAATCCGAAGATTGCGAAGAGCTAGAAGAGAATTCTTCTTATATATCGTCATAAAATATGTGGGACGGATCATATCCCAACCCATGACGAGTCTTTTGGTAAAACGGATCACTACATAATGGTAGTCGTCTACCCTTGCCTTGATTGAGACCTTGCATAGTCTTCAAATCATATCCCATGTTTTGGATAATCTTGATAGATTGTTGACTATACTTGTCAATTCAGATTCTTCCCTTGTCTTTATCCTTCAGCTCATCTGCCTGAGCAACAGGGATATTTCTAGCCAGGCCAAACATAATTTGGTACTTGTTTTTCTTATCAGACGGAACCACGAAATAAGACTCTTCATGACGTCTAAAAGTTACACAAGCTTGTGATGAAGCGGCCACAGGTAGAAGATAAGGAGAAGATGTTAGGAACCTTTGAGCATAAGGTCCAACATCTACATGAGGAGGGAAAGAATTTTCCTTATGATCGATGTATAAAGTTTCTTCTGGCTCAATGTCATCTTTATATTGATGATTTTGATTATCAGGAGATAAAGTCATTCTTTCGATAAACTTGACAGCCATATACTCGAAAAGGAAATCTTCATTGATATCAAAAAGTATAGAATGATCAATATTTACATCATTTACAATTTGACTGCTACGCTTCGGATTAATCATCAGTGGACCATTATCTGTCTTCTGCGTAGTTTTGCCAAGATTGACAATTAATGGTGGTTCTGGATCATTCGTACAAGAAGTACGCCCTTTGACCTTGATCATAAAAGGTTGAACTTGGCTCTTAACAGGAATATTTGTTGATTCCTCAGATGAAGTTTGAGTTCTTCCTTTAACCTTGATTATCAGAGGTTGATCATTGACAGATTGGGATTGGATTCGTCCCTTGACTATGATCTTCAAAGGTTGCTCCTCTGGTGGATCTTCATTAATAGACTGATCCTCAGTGGGTGATTGATCTTCAGCCATGTCTGATATCTCTTTCACATGCTCTTGTTTATAAAGCCTTGAATCAGAAAAATAGGCTTCGACACCCTTGAAGGGATTGATATCAGCGAACTCAGTCTTCACAACTCCTTGGGAATCCACATACTTGAAGTATCGGTGGAGAGTTGAAGGTACAATATTGTGCTCATGAATCCACGGTCTTCCCAAAAGGATATTATAGGAGACGTCTGAGTTGATAACATAGAAAGTTGCCATGGTTCGAAGATCACCGACACTACTAAAATCTATCAATTCAGCGACGCGCCAAGACGTCGCTAAAAAGGGCAAATACGTTGCTAATTTCTATTAGCGACGTTTTTAAGTAGTCGCGATTAAGCTAGTCGCTAAACAAGAAAATGTTGCCAAACGTCGCTATGGCGACGATCTTTAGCGACGTGCCCACGTCGCTAATTTAGCGACTGCCAGCGACATAAAACGTCATAATTTACCGACGTAACCTAGCGACGTTGAGCGACTTGAAATGCATCGATACTGACCTGGCTTTAGAGCCAAATGGCGACGTTCTGCGACTTTTTAACGTCACTATATTACCGACATATAGCGACGTTTAGCGACGTCCCTGTAGCGACGTTTAGTGACGATTAGCGACGGTAATCATTAATATTAGCGACGTACTTAGCGACGTTTATATCGTTGCTAGACGTCGCTGACAGTCGCTGAACGTCGCTAATATTAAAAAAAAAATTAAAAAAAATTACAGCAATTGCAGCATTTGCAGAATTTGCAGAATTTGCAGCACCATTTGTTACAACAACGACTGTGTATCACGAACACAGTATCAAACAACACATACACACAATCACGAACACGTTTGAAACACAATGTGTCCACAATCAACACAGATTTATGAAAATTTGTAACAATGTCAAACATAATGTGTCCACATAAGAATAAAGTATGTAAAACCACATAAAAGACCCAACAATGGGCCATCACACAACAATATATATGCCGACTACGACTGATCAGAAGGAGCATCACCGCTCCTATCACCGCTCCTGGAAAGAAGGTAAGCATACTGCTCCGGTGTAAGAACCACCGACGACGATGAAGGAGGAGGCAATACAACCGCTGGAGAAGGAGGCAGTATAACCGCTGGAGATGGGTGCGTCCGCGTCTCCTCTAGGGCTCGGAGTCTGGCGCTGCATTGCTCCATGCAAGTCGCTATCCTGGTAACGGTGTCGTGAATGGACTCCTGTGTCCCCTGTACTTGCTGCACGGTGCGCTCGAGCTCGTCAAAGCATGCGGTGACCGACGCAGCGTCCTCTTGCTCCTGAGGCCCTTGCTGCTCAGCAATCCACCTCAGCATATCGTCGCACAGCTCAGCAATCTGGCGGACAATGGTCTCCTCGACTCGTGACGACTCGGTCTGTGACGGCTGTGAATACGTACTGGAAGAAGGAGCCCTGGATGCCTACGTCGCAACAAATGCGCCGTAGGACCCCGTACCATAGTACGTACCCCTCTGAAGACCACCAACAGCGGTCTTCCAGAGCTCGTCCTCCGACTGGGACGGAGAGGGTTGCGATATACCAACCCCTCCCTCTGCCTGTGCACTAGCACTCGCACGCTCATCACGTAGCCTAACATACTCTTCCTAGAAATCATTGTGCATCTCTATACATCAGTACTTACCTAAATTAGCCTAATAAACGTCTAAAATATTTAATTATTATTAAGTATATGGTTATCTGTATATTCTTCAAGTTGTGTTAAAAATTAACGAAATCTAAATTAGTACTTGCATAGCTCTGAGTATCCCGGTCGTCGATGAGCTTCCCGTCCTTCCGATGGGTGGCCAGGAAGACGGTCACCATATTTGCGTCCTCACCCCTCTTCACCTGCATGTTTGTTATATTTTATTCTTTAGTAAAATAGAAAATTATATACTCCTACTATCAATAAATTCTTATATTTGACAATAAATTACATACCAGACGACGGAAATGCTCCGTCATAGGAATCGATCCACCACACCACTTTTCGGCCATCGTCCTAGCCGCCTTCGCCTTCTCCGACTGCTCTTTGTACTCGGGCTCCTCAAATCGAGCCCTCATCGTGGCCCACTGGTCAGGTATGATCCAACCAGCAGTCGGCTTTCCGGAGCGGTGACATTTTTCTGATCGTCAATAGCATCACGGATCAACTTGGCGACGACGGCAGGAAACTGCCTCTCAATCTGCTCGGCGCGGTGTGGTGGATAAAAATAAGTCCTCTACAAGAATTACAAATTAAAATAATTAGTTCTAAAAAATACTTAAAATTATATTAATCATACTAAATTAACTATCTTTAGTTATCTTGAAGTGGGCAAACCAGAATGCCTTCCTCTATTCCGAGGCATCCGAGTAGTTGATTCACGGACCCCCATAGTTGGACCTTAGAAATGTGCCCAACGCTCTCTGTACCGACGAGGGACGATATCTGTATACAATGATAACCGACGTATTAATGAATATATATAGATATACAGACATGCATAAAATATTGATTTAACTTACTTCGTAGGACCGTCGGCCCAAATCTCCATCCTCGTCTCGCCCTGAGGTGCGCATGCAGGGTCGCTCTGGTATGGATCCGCCCGGGCGGGACGGGCGGGAGTAGGGACTACCTCCTCCATCTGCTCCCCACCCGCCATGCTGCTGTCAGCGCTAGGAAGGCTAGGGGAAGTAGTATGCTCAGCAAGCCTGGAACTGCTCGTCGCAGGTGCACTACCACCCGGACCTGAGACCGTATGGTACAATGGAGTGCTCGGGTCAGAGGATGGTCCAGAGCCATCCTCCTGTAACGGAGCTCTTTGCCCACCTAAGGACATGGATCGTGCTGGCCTATCTCCGCATCGTCCTGAGGTGCCTCCGTGTCGTCCTGCCATGCTGATAATAACATTGGAGTTCATAATTTAAGACTACAAAAATATGAATACATCAAAATCACAGTTTATGATTGAAAATATAAATAAATACAATGACAGTTTAGAAATATCTGCATACATTGGAATTCATAATTTAAGTTTTCAAAAGTGATCATAGTTCATAATTTAAGATTACAGAAGTATGAATACATCAAAATCACAGTTTCTCAATCATCCTCTGAAAATTCATCTTCTTCGTTTGCCTCCTCCTCCTCATCCTCTTTCTCTTCCTCCTCATCGTCACTAGTATCTCCTTCGTCTTCTCCTTCGGATACTTGTACCTCTTCTACACAAGTAGATATTGAATGGGGAACTTCTGCTGAGTCGACATCAACTGTATTAGGTACAAGAGGCAGCTCGTCCTCCTGATAAGACACTTCGTCGACGTCGTAGGTATTTCTGGCTTTAGTCTTGCATACTGCCCACCAGTCGTACCTCGTTGTTCCCCGTCTAGGATATGTTGTAAAATATACGAGTTGAGCTTGACTTGCTAGGATAAATGGTTCGTATCCTTGGTATCGACGACGGTAGTTAATATCTATAAGACCATGTTTGTCAATTTTCCATCCTTGATCTTGTATGGGATCGAACCAATCAACTTTGAACAACACGATCTTGGCAGGCTCTATGCCATAGTTGTACATCAATTCCACGATCTCACGTAAGACGCCATAGAAATCATTGCCTGGAGTGACATCTTTGTAGTTTGTAGATTTGATACACAAGCAACTATTTTTTGTGGAATCAAGATCCAGGAAGCTATCTCTGATGACAACATTTGTTGACTTGAACTTAAACCCATTCACGCAATAACTTGGCCATACTTTGACGGCATAAATTGGTCCCTTGGCAAGAGTTCTAATAGATTCATTCTCAAGAATGACGTCCGGACGATCGACCTAAACACGAAAAGATACGAAATTAAGTTTAATATTAAGTTATTTCTTGTGCAGTTGTGAATGGAGGAAGATTCTAACTAGCTTCTTACGTACATATGCAGTCAACCAAGACGGGAAATGAAGTCTCATTTCTTCTTCTACTTCTTCATCTGCAATGTATGGTCTACTTGACCTCACCTCATCATTAAATTTGCTGAAAACTAATAAATATCGGGATATACTCGTTAAATTATAATAACGGAATCCACAAACGGTTCTGCATAATTGCCAAGTGTGGGGACGAATGGCTCAGAATACAACCCAAAATGCATTCTAGCATACATTAGTTTGAATCATCTATGTTCTGTACATATTGTGTAGTATATGTTCTTATCGAATCTAGTATCTAAAGGATGTAACAGAATCAAGATGAACCCACATAATGTAATACTAAGACATTATCTACTACTAAAAGATGTAGTGATAGGTTGTCGTATCATCATTGCCGAGGGATGGGGGTAGGAGGACAGTCAACTTTATCTACGGCTACATAGTTTATGCCTCGCCAGTCGAATGGCTGCAGGGACTATGTCCTGATCACGATGTCGTACCATAGATTATCTACTACTAATTAAGACTTTCAACTAAGCAGTCAAAGGGTACTGAACAGAAAGTCTAATTATAAGACTTTCAACTAAGTAGCGTTGTAGGATTTAAAATATGGTATTCAGGATTAGTATCCATCCTTCGTGACATAGCGGACTCTGCCAAAACCTGACCAACGTATCCTACACTAATCATTCCATATTTCAGTAATGTCAGTGAGCTAAATCATTCTCAACTGTCGAGAATACTTAGGAGAAAACTCATTCACAGGATTAGTATCCATCCTTCGTGACATAGTTGAAATTTTATAGAGCTCGATAATAATTATTAGTCAATTTATTCATCACTTCAAAACCCTGAAAAAGCCCAAAAACAACTCCCAGTATCAGTAAATAGGGCTCGAACCCTAAATTAGAATTCGAATCCAAGCAAAACATCAAATTGACAGTTGATATGCCCAAAAAACTCCCAGTATCAGTATATAGGTGTCACACTGTGAGTCTCGTGTCCACACAGTGGGACACGATGTGTCCAAACCAACAAAATAGGTGTCACACGAACTAGAAGCGAGTCCACTGTGAGTCTCGTGTCCACACAGTGGGACACGACGTGTCCAAACCAACAAAATAGGTGTCACACAAACTAGAAGCGAGTCCACTGTGAGTCTCGTGTCCCCGGCAGTGAGTCCACGCTCTCGTGGACACGAACTACAAGCGAAAGAGAGAGCTAGAAGACGAGGAGAAACTGGGAAGCGGGGGGGGGGAGAGTTACCTGATCCGGAGTTACCTGAGGAAGGAGAAGAAGGAGGAGGAGAAGGAGGAGGGAGATCGCCGGAGAAGCGCCGCGGAGGAGGAGGCCGGAGGAGGGAAATCGCCGGAGGGGCGTCGCGGAGGAGGAGGGCACAAAATATTTGGGGGGAAATTTTGTGAAAGATCGAAAAGCGAAACCCTTGCTATATGAAAATATTAGCGACGTAATTCTAGAACGTCGCTAAATGTCGCTGGTATTTATGAAACGGCGACGCTACTTAAATTGTGTCGCTACACGTCGCTGAATCAGCGACGTATACCGACGAACTTGCGACGCCTATTCTCATTTAACAAATTGCAGCCGCTAGACGTCGCTATCAGTCGCTGTCAGCGAAAAACAGCGACGTCTTGCATAAACGTCGCTAAAACCCCAAAAAATAGCGACGTTTTTGTTTGGAGTCGCTAAATACGTCGCTGATATGACTTATTTTGGTAGTGCGATCTGAATCTGCAGACGAATCTTCCCCAATGGTTTGCTCTTGCCAGAGTTGAAACCGACTATCGTAGTACTAGTGTAAGTCAAATCACTAGTAGGAATCCTCAGGGCTCTTAGCATACTATGAAGAATTATGCTAATTGAGGACCCGGGGTCAATATAAATCCTGTCAATTTCAGTAGATCCAATATACCCAGTGTAGCACAAAGGTCTGTCATGCTTGTTATGCTTCAATAGCATATCTTCTTGTGTAAAGGTGATGTTGGGAATTGCTTCCATCACACTATGATATTGTGGACATGACACTGGTATATTATCAGGAGTCTTGCGTTGAGCCAAGCATGAATCTGCTTGATGTAAAGCTTCACTCAAAGTCTCTCTGCTTTCTCTGGAAAGGCAAAACAACTCAAATATAGATAGTCTAGCCGGAGTATTGGCCAACTGAGCCAGAATATCAAACTTGTAAGGCTTCATCACCACCCCCCGACTGGAAGCAGACTTCAATGGGACGTCGAAGCGTACTGCTTTCTGTTTTTCTTTTTCAACCACAGAAGATTTAGCAGGAACATGAGAGGGTTGAGTTGGTAGTGTCTCCACTACGTCTTCAGCTTCTTTGGGGGATCCCTCGTAGTCTTTATGGTACTCTTTTCTGGATCTTGTACCAGTAAAAGTTTTTTTCTCAGACTCAGGAGAAGGAAGTACCATATTACAGGATTTTGTCTTCCCTCTCTTGGCCTTCTTCTTGTGTGGATTGTTACGAGGAACTTCAGAACCCAATCCAACAGTAGAATTTTGACTTTGAATCTGTAAAGGAAGTCGTATTCCTTTATCATAATTCAAACCTTCTGCCTTTTGAAAGTCATAACCCATCTTCTTCATGAGATGGACAGATTATTGACTATACAAGTGAGTGGGCAGCGGACTTTTGGCAGGTGTTTCAACAGAAGAAGAGGAAGAAACAAGACCTTCTGTAACCTCAGGAGAATGAAGAATAGATGTCACTGTAGCCAAAGGAGGAGAAAGATTCGGGATACGAGGAAAAATCCATGTCGGAGCTTTTTCATAAGCAGCGAAGACTTGTTGCGTCTGGTATAAAGGAACACTATTCATGGCTAGCCACTACTGGTGAGTAAGCTTGAGCTTAGTAGGAGGTGCTAGACTTGGAAGACAGATGTTCAGTCCTTTCAGTCTATCTTCTAAAGGAAGGCCATCCCATAGATGATCCAAGTCATCAGGATCTGGAATAACATGAAAAATTATGTTGCAGGTTTTGACTTTCTTACCCTTTTTGGATTTTGAAGTTTTATCTTCATTTTCCAACTCAGGCACTAAGTCAGGATGTACCCACATGATTTTACCATTCTTTAGTGTGAGCGACAGCAATCCTGTATTTTCTTCTCTGGCAGGCAGGATATTCACGATCCTCATCGTCGCCTTCAGAATTGGGATAATTCCATCTGGGACTTGCTGTGGAGGAAAATCTCTAAACTGAAGAGAAACCATATTGGTTGTAACCATATGGTCATCATTGGTTAATGCGATAGCACCGACATTTATCAGCTCCTGGATTTTCTTCTTCAGGACATAGCAAGCACTGGTAGGATGATTAATGTATCTATGATAGATACAATATTTGGGATTATCAGTTAGATTCACCTCATTAGGCCTCTTTGGCTCTGGGATCTGAAGTTTGCCACTCTTCACCAGACACTAAAATATCCCTGGGATATCACTCTCATCAAAAGAGTATTCTTTCTTTGGCCTGAAAGATTCCTGACTATTCGACATCGTTTTATTCTTGGAAAGATTAACCATGAGGGTATCTTTTTCCTTCACATTACGATTGCCGGGGTTATTACCAGGATTACTTTTCTTTCCTCTATCATCTGAGGCGAAAATCATCCCATGTTCACGAGCCAACCTACCATTGGTCTCGGCAGAAACCGCTGCTATGATGAACGAAGCCCAATCTGAGAATTAGGAACCCGTGAAAACAACGATGGATGGTCGTAGATTCATCTTGCATGTATCAATCAACGCTGAATCTGGCATACCAGGAGGCATCTTTAAAGTAGCCTGTCGGAAACGTTCGATAAATGTCCGAGTATCTTCTTTCTCCTTTTGTTTGATTTCTATCAGGGAGGACATGTTCATGTCCATACCTCCTTCATAGAAGCGAGAGAGAAATATTGTCTTAAATTCGTCAAAAGACGAAATGCAATTGTCGGGTAAACTTCGATACCAATCATAAGCCGAACCCATCAGGCACCCGATGAACACTCGAGTGAGAAGAGCGTCATCTTTCTGTAGATGTACAGTCATAATATCAAAGTAATTGATATATTGACTGGGAGATGTTTTTCCATCGAACAAAACCATAGATTGTGGCTTAAATTTCGGTAGAAAGGGTACATCATTCCAATACGGAGGATAAGGTTGCTTGATCCCTAACCTCTGGAGCTGATCTTTGTGCCTCAAAACTTCAAACTGTGCTTTGAGCTCACGCACTGCTTGAATGGCTTCACTGGTTTGAGGAAGTACATTTGATTGAATGGTTGTTGGATGTATCGTAACCCCGACTGGAGGTGGTACATCTTCAGGAATGATGGAATCTGGAGATGCAAAATTTTGATTAACAGCAGGCTCTTGAATACTCAAAGGTATTTCAACCCCTTGACTATCTTGAGTTTGTGCTGCTACTGGTACTGGTGTTATTACCGTCGGCTGAGCAGTTTGCTGATTTAAAATTATCTGATGCATGCTTTGCACCATGTTAAGCATGTCTTTCAGTGATTGCTCAACGGCAGTGAGACGCTGTTCTGTATTAACGGATGAGGTCTCTGGTTCATCTCCAACAGCGTAGGATTCAATCTCTCTTGAAGATACAGAAGGATTTGTATAGAAGTATGAATCCACACTGTCAGTCTCGGACTCAAAAGATTGAGTACCCCCAGCTTCTGAATCAGAAGTCTGCATTTGTCTTTGTCTTCTTGATCAAGTATTTTGATATACCCCCTCAAAAGAATCAAGAAGTCTGTTGAACTGTTGCTGACCTGGAGTTTGGGACATATTTCGTCTTGGACGTCGTCCTCTGTTAGTATGAGACGCCATATTGACTGATGCATATGACAGCTTATGTTCTTGGTCTTCAGCTTGATGTTGAGGCGAATTAAAACTTAATCGATCAAAAACTGACCGTTTTGAAGCCGAACAACAACAGTTGATCACAACCTGGTATTAATCACAATGATGTTTTTCTTGGGGAAATATCACCGGAGATTGTCTATTCTTACGCTTTTGTATTAACAATTCACGTAAGTCAGAAGGAGTGGAGAGAGTAGTCTTCTTTATTATATTAGGGGTGGAGAAACGTTTAGTACCCTGTGTATAAAGAAGATTACTGGCTGCATTCGCAGAACCAAATTGTATATTTCTACGCATTTGGAGTTGTATGCGTAAATCTTGAGATTTTTTAGCACGAAGGACTCCATTTTTATTGCGTGTAATTTATAGATTTGGTACTTTGCGTAGAGCAGTATAAGAAGGCTGTTGGTGTAGAACTGAAGTTTTACCAACATGATTTTTACGCTGCATACGTTTAGGTACATTCACATTAGATGTGTAAACATCTTTACGAATTTTATCAACACTGTCACGGACATTAGACTTACCTTCACGCGTAGAGCGTAAAAATTGGTTATCTACCATGTCACAGACGGGAGATTTTCCTTTATGCGAAGAGCGTAATTTGTGTGTGTCTACCATGTCACAGACGGGAGACTTATTCTTCCACTCAGAAGCATTAGAATCTGCCACATTACAAATGGGAGACTCATTCTTATGCCTTCAGCATAAAACTTGGTTTTTACCCACTGAGCGTAAAACTTGGTTCTTACGCAGTGGGCGTGGAACCTAATCATCTACACCATCACAGACGGGAGACAAATTGTCACACTAAGAGAGCGACGCCGAAGTAAGGACTACCTCGTTACGAATGGGAGCCCCTACGACAGGAGTGGGAAGAATTCCCTTGCTATCAGAAGCAACAGAGAGATCAGCAGCTACTTTGGATTTAAGAATCCAAACTTTTCGTACTTTGTGAGATTTTTGAACATTGGAGCAGCGAGAACCACCCCAAGTTCGGAGCATTTCGTCGTAGGTAGTCTGGTCGAAGTGTACAACCAGAGTCTTCTTGGTCAAACCGACCGAAACATCATCATATTGAGCAATTGCCTCCTCGTCAGAGGAGAAGGTCGTCCCCAGCAGAGTCACCATTTTTGTTTCACTTAACAAAATGCCTTGAGGAATTGGCTTTTGAAAATAAAACGAGAAAAAGTATAAGAAGTACAAATTTGATTCTGGGAAAGTATTGCTATTGAAGTCTGATTCGTAAATGATCACTTTGTTCCTTAGACCATATGATGATGATGAAGATCACTGCTTGAAGTAGAACAACTGGAAGAACTAAGTCACCAGAAAGGTATCGACGCACTTGGGCACTGATGGCGAGGCCGAATACTTTCCTGCTTTGCTTCACTATGTTCTGAAAGAAAGGTTGAAGAAGAATGCTCCGGAGAATCAAAATCTCTAAGTTCTGATCTCTGTATTCTCTCCTGTCTCTGTGTGTGTGTGTGTTTGTTATGAGAAAAATAAGTCTATTTATAGACTTGGGCTCTTGTGCGTAAAAACTTAGCGAAAGTTACATCTTTACGCTAACAACTGCCATCCACGATCGAAGCCAACCTCTGCATATGTTGACATGTGTCCCATCATTTCAGTAAGAATAGGATGCATGTACACACGTTCTTCGAGAAGAATGACATGAAAGCCACGTAGGCAGACCACGTTCCAAGCTGGTGGAGGAGAATAGGGCATAAAAATAGCCCCAATGTACTCTGAGCGTAAAGCAGTAGATTAGGCGTAAAATAGCCTTGACATAGACTTCCCACATAAAGTGGTTTTTAAATAACCTTGAGCGTAAAGTAGCTCAAATAGACTTTACGTACACGTCAGCTGTTGAGCATAAAAGCTCGTATAGTCTTCGTGCGTAAAAGAAGCCATAGTGTGAGCGTAAAGTAGCTCAATCCACATACTAAACGACAACATTGGTCTCTGTATAAAATAAATCCCTTTGTGATATATGCCATCATTAAGATCTCCATGTCAGAGTTTGCATTAAATGCGAGATTTGACAGCTTTGTCCAGCGTAAGAGTGGCTGATCTGTCCTTGGCGTAAAACCATGGGTGTAGACCTGAGCGTAAAATGATCAGCCTGCTTTAGGCGTAAAGTGATTAGCCTTGTCTTGGGCGTAAAAAGATTAACCGCTCTGTTTGGCGTAAAACAGATTACTTATGAATAAAATGATCCATCTCTTTGACTCTTTCTCTGAAGCACTTTTTACGCTCCTACACCTATTCCGCATCATATGACATACATCTCAACCAAAGCGTAGAGAAGTATGAAAATATTAATATTAACCAAGGATCAGTATCGGAATCAGTATCACCATGAATCTCATAGCTTGTTCTAACAGAGAATAATATAAAACCAAATGTGAAGCAGAGCTTCACATTCACAATATTAGAAGGAAAAAATTTTTGATTGGTAGTGGGTCGAGCCAGAATACTTTCAAAGGATTCTGGCTTGCCCTACCACAAATCGCAAATTTTTTTCTTCTAATGTTTTGAATGTGAAGCTCTGCTCACATGCTTGGTTTTATATTATGCTATGGTAGAACAAGCCATGAGATTTATGGTGATATTGATTCCGATACCGATCATTGGTTAATATTAATATTTTCACACTTCTCTGCTCTTTGGTTGAGATAGATATCATATGGTGCGGAATAGGAGGCTGAGAGAGTCAAATGAGAAGCAGGAAAGGAGAGGGGGGTCAGAGAGGGGGCCTTCTTGAGAAGTAGGGAAAGTAGAACGACGAAGTATAGGGGGGTCGATATTGGACTATATATTTTTAATTGCAATTCTATTTACTTTGTCTTCCGATACCGATCCTTGTCGCAATAGACGTTACGAAGTATAGGGGGGTCGGTATCGGACTAATATTGTCATTTTGTTTAATCCCTAATTAATCTCCATATTTCCATCAATCTTACCAGATGGCACCCAAGACCCGAAGATGTCGCTTGAGAGAGACACAAATGGCTGCTGAGGAGGTAGTGGCACCTTCTGCTGCTAAGGAGATAGTGCCACCTCCTGCTGCTGAGTCCGTAGTGGTACCTACTGCTGAGGAGGTACTGCCACCTCCTGCTGCTGAGTCGGTAGTGGTACCTACTGCTAAGGAGGTAGTGCCACCACCTCCTGCTGTGACGGAAGAGGTGGCACCAGAGGGCAGTTGCACCGAGAGTTCCAGTCATCCATCTCCTATGGATATTGAGCTTGCTGGCGTGGATCCTACTTATACGAAGTGGCTGAGGAGGGAGATCTCTCTACGCATTGTCCTCTACGCATACGTAGAAAAAAAAAAAAATATATATATATATATATATATATATATATATATATATGTATGTATATGATATAATTTTTGACCGGATTTGTTTCTTGTAGACTTATTTATGGGTTTTACTTGGACAGTTTTACAACTATTGATGGATTTATTTATTTTCTAGACATGGTTATTTTATAGACTTGGATGTTTTTGGATGCTATTACGTAGACTTTTATTATATAGAAATTCAACGGAGGGTTGCTCCGGGTCTCATTGATGTATGTTGGTTTGTGTGATATATTTGTGATATATATTTGTATATTGATGTGTGATGTATATTGGTTTGTTTGTTCATTGATGTATGTTGGTTTCTGTGATGTATTTGTGATAGATATTTGTATATTGGTGTGAGGTATATTGGTTTGTGGGTTTGTGTGAGGTGTGATGCATATTGTGATGTTCGATGTTTCAGATGTTGTACGAACATGGAATGCTGTGTTTCATGTACTTTTTTTCAAAAAATTTCTAGTTAGCGACGGACTTGTGATGAAATGTGACGGCTGAGCGACGGAATATTCCGTCACTAACTGAAGAATTTCCAGTTAGCGACGGATGTCGGCGGATTAGCGACGGATTATCAGTCGACAAGGTTCTGTAAATATAAAGATTTTCAGAACCTAAGCGACGGATATTCTGTCGCTAAACCGTCATTCGTCTATCGAGTATTAGCAACGGCTAGCGACGAATTCGCGTCAGAATTTTTATATCAGAAACACTATGATACACAGTTACCGACATATTACCGACGGACCTGTCTGTCACTAAAAAGTAGTATAAAAAACTTTTCGATAATTGATTTGACGGCAATCCGTCGGCTAGCCGTCACTAAATGTTGGATCCTTGATGACGGGAATCCGTCGCTAAGCAATCGAATGGCGACAGAATAGCGATGAACTTTGTTTAGCGATGGACTATTTCCCGACGGATTTTTTCAGCCAAATTCCGTCGGTTAGCCGTTGTTAAGTTGATTTACCGACGGATTAGCGACGGATATGGCAGTCGCTAATTCGATGTATTTTAGTAGTGTCCATGAGCAATGGGCTATCTTTGCATGGCCAATTACCTGAAGAGATCACCAGGTCCTCAGGGGACTAGCAAGGTATATAATATACATGCCAACGTACAGATATGAAAAATATAATCTAAGACAATCTAATGCATCCGGTCTACGTGATATGCATGAGAACATGTACTAGAATATCAGATTTCGCTACTGAAGCTCACGAGCACCCCAGCAGGCTATTGTCCCCAGTACCATGTCGTGGGACCAGGGACAATCAATAAATAAATAAATAATTGCCAGTGCTCTGCTACAGAGATAAAGGTTTACAATAATAATATGCCATAATACAATAAGTTTGATATTGTAGTCAAGTTTTTCCTACTCTATGTCTAGTACCTATCAATGTCAAGTCCATACAGTCATCACTTTAACAATAACAATGACCAAACTAGTAAACTACTATGAAGTTAATACCATGAATACTCCTGTAAATTTTACATCATGAACGTGTTTGTGTCCTATAGTCATTCGTGTCAATGGATACAATAATATGCATCCAATGTCTAATGTCAATACTCGGTGCCATCATCATGACATCGGTACCCATCTTTGAAACATACACTAAGTATCAATGATCCTACGTCATGCTAATGCTAACAAGAGAAACAACAAGAAGTAAAAGAAACAATCTATAACCAAGGCAAGGTACACTTGCCTATAACCGCTGTCTGAGTATATGTCTGACCAACTCCAATGTCTTCATAACTCCCGCCAAGTTTACCTATAATAGATATTCTATTACTAATACTCTCTAAGGACTTACCATATATTGACTATATTGATATATACCCAATAGTTGTTATGATGTCGGTACAACACTATACAACATATAAAGTGCCTAACTTTATTATAAAAATAATTTATAACTAATATAAAATAGTAACTTAATTTTTGGAAAATATTTATAAATATTTTTATATTACTAACAATATTATTTTATTGGTGGAAACTCAATAACAATAGTCCTATGTTGATACTACATCATCAATACCACATTTTATCGACTAATTGAGTCCCAAAACAATAAATAATTAAAAATATTTAATTCAAAAAAGTTATAGAAATTAGTTAAAATAATATTTTTAACATCAAACCTTTCACAATAAATATCTTAGTAGTGGTATATGAAGTATCAAAGCTTTTGGATACAAGGAACACAAGATTTTCGAAGTTACGATTTTATGGCAAATGTCAAGAATTTTAATAAATACTAAACCAACTCATAAATTAGTAAATAGATATGTGTTGGAAAGCTATGGATGTTTAGTTTCTTATTGAAAATATTCAGAAGATTGAATTGGCTCGAAAATAGGTAAAAATTCACTTGCAATAGATCTAATCAGTTCTAGACACCATGTTGTAGAATGGATGCCCCGGCCAAACAATTTGGAACTGTATGGGTGGCTGGAAGGGATTGTGAACATATATAGGGTTGATAGATTATAGAGGGTCGCATTATCTACACAACGACTATTCGTGGAGCGTCATGGAAGGTCAGAAAGGGGTCAAAACTGTCGGTACGCCACAAGGTACTGTCGACGGTCAAGGCTGGGAGGGAATTTCAGGATTGAAACTTTTGGGGGAAAGTGACAACTGAATTATTAGGTTAAAATATAAGGTTTGAGGCTTATATATGTTAGGGTTTGTCTAAGAAAGATTTTAGAAAAGTTTGGTGAGATTTGGTTGCATCATTTGAAAGATATATATATATATATATATATATATATATATATATATATATATATATATATATATATATACTGGTCGGAAAAAAAAATATATATATATATACTGGTCGGACACGATGAGCAGGTCTCTAGCATTATGGCGGGCGGTGCCTGGCAAATTAATAATCGGCATATCCGACTCTGGTTTGGGGAGAAGATTAGTGCAGTCCCTATCATCGCGGAAGAGGGGAAGGACGAGTGGGTCTGGGACTCCACAGACGATGGGAGCTTCGCACATGGAGCCACTTATGAGGCTCTCCGGACATCTGTTCCTAAGGTGAGTTGGGCGGAGGTCGTTTGGATCCGAGGAGCGGCTATTAAGTAGAAACTATGCACATATAAAGCTATAAAAAATAGGCTGCTGACCAGGGAGAGACTAACTCAGTTTGGCGTGCATATAAGTGACTCTAGTTGCATATTGTGCGGGGGAGGCATCGAATCCAGGAACCACCTCTTCTTCTACTGTCCGTCCTCGGATGAGATTTGGCACTTATATCGAAGAGAAATAGGATTACCAGACAGAAGACAGGCGGGGTTGATGGACGTGGTCGAAGAGATTCGGAATTTGAGCGATCGAGGACAGAAGTACTTGAAAGGGTGTGCTCGGCTGCTTGCAGTGATATGGCACATTTGGCGGGAACGAAACAAGCGTATATTCGAAGGTCGGGCTACCTCCTTCTCAGGCATTATCAACAATATTAATGCGGATCTATTCTCCATAGAGACAGGGATAGGCTGAGCCATTCAGAGGAGATAGGGGGCTGAGATTTGAAATTAGAATGCTGAGCTATAGGAGAGTTTTTGATATACTGGGTTGATGTTAGTAAGGATGTAAGATCTCATATTATAATTGTTCCTCTATAAATAAAAAGAACCACTTCGCTTCAAAATATATATATATATATATATATATATATATATATATATATATATATATATATATATATATATATATATATATATTTGAATCAATGGATAATTAATGGATTTTCTAATTTAAAAAGTCAATGGTGGACAAATATATTATGCTTATACAAAATCCTCTAAAATTCAATTTAAATTCATCCTAATTAGTTATGGTAACCTATTATAGCCTCAACCAAGGCTAATTGAACTAGTTCTAGGGCTATAGGGTTTATGGAATTGAAATCGACTCTGAAAAGCTATTTAATGGATCTTGTGTGCCATTTGAAAATAAATAGTATATAAGAACTCCATTGAGTGGGGCATGTGTGTAGTAGGCTTTAAATAGGTCAAAACTATATATTGGGTCAAATGATTTGGATCGGAGTTGGACCTTAATTGCTATTTGGAAAGCTAGTCAAAATTTACGGTAGAGACTAAAATGTACCCCTAAAGTTGTACATAAAAAATATAGCATAAAAGAACATATTTGGATGGGACATGATATATCAAACTGAAGGTAGACTCGTCTAGAATACGATGATGGGACTAGATTTAAGAAATTGACAATTATTGTGCTTCAAAAATTAAAGTTATGGTAAAGTACTACAATAGTCATTATTGATCATAAAATATAGTTTAATATTAAATATCCGTATTAAATAACTAAAAATAATTAAAAATAATAACCAAAAATCAGGAGGCTTACACTTTTAGCGGGGCTCGCTACCCGCTAGAAGGATCACCGTCTAAACCAATCTATAGTCCAGGATGGCTTGTGGTACTAGTGACCCTCACATATATAAACTATTTAGCTAATGATATTTGATTTACAGGGAAGAACACGATAAGTTCTGTACAAGGGTAGAGATTGACTAGGATGGTTAGAAATATCACTTAATTGTTGCATATTTCACATAACTTCTATAACAATTTTAAAACCCAAATTTTAATAAATCAATTAATTTGAGTATTTGCAAGAACTGTCGATTTTAATTTCTATTAATGTAATTTTAGATTAATATTAGTTATTAGAATTAGCATTATTATTAGTTTATTATTATTAGTCGATTAATTACATTTTTAGTTGAATTAGAATTATTAATTTTTGGATTGTTTCTTGTTTGGACCCTAGCCCAGCCCATTCCATTTACTCCCAACCCATAAATTACCCTTCTTTTAAAAGGATAAAATAAAATAAGAATCAAACCCATCCCCTCGCTCTCAGCTACTCAACCCAACCCCTGACTATTTCCCCATCACCCCTTACTTCTCTCTTTATGTTCAATTCCTCCCCTTAAAACACTCACCACCATCATTTATTTCACAAAGAAAACTAAACCACAGCACCCTCACCATCACTCCCCTTTCCTTCCCAACTCCAAAAAAACATAACACCATCACCCCCATCGCGGCCGACCCTGGAGACCCTCTTTCGTCGACGCCCGACCCTGCGGACCACCTTCGCACGGCCGACCCCCTGACCTGCGGCCAGCCCCCATACCAGACCGATCCGTGCGACCCTTCTCGTCGGACCGCGACCGCCCTACACGCCTGACCTTCTAACCGCGGCACCCTCCCCGCGACCCACGGCCCCACGCTACTGCCGATCTGAACGGCCGCCTGAGCGTCGCTGCCGTCTTTGCCGTGACGTGCTCTGAGACTCCTCGAGTCATTGATGATGCTCCGTAGAATCGATCCGAGTTTGAGGCCACCCTTCGAATTCTGTCATCAGATTATTCAGTATAAATTTCTATCTGAGTAGTTCGTCCCTTTCCGTAGCATAGTTTGTGATAACCTGGTCCCGATCCCGCTACGAGATTCGATTATTTATGTTGCTTGTGTATGGATACTTGGAATGATCTTTGGATCACTGGTTCGATTTCGTGCTCGAAAACTTTGTTCTGTTAGTTATTGGTTCGGTGAAGCTGGCTTTGGCTAAAAATTGTGAAGTTGTGTGTTTGGTTAGAATTATTTAGTTATGCAGTTCTGTTAATATAAATGTGTTACTCTTTTAATATAAATATATATAATTTAAAAATGGAAATTATGTTTTAATTATATTCTTAAAATTTGTGACTCATTTAAATATATATATATGTGTATTGCTATTTCTCAGAAAACCTGGTTGTTACAAAAATATACCTTATATATATATATATATATATATATATATATATATATATATATATATATATATATATATATATAACATTTTATTGGTTCATTTATGCTTGGCATATTTCTGGTTAATTGTATCAACTTTGGCGACGACCGAAATGGTTGAATGAGCCTTTAGCAAAACACAAATGCTACTGGATATTCTCGTACGTTGAGGCATAAGCTATTAGCAACATGTGATTGTGTGACCAAGTCTGAGACTCTTTATGTACCTACCTTGTGACTTTAAATTGTTTTATATTTTGTAGAACTTGTTACTTGGCATTTGTATTTTAGGTGCAGGGCACTTGTGCCTTCTGACTGGACCGCTTCCCAGCTTTTAGAAGATCGCCCGCAGCGTAGCTTAGAGTTTTAATTCTTCTTTATTTATTTTCATAAATGTGTTGTAAGGGCATAAGCCCATTTTCCCTTTCTTTTTCTTAGGCCCGTATTGCGTAGCTTAGGAGTAGCATAACTCTTTTCTGTGTTTAATTTGGATAGTATCGCACGCTAGCTTTATCTATAAATGAAACTGAAAATGTTTACTTTCTAAAAAGAAAAATAAAGATTTTTTTCACATAAATTAGAACGCCTTAAATTCAAGTTTTATATATCAACAACTTCACATTTTTATCATTAAAAGGAAAACATAGTTTTATATATATAGTATAAAACACAAAGCCTTTCAAATAAATCGAGATGTCTATTCTTTCCAAAAAATGCAAAACAGACTTTTTTATACAAATTGACTAGGACCAATATTAGAGATTGTAACTAGAATACCCAAGAAATGGTTATATTGGAACTGAGACATCCTCTTAATTAAATGTAGGGTTTCGAGGACTAGACTGAGATCCTCCTTTCCTCCATCTTCCTTTTACAAAACTCAAGGCAAGTACACTACTGGATTCTGGTATTTTTTTTATTGCATATTGACACATTACGCCATGGAGTTTTTCTCTATGAACTCAATAGTGACTATGGGTATTGGGAAGTAGTGTAGCGCTTGTTACCAAAACCCCTTAGTATTATTGTGGATAGCTGAAGCCACACTTGTACGTGTGTCGAAGCCAGATCGTATGCTAGAATACAAATTGAATCTACTAGCCGGTCACAAGTGTCTACCTATTCAAATCATAATTATTCCATTGCATCAAATATTTTAATTGTTTCCTTGTATCAAATATTTCAATTATTTTCTTGGATCAAAATATTTTAATTATTTCAAATATGCATTTTTTAATTATTGCTTAAAATTCTAGAGTTTGGAATTATGTACTTGTTCATTCCTGACTGGAAACCCCCTTTCACCATAGGCGAGTTTGAGGACGAAGAGCTAATCTTAAATAACTATTATGATTCCAACTTTTATCCTGAGGAGTCACTAGAACTCACTTTGGAGAACACTTCCCCGGAGGCACCTGAGCTGGCTACTTAGTTACCTTAGAGTTGCTTTACTTTATTGCTTAGCTTTCCCTTTCTGAATTGTATTTGAAGTTGTAACTTTAGTACAACTTATGTTGTTCAGCTTTTACTTTCAGCTACGGCTTAACTTGTGTATTTTGAATTATTGAATAAAAAGTTTTTAATTTCTGTCTCGGAGTGTCTTCATAGCATTGCTCGACTTCTAGATGACCATAAGGTTGAGGCCGTAGCACTTCAGATGCGGGACTTGGCGAGCATATGGCTCAGAAAAGAATCACGCTTCCAGATCCAGGGGATAGATTGGAACACCTTTAAGAAGATGTTCAAGAGAAAATTCTTTTCGGAGGCAACTCTTGAAGCTATGGAGAGGCAATTCCAAGACTTAAAGCAAGAGAACCGTACAATCGACGAGTACGTAGTAGACTTCAGTCGACTCAGCCGATTTGCCACCTCCATGGTAGCAGACCCTATAGACCGTGCCAAAAGATTTTGTCATAAAATACGAGAGGAGCTTCGCACCCTAGTTACTGAGGCCAACTTATCAGCTCCATGGTAGCAGACCTCCTTGAAAAGATGCTAAAGGTGGCACGGGGAATCGAGGCCAGCTCGTCTGCTCGTCCCAAGAGAGACTTTCTGGGAACTAGCAACTTCCAGAGCAATTCTATGAAGCCCAACAATCACAGGCCTCCTCACCCCCCAGCAACCTCATCAGCAGCAACATCAGCAGGCAATGACGCCTAACAAAGCACCCTAGCACCAGAAAGCACCCATCTGTGCCTACTGCAAGAGGCATGGACACAATACGAACATCTGTAGGAAGAGGTTGGGACACTTCTATCTTATGGGTCTACCACCCATCAAGTGAAGGACTATCCTACGGCGTTCCCTCGAACTGGAGCAGTACAGCAGAGGGCTCCACTTCCTACCCAGCAACAACAATTCGGCCAACATCAACAGAGAGCCAGACGAGCTTTTGCCTTGGCAGTAGAGGAGCCGGAGCCAACTAGAGATGTTATCACAGGTTCCATTTTACTTTATACGCATCTTGCCCTAGCATTATTTGATTCTAGAGCATCTCATAGCTTTATATCCTCAAACTTTATTTCTTCACACCATTTAGTCACTGGCTTTAAAAGGATATATAGAGTTATGACTGGCGGAGGACCCATACCAATTACCGAGACTTGTACCTGCCCTATTACCATCTCAGGCCATAAATTCCTAGCACCACTCCTTGTAATACCATTTCCCAACTATGATATAGTCTTGGGAATGGACTGCCTGAGTGAGCAGCATGCTTTGATAGACTGTCATCGAGGTGGTGTCATCTTCAGTCCACCTAGAGAGCCCGAGTTCGAGGTTGTTAGAGCACCAAAGAACATGTAGCGTCAGCTACTCATCCATCACTGAGAATATCGGACCCCTTCACCCCATTGTAGTAGAATTCCTAGACGTCTTCTTCGACAAACTTTCAGGATTGCCCCCTGACCGAGATATAAAATTCTCTATCGACCTAGTACCCGGCTCTTCACCTATCTCACAATGCTGCTACCGAGTAAATCCCAAGGAGTCCAAGGAAATGAAGGACCAGATCAATGAGCTTATGGCTCAAGGATTTATCAGGAGTGGTGCTTCACCCTGGGGAGCACCAGTCTTATTTGTGTCCAAGAAGGACGGAACTGTCAGAATGTGCAAAGACTACCGGGCTTTGAACAATATTACTATCAAGAACCGATACTCTTTGTCCAAAATTGACAATCTCTTCGATCAGATCAGCGGGGCAAGGATGTTTTCGAATATAGACCTCAGATCCGGTTACCACCAAATCAAGGTAAGAGAGGAAGACATACCCAAAACAACATTCAACACCAAGTACGGACAGTACGGATTTTTGGTCATGTCGTTTGGTCTTACCAATGCCCCTATGTGTTTATGGATCTCATCAACAAGGTCTTCCATAAATACTTGGATCAGTTTGTTGTTGTTTTTATTGATGACATCCTAATCCATTTGAAGACCCCGAAAGAACATGAGGAACACTTGCGGATAGTTTTAGAGACTTTGTGACATAGAGAAGCTTGGATCGGAGATTGTTCTACCAGAGGAAGAAATAAAGAAGCTGGGACATGAAGCTATTATGCCAGGAGTTGATTCACCAATGATGCATTTGCAAGTCCAGTCTAGTATGATAAAGAGAGTCGAGGAGACTCAGTTCCAAGATGAGGCACTTTGTAGACTTAGAGATAATAGGAATACTTGATGATTTTTCCATAGCAGATGACGAAGCATTGAGGCACAACACGAGACTTTGCGTGCCCACTGGCGATTTGAGAGATGAACTGATGCAGGAAGCATATCAATCGCAGTATTCTATCCATTCGGAAGCAAATAAGATGTATAGGGATATGCGAGCACAAGTATGGTGGTATGGAATGAAGAGAAATGTGTTCAGATTCGTCTTCAGGTGCTTAATCTGCCAACAGGTGAAGGCAGACAGACAAAGGCTAGCAGGATTTCTACAGTCGCTTACCATTCCGGAGTAGAAATGAGAGCACTTCACGATGGACTTCGTGTCAGGATTGCCTCGTTCCCAAGGAGAGAAGGATGCCATTTGGGTTATTGTAGATAGACTGACTAAGTCTGCTTATTTTATCCCCTACAAGGTTTATTTATCCACCAAGAAGTTGGTAGCTTTATACATGCAATACATCGCCAGATATATGGAGTTCTGGTAAGCATTATATCAGACCAAAACAGCCACTTTACTTCTTATTTTTGGAAGTGCTTGCATGATAGTCTGGAGACTCAACTAAAGTTCAGCACAACGTATCACCCACATACCGACGGACAATTATATATGACCATTCAGACGTTAGAAGACATGTTGAGGTCTTGCGTCTTTGATTTTGGCAGGTCTTGGGAAGACCATTTGCACTTGGTAGAGTTCTCTTACAACAACAGCTACCAAGCCAGCATCGGTATGAGACCGTTCGAAGCATTATATGGATGTCGTTGTCGCACTCCGTTTGCATGGGACAACATAGGATAAAGAGTCATGCTTAGACCAGAGATGATTACAGAGGCTGCAAACAAGGTAAAGATGATCAGGGACAGACTCAGGATTGCCCAAGACCTCAGAAGCATTGGGTCAAAAGCAGTCATCGACCATTGGAGTTCGAAGTAGGAGACAATATATTTTTCAAGATCTCTCCCACCAGAGGAACCATCAGATTTGGATGAGCTGGAAAGCTTAGTCTCAAATACATCGTCCTATTTGAGGTATTGAACCGAGTTGGAGAAGTGGCGTATCGGGTGGCATTATCCCCTAACCTTGAAGGTGTGCACAATGTCTTCCACGTTTCTCAGCTGAGGCGTTACATTCCAGATCTGAGCCATATTCTGGACCATTCAGAGCTGGAGATTGATCCCAGCCCTACAGTGCCAGAGCAGTCGGTAGAGATATTAGACCCCAGGGAGAAGAAGCTGAGGAACATTATGATCCCGTTAGTCAGAGTAGCGTGTCATCCCCACTCCCCAGGCGAATCTACTTGGGAGCGAGAGGCTGACATGAAAAAGAAATACTCCTACCTGTTTTAAGGTATGACTAAACCCCTATCTCTACCCTTAGAATTTCGAGGACGAAATTCCCTAAGGAAGGAAGCTTTTAAAACCCAAATTTTAATAAATCAATTAATTTGGGTATTTACAAGAATTGTCGGTTTTAATTTTTATTGTAATTTAGATTAATATTAGTTGTTAGTATTTGCATTACTATTACTATTATACTATTATTATTATTATTATTATTATTATTATTATTATTAGTCGATTAATTAAATTATATTTTTAGTTGAATTACAATTATTAATTTTTGGATCGTTTCTTGTTTGGACCTTAGCCAAGCCCATTCCATTAACTCCCAAGCCATAACTTACCCTTATTTTAAAAAATAAAATAAAATAAGAATCAAACCCATCCTCTCACTCTCAACCACTTAACCCAACCCCTGACCATTTCCCTACCACCCTTTACTTCTCTCTCCACGTTCAATTTCTCTCCTTAAAACACTAATCACCATCATTTATTTCACAAAGAAAACCAAACCATAATACCCTCACAATCACGCTCCCTTCCTTCCCAACTCCAAACAAACACATCACCATCACCTCCTCTCTTCTTTTTCCCAACTCCAAACCCACTCCCCATATGCCTCCGCGGTCGACCCCGCAGACCCCCTTTTTTCGACGCCCGACCATGCGGAGCCCTTCTGCACGGCCGACCCCTGACCCATGGCCAGCCCCTATGCCAGACCGATTCGCACGCCCCTCCGTGCCGGACCGCGATTGCCTTCGCACGCCCGACCATCTGACTGCGATGTCGTCCCCGTGACCCATGGCCCCACGCTATCGTCGATCCGAACGGCCGCCCGAGCACCGCTGCCGTATTTACCGTAACGCGCTCTGAGACTCCTCGAGTCGTTAACGACGCTCCACGGAATCGATCCGAGTCTGAGGCCACCCTTCAGATTTTGTCATCAGATTATTCGGTATAAATTTTTATCCAAGTAGTTCGTCCTTTCCCTAGCATAGTCTATGATAACCTGGTCTTGATTTCGCTACGGGATTCGATTATTTTTACATTGCTTGTGTGTGGATACTTGGAACAATCTTTGGATCGTTGGTACGATTTCGTGCTCGGAAACTTTGTTCTGTTAGTTATTGGTTCTGTGAAGTTGACTTTGGCTAGAAATTGTGAAGTTGTGTGTTTGGTTAGAATTATTTAGCTCTGTAGTTATGTTAATATAAATGTGTGACTCGTTTAATTTATATATATATATATATATATATATTTTTTTTTATTTATATATATATATATATATATATATATATATATATATTTATATATATATATATGTGTGAAAAATATATATATATATATATTTATATATATATATATATATATATATATATATATATATATATATATATATATGATCTGAAAAGGAAATTGTGTTTTAATTATACTCTTAATATTTGTGACTCATTTTTAGAAGATTGCCCATAGCGTAGCTTAGGGTTTTAATTCTTCTTTATTTATTTTCATAAATGTGTTGTAAGGGAATAAGCCCATTTTTCCCTTTCTTTCTCTAAGTCTTGTATTGCGTAGCTTAGAAGTAGCGTAACTCTTTTCTGTGTTTAATTTGGATAGTATCACAAGCTAGCTTTATCTATAAATAAAACTGGAAATGTTTATTTTCTAAAAAGGAAAATAAAGATTTTCCTCACATAAATTAGAACGCCTTAAATTCAAGTTTTTTGTATCAACAACTTCACATTTTTATCAATAAAAAAACATATATATATTGCATGTACACTGAGACATCATTTTAATAAAATATAGAGTTCCAAGGACTAGACTGAGATCCTTCTTTCCTCCATCTTTCTTTTACAAAACTCAAAGCAAGTACACTACTGGATTCTGGTATTTTTCTTATTGTATGTTGACATATTGTGCCACAGAGTTTTTTTCTATGAGGCTATTGGGGAGTAGTGTAGCGCTTGTGACCAAACCGCCTTAGTATTATTGTGGATAGCTGAAGCCACACTTGTGTTTGCCATGAAATATAAAAGGACAGAACAATTATCAGAGGACTGGACTTTTACTTCACAATACAAACTCGCTTGTACAAAGAAAGTCTAGGGACAAAAACCTAGGTACAGCAGTCTAAGTACAATTGTTTATTTTAGATTCTGGGGGATGACGATAGAGGCTTGGAAAAGCGACGGCCGCTCTGCCTTACTCCTTGGATGATCGGATGCAGCCTTGGCTCTGTAGAGAACTGCTTGGCGTTGATGAAGAAATGCTCTCCTTTCGATCTTTGTATATTCTCTCTCTGGCTCTCTCTATCTCCGTCTTCTCTCTATTTTTTTCCCTCTCTTTTTTCGCAAGGGAATGGCACCCTGCTATTTATAAGAGTGAGGGCATCATTAGGGTTTGCAATGATTATCCATTCTCAAAAGTCGACGGCTAAGGATCAATGAATCTGGGCCACTCATCTTGAATATAAAAGATCTGGGCAATTAATGTGATTGCATCAAATCTTTGTAGATAATTAATGATGATTGACATAAATCCTCATGATTTGTTATGCCAGTCTCGGATTTCCTGCCATGTGTCATTGATTTGCTTGATTGCAAATGATCTGATTTGATTCCAATATTTTATTAGGATTTGTTGATAGATTTCGGTCGATTTGATGCTACGTGTCCCGCGAGCCACTTAGAAAATTTGAGCCGAATGAGGACCGCTCCCCATTGAGCCGCATAAGGCTAGCCACGTGTCAAGGCTGCTTGGGAGTGGCCACTGAACATTTGAACCGCATGGTGATGATCTGAGCCGCATAAACGTAGGTGACCGCATGATGGGTGCTTTCTTCGTGAGCCGCATGGAGATAGTCCTTGTGAGCCGCATGGGGTAGCCTCTGCTTGAGACGCATGGGGTAGTTCTCGTGAGCCGCATGAGATAGCTTCGGCATGAGCCGCATAGGGTGGTCTCTGTTTGAGCCGCATGCGACTGTCCATGTGTCAAGGCCGCATGAAGGTTTCTGGATTTTGGAGGATTGTGCCAGAGATCTCCTTCGTTTTCCTAGGAATCTGCCATTATGACGGAGCTATTATTGCACGTCAGTGCTGTTATTTGTCAGAGCTGTCAGCCGTCAAGGTATTTAATGCAGTAAGAGACAAAGGAAAGAGCTGTTGTGGGCCACGTGGCTCCTCTCTGAGCCGCATGGAACTATTCGAGCTGCATAAATGTTTGAGCTGTATGGATCCCTGAGCCGCATATGCTCTCTCAGCCGCATGGGGATCCTTAGCCGCATGGATCTTTCTTTATTCTTTTCCATGCTTCTACAAGACCCCTTCAAATTTTTTAATTTGTAAAATTGAAATACTTTGAATAAGAAGCATGGCTATGCATAAACTCTTCTGGCCGTATATGATGTCCTGGCCACATGGATATCTCAGCCGCATGACCTTCTCAGCCGTATTTAGTCAATCAGTCGCAAGGACTTTCTGGCCGCATAGTTCCTTGCCACGTGTGCTTGTCTTTAATTGCCTTTAATCCGTTTTAGTGCCGTCTTTAGGGGAAATCCCAAGGGTCGGCTCATTAAATCTTTAGATTTTATGCCCTGGGTGAATCTCCTTTATGAGAGAGGGAGCAAAATCCGAGGAGTCAGTTTCGTCTTTTCCGAGGCGGTTATTAGTCTACGTGTCCCCCTCTTTTGTCCTCCTATAAATAAGAGGATTTTAAGAGAGAAAACTTCTTTACTTTCTCCTCTACTTCGAACTTTCCCTACACCGATCGTTATCCTCTTCTTCAATCACCAATGGCTCCCAAGAAGACCATTGCGGCGAAGGGTAAGAAGGAGGAGCCCTCGTCGACTACGGCGGCGAAGGGCAAGAAGGCTGCTTCTACTTCGACTACGGCCGCTTCTCTGCCAGCCGACGTGCCCGCAGTTCACCCTGACGTTCATCTCCTATTGCTAGTAAGGACGTTAAGTGAGTTAAACCCTAATTGCCATGGCTACGTCGCATGCTTTATCCGCGAGCCTTTATCTTCACGTGAGCCGCATGTTCGTCCTATGGCCGAGCCGCGAGCCGCATAAGAATCGCCATAGTGACCGCATACGCGCTTCGTCACCGAAGCCGCATAAGCTACGCTGAGCCGCATAGATTCGTACAAATTTGTCTGTCACATGGTCCGCATGAACTTATCCGGACTCTGAAGGCCCTATGAGAGCACTGCCGCATTAACCTTTATTGAACGGAGCCGCATGAGTGTTCTTCTGAGCTTGAGCTGCATGAGGCTTCATTAAGTTGGAGCCGCATAAGTTATCTTCTGAGCTTGAGCCGCATGAGGCTTCATTAAGTTGGAGCCGCATAAGCTCGAAAAACACCCGTCAGTTCTTTTTGTTCGTCTTTTTAACTTATTTTCTTCTGTCTTCTTCTCAGTGAATTTACCGGCTAATGCTGTTGGAGAACTCCTGGTAGGTCGTGCCCAAGCTGCTCTGGGATATAGGTACGACCATATAGTTAGGCATGTGGCGGACCAGTTTCCCAGTGACGAGCCTCCGACGAGATTGAATGCCCTCAAGAACCAGCCTTTCTATTTTCTCAATGCTATGATGAACTCGGGGAAATTAGAAGAGGAATACTTGAAGCCTGTGTTCTTTTTCGGAGATGCCTTGACTGTGAAGAACAGTCAGGTTCTGGATGTGTCAGAGAACTGGAGTTTTGTTTCTAACGGGATGGCGATCCGTATCCCCCAAATGGAGCGTCACTTCCTACTATCTTGGTTCAATATGCTCCCACTGGACCGGAAGATGGAGGAGTCTTTAACTCCGACCCGAAGTGGGCTGTTTGTGGGAAGAAGACGTGAGTTCAGCTGTACCAGAGGGTACATGACTCAGCAGTCTAGAATTTTTGTGAATGTGAGTTCAGCGGTACCAGCGGGTACATGACTCGATAGTCTGAGATTTTGTGGATATGAGTTCAGCGACATCAGCGGGTACATGACTCGATAATCTGGGATATTAGTGCAAGAAGGATGTGAGTTCAGAGGTACCGAAGGGTACATAACTCAATCATCTAGGACTTGGAGAATGTGAGTTCAGCGGTACCAGCGGGTACATGACTCGGTGATGATAAATGTGAGTTCAGCGGTACCAGCGGGTACATGACTCGGTGATCTAGAAAATGTCATTTAGACATAATATTTCTTCAGGAACTTGCCGTTGACGGGCAACATGAGAAAGTCTTCGTTTTGTTTTGCGAGGCGGTAAGCACTGTTGGAGAATACGGCATCAATGATAAACGGACCTTCCCATTTTGGCTGGAATTTACCGGCAATTTTGTGAGTCATGACCATCGGCCTCCGGACTGCCAGAACGAGATCGCCCACTTGAAATGTTCTGATTTTAACTTTCTTGTTGAAGGCTCCCGAGATGCGTGCTTGGTATAGCTCGATTCGTTGCTGAGCCAAGAGGCGCTTTTCATCTAAGGCCTCCAACTCTTGTAGCCGGCAACGGTAGTTATCGTCCGTCGTCAACTGGTAAGTAAGGGCGACGTGGAGCGAGGGTATTTGAGTCTCCAATGGGAGGACTGCCTCACTCCCGTACACCAGAAAAAATAGCATATTTCCAGTGGCTGTTCTGACTGTAGTACGGTACGCCCATAAGCATTCACCAAGTTTCTCGTTCCAGTCGTATTTGTTGGAAGACACAAACTTCTTGAGAAGTTTAATGATTGTTTTGTTGAATGCCTCTGCCAGCCTATTTGCTGCTGGATTGTATGGTGTTGAAGCAATATTCTGGATGCGATGCTTGTCGCAGAACCGATAGAAGGCATGGCTTACAAACTGCGGACCATTATCGTGGATGATCCTTCGGGGCAGTCCAAAGCGATAGATGACATGATGCTTGAGGAAGCTGATCACATATGAAGTCTTTACTTCTGCGAACGGGACAACTTTCGCCCATTTGGAGAAGTAATCCGTGATCACGAGTATGAAGCGATGTCCTCGGAAGGAAGGTGGAGTAATCGGACCGATGATGTCCATTCCCCATGCTTCGAATGGCCAGGACACCACTGTCGGATGTAGAAACTCGGATGGTTGGTGGATGAAGTCCGCATGGACTTGGCTGGCTTTGCACTTCCTTGCATAGTCTATCGCATCTGCTACCATCGTGGGCCAGTAGTAGCCCATTCGGCGAAGACGGTCTTATAATTTAGGGCCAGGCTGATGGGCCCCACAGATACCATCATGAGCCTCACGTACGGCTTCTTTGGCTTCTGTGTTCGACAGACACCGAAGCAATAACCCATCGTAGGATCGCCGATACAGCATTTTTGTCTCTGTATCATAGAAGAATCTGAGAGAACGCCTTCTGATAGAAGTTGCTTCCTTTGGGGTTCTCGGGCAGGATGTCGTAGACTACGAAGTCTATGAATGGTTGTCTCCAGTCTGGCGCTTCGTCGATTGTTTGAAAGGAATAACTTGCCACGACTTGAACATTGTTCTTGGGACAGACCAGTTCGTGGCCTATCACGTCGACCGAATAATGAGTATGGTTTGGAACTGTTAGGGAAGCGACAAGGCCTGCTAGGGCATCGACTTCGATGTTTTGGAGTCTGGGAACATGTTCGATGAAGAATCCCTCAAATGACGAAATAATATTGATCGCTATTTGGTGATATGGGATCATGTCTTCGTGGCAGACTTCGTACGAACCCCGGATCTGATTGACGATTAACTGTAAATCGTCGTATGCTTCAAGATATTCTACCCCCAGCTCTTTTATAAGTTGGAGGCCGATGACCAAAGCGTTGTACTCGGCCACATTGTTAGAGCAAGGTTCTGTGAGGAAGTAAGCGCGACTGATCACTAGTCCGAAAGAAGAAATCAGTACCACCCCGACTCCAACGACGATGTTGCCCTTGGGTCCAGTTCTCGAAGCACCGTCGAAGAACATTCGCCATATATCATCATGGGAGGTCGCATGTGAGTTGGAGACCTCATCTGGGATTTCTTTATATACTCTAGACGACTCCGAGCCTGGGTGGGCTGCTAAAAAGTCTGCCAGGGCTTGACCTTTGACAGCCTTTTGCGGAACGAAGATCATATGATAGGGGGACAGCAATATTGCCCATGTGGCGAGGCGGGAGCTGAGTGCCCCTGGTTTAGTCATGAGGACCCTGAGGGGGTTGACTCGTGAGATCACATGTATGGTTTGTCCTGTGACATAGTGCCGCGTCTTTTGAATGACGAACACCAGGGCGAGGTATTCCTTCTCCATAGCAGTATATCTATGCTCTGGCCCGATCATCATTCGGCTGAGATAATATATGGCTTGTTCGTGGCCTGCATCATTGTTTTATGCCAGCAGAGCACCGAGGGAATGCTCTATTGCTCGTACATATAGCAGGAATGGTTTCCCAGCAACCGGGGCCACCAGGACTGGAGGGTTCGACAAATATTCTTTGATGCTGTCGAAGGCACGTTGGCATTCTTCATCCCATACGAAGAGACATCTTTCTTCATGAGATGGGTGAATGGACGACATCGCCCGAAGAGGTTAAAAATGAACCTCCTGATGTAAGCTAGCCTTCTCTGAAGGCCTCTGAGTTTACGAAGATTTCTCGAGGGACCCATCTCCATAATTGCCTTCGTCTTCTCTGGGTCTACATGAATTCCCTGGGCAGTAATAATAAAACCCAGGAATTTTCTGCTGGATACGCCCAAGAAGGATTTTGTGGAATTCATCTTCAGGTTGTGTGCTCGCATCAGGTCGAACACTGTCCTCAGATTATGCAGTCGGTCTCCCTTATAGCGACTCTTGACGGCGATGTCGTCAACATAGCACTCCACAGTCTTGCGCAAATGGTCTCTGAAGATGATACTCATGGCTCTTTGATATGTGGCGCCAACATTCTTTAACCTAAAAGGCATGACCGTGTAGCAATACGTGCCAATCGGTGTCCGGAATGAGGTGTACTTTTCGTCGTCAGGAGACATCTTGATTTGGTTGTACCCCGAGAAACCGTCCATGAATGACATGCGTTCTAAGCCGCATGTGTTGTCAATCATGATGTCTGTGATAGGGAGGGAGAATTCATCTTTGGGACATGCCTCATTCAGATTGCGGAAGTCAATACAGATTCGAATCTTTCCATTCTTCTTGAGGACCGGTACTATGTTGGCGACCTAGTCAGGATGTTGTTCCTCACGAATGAAGCCGCTGGCTATCAGTTTGTTGACTTCGACTTCGATTGCATCCATGATGCTCGGGCAGAAGCGTCGTTGTTGTTGTTTGACCGGCTTTGCATCGGGCCAAATGTTGAGCTTGTGAAGGGCAACTTCAGGGTTTAGTCCTGGCATGTCTTCGTAGCTCCAGGCGAACACATCAATATATTCTTTGACAAGTTCCAGTAGCGATTCTCGCTCTTCGTCTGTTAGGCTTTTACTGACGAAGATTGGTTTTGAAGAAGATTCGTTGCCGAGATCGACCTGTATAACCTCATCTTCGGTAGGAGGTTCTCTCTGTTCGAACCGTTTTTCCCATTGTGCATCCAGCTGGGCCCATGGCTCTAATTCGAGGATTTTAGGGATGTCTTTATCTTCTTTATAAGCATCGGCGAATGCTATATTGACTGACAGTATTTGTTTGAATACGTCTCCGATGCTGGTATCCGAATCAGAAGTTGGTGACCCGGTTGAATGTGAATGCCAGTCGTATTCCTCATCTGAACTTTCAGGGGTCGTTGCGGGCGTAACGTACCCTAATCCACATCGGGTCTTGCTATAGTAGTCCCGTGGTTTACCGGCTGGGACTGGTGGCTTCAAAGGTAATCGTCGACCGGTGCCGTAGTTCAAGCCTGGTTTAGTCTCCAGATCATATCATTATTTTTGCATAAGGTATTTGGACTGGGGGCTATAAAAATACAGAGGCAGTCTTCCGGCATCTGATTCGAGATCGACCTTCTCTATGGTGAAGGGCTGTGGGTCGTCCTTCCGACCGAAGATGATTGGATGGTCCCCTCCCTCGATTATGCGGTAAGCGTCTTCCACTGGAGTAAGCTGGTTTGCGGTGTAAACATTTGTCACCTGTGTGTGTAGATGAGTGCCTATACCGTGTTCCATAGCATACATTATACAAAGCTTATTAAGCTCGAGGTAGTTCAAAGATAGCCCTTTATTGATGAAGTAAGGTATCTTTTCTAGTGGGATTACATCATTTGCGGAGGGAACATTAGTGTGGACAGCTACATACTTGGCCAATTTCGATTCTCCTTCGGTCTTCCCCTATAAAAATGAAGACTGAGAGGATGACCTGGACAGCTTGATCATCAGGGGTTCTGTTGGTGGAGCCGAACGTGGAGTTGTTGGCAAACTAGCTACCCCCAGTTTGGTACTCGATGCTGGGCGGGGAGTAGTTGGTTCGCTAGCGACCCCTAGTTTAGTACTCGATGCTGGGCGGGGAGTAGTTGGTTCGCTAGAAGCTTCAGACTTCGCATCGGGGGTAACGATTCTTCTTGGGAAGACGTATCGTCATTGGCTTGTCAGAGGGATTGAATTTCTCTGCTTGTGGCTAGCTAACTCTCGGTAGCCTGATTGTCAGTGGCTCCATTGTGGGTCTCGGTGCTTGGCCGGACCTTGGCAGCCGGATTATCATTTGCCCTTCTTGCGCTGAGAGGCTGATCGCATCCTTACGCGGAGCGACCGTAAGGGGTGCAGATTTGCCAGGTTTGCGAGGTTGAAGGTGGATCGTTAGAGGTTTTTCTGATCCCGAGGCCATTTCAGTTCAAGCCTGTACATTTTCATCCAGGTGCCTCTTCGACTTCTCGTATAGGCAGAAATCCGAGTAGTAGGATTCGACCCCTTTGAAAGGATCGATGTCAGCAAATTCTGTCCTCACAAAGCCGTGTTTGTCGATATACTTGAAGCACTGGTGCAGTATGGAAGGCACGATCATATAATCGTGTATCCAAGGGCGCCCCAAGAGGATGTTGTAAGAAGTGTCCGCATCTATGACGTAACAGGTTACTTTTGACTGGAGATCGCCAATTTGGCACTTCAAGCGAATCTTCCCGATTGGGTAGCTCCTGCCCGAATTAAAACCGCTGATGGCGGTACTTGTTGGCGTCAGGCGATGCATAGGAATGCAGAGATGATGTAGCAGACCCTTCGGGATGATGCTTATGGAAGAACCAAGATCAATGTGCATCCGGTCCACCTTTACGTCCCCGATGTATACGGTGTAGTATAACGGACGATAGTGCAGATTGGTTTTGATGAGCATGTCTTGTGGAGTGAAGAAAATATTGGGCATTGCTCCTGTGCAAGCGCTGTCTTGGAGATCTGCAAACGGGCTCTCTCCCGTGAGGTTGACCTAAGCCAGATATGCGTCGATATTTTGGAGTGCATCGCTTAAAGCCGCACGAACAACCTTTGAGAGCCTCGGGAGCTCGTATAATGACAGTTTGGCCGGTGTGTTGGCCAACTGCGCCAAGATGTCAAAGTTATAGGGCCTCTCCAACCCCTGAAGTGTCTCTTTTCGGAGGGATTTGTCAAAGCGAGTCTCCTACGGCCTAGGCTTGTCGGTCGTCAGAGGCTGAGAAGGTCCTGGGGCGTTAACAGTAGTTGGCTGATGATCTTCAGCTGAGTTCTCAACCACGGGTTGGGATTGTGCCCCAGATCGAGTAATGACAGTCGTGACTTCTTCGATATCTGCTGAGATAGTGCGACAGGATCTGACTTTTCCACTCTTTTTCTTGCGGATGGAAGGTGGTATGGGCTGAGTCACCTCAAGTACTAGGTCTGGATGGACCCACATAACCTCCCTATGTGATGTGGTGAGGGGCACTAGACCAGCAACCTGATCCCGTGGAGGGGGAAGATTAGCAATCTCCATTGTCGCCAGAGGGATAGGTATCACACCGTCTTGAGTCTCTGTTGGAGGGAAGCTGCCGAATTGTACGGACACCATGTTGGCCGCCACGGTCACCTCTTTGAAATCGATGGCCAAAGCGTTCGAATCGATGAGATGTTGGATGTATTGCTTCAGTTGGTAGCAGTCGTGTATAGCATGGTGGATGTAGCTGTGGTAATGGCAGTACTTTGGGTTCTCCATATTTGTCGATCGAAGTTTCCGTCTTGGTGGAGGGAGCTGAATTCTGTCTCCTTGTATGAGCATGTCCAAGATGGGCTTGACGTGACCGTCTTCGAAGGAGTAAGTAATTTACAGCCATTGTTTGTCTGCCAGTTTTGACTCTGGTTTCTGGGCTGTGTCGGCCACCATAGCCTGCTTACCCCTGTTGTCCCGATTGTTGGAGGGGCTATTCCCATTGTTGTTGTTGGTATTAGGACGTTTGCCCTTGTTCTCTCCCTCCGAGATGTGCAATCCTAGTTGGCGGGCCTTTTTTAACCGTTCTTCGGCGCTTGTGGCACTGATGATGAACGTCTTCCAGTCCTTAAATTGACTTTCGTCCATCCAGAGACTGATTGTTGGGAGCAATCTCTTTTGGCAAATTTCAATCAAGGAGGAATCCGGGTTACCAGATGGTAGCTTCATTGTGGTCTGGCGAAACTGCTCAATATAGTTCCTTGTCAGCTCTTTCTCCCCTTGGACGACGTCCATGAGGGTGGATATTGTGATATTCTGTCCTACTTCGTAGAATCTCTCCAAGAACATACGCTTGAAGCCGACGAAGGAGTGGATGCAGTTGTCTGGCAGGTTATGATACCAGTCGAAGGCGACCCCTTCCAATGCTCCAATAAATAATCGTATGAGGATGGCATTGTCATGGGGCAGATGGTCGGTGGTGACCTCGAAGTAAGTGATGTACCGACTTACTGAGGTCTTGCCATCATAAGGATTGATGTTGAACGGCTTATATCTTGGTGGAAAGGGGACATCCCTTCATACAGCAGGGTATGGTTGCCGCATTCTGAGGTCTTGGGAGTTTTGTCGAGCGTGAAACATGGCTCGAAGCTCCTGGACCTCTCTTCTTGCTTCCCTGGCCTCATCCACTGCGATGGGAGCCGTCATTTCAGGAGGATTGTTGCCCGGGTTTGGTGCCGCTGAGTTTGAGTCCGTATTGACCGCGGGACCCGTACTTGTTTGGCCAGGCGTCCCTCCTTGCAGAGTTGGAAGAGCCGCTTTGATCTCATCTACATACTTGACCAAGGAATGCAGTATGGCCTCCAGAGTGTCAATATGTTGGCGATCACTGGAACCGCCTTGGTTGCTGTCTGTCATGAACACCGTCTTTACATGAGGAGAGATGGAAGGAACGGTGGAAGACGTGCCCTCCGAGTCATATCCCTGTACCGAGAAGTCATCGAGGTATGTGGGAATGTTCTCCTCTGGTTCGGACTCAGAAAGAATAGTACTTCCAGCTTCAGAGCTTGCTTCGTCTTGAGAGTCGGGGACGTCCTCGAGGACGTCGGCATCTGTTGTATCTGACATAAGAGTTATTTCTTCGGGCTCGTCTCTTTGGAACATCGAATTATCGTGGATGTTCTGAGGAGTGCTACCCCCTGTTTCAGTGACCCCCAGCGGTGTGGATGATGAATCTCCTAGTGTAGCAGATTTTGTCTTCGAACGGGTACCTTGGAATACTTCGGTGGTGGACAACCGCTTAGACGATAGTTTCTTAGCCGCAGTGGTTGAAACCTTCGGGCTGGAAATGTTTATCTTCTTCTCCCTCCCATCAGCGAGGATTTTTTGAGTGGAGTTGCAAGAGACGACGGGAGGCGCTTCATCCTCTGAGCTTGGTCGTTGCAGTCTTTAGAAAACAGATTATTGGTCTTCTCTTACTATCGTGTTGTTGCAACAGTAGTTGACAATAATTTGGGTACAGTGATGTCCGTGGGAGGACTCTTTGCATACCGGGGCCTCTTCTCTTTCCTTACGTTTGTGGAGGATAACCTCACGCAAGTCAGATAGGTCTGGAACGACCATGTTTGCTTCCTGGGTTTTGGAAGACTTTTGGGAACTACTCTGTCCGTTTGCCGTCGGAGGCTGGACTCGAGTGGTTCTGTACAACTTCCCATCAGAGGCCCGCATAACAGTATGTGGAGCGCTCGGATGGTCAGAGGTTGGGACAGCCGACTGAGCTCGCCGAGCTCGCGCTGCCCTTGACTTCTTCATTTCAGCGCCTGAAGGCGTATAGTAGAAAGAGTCAGAGTGATGCTGCAGAGAGTCAGATATATTCTCTTGGGCACATGAGAGATCAGGACCATAGGAGAGGCGATCGAAGACTGAGCCTGAGCTGCGTGGAGCAGGCAGTATGTGGCTGGAGTCAACAGTCTTCATGCGGCTGGCAGTTGTGGCCACATAGGCTTTCTTCGTGCGGCTGGAAGTCTCGGTCGCATGAGGTTTCTCCATGCGGCTAGAAGTTCGGGCCGCATAGACATTCTTTATGCGGCTGACAGTTTCAGCCGCATGAGCATCATGCATGCGGCTGGCAATCTTGGCCGCATGAGTGTTCGGCTTCCTCTTGGAGCACATAGAGTCACTCTTTGTCCCTGCAAGTCCAGCATCATAGTGCTTTCCTCTGCCGGACTTGGGGACAGCAGAGTCTTCTATGGCTTAAAGTGGGACCGCATGAGAGTCGCCTTCGCCGTCTTGGGCAGCAGAGAGTACTCCGTCCAGGGCTTGGGAAGGAGCAAATGATTTTGGCGTCCACTCCCTGCAAGCCTTCTTTGTGCGGGTTTGCTTCTGGACCGGGCCAGCACTCCCGTCGGAGAGCATTTCTTCAAACGCCTGTTGGTCGAAGCGGACGACCATCTTCTGTTGCGTGGAGCCAAGTTTGGCTGCATCCGATTGTGTCACCAACTCCTCAGCCGTGGAGAAGTTAGTCCCCAGCTGAGTCGCCATCGTGTTTACCATAAAATATAAAAGGACAGAATAATTATCGGAGGACTGGACTTTTACTTCACAATACAAACTCGCTTGTACAAAGAAAGCCTAGGAACGAAAACCTAGGTACAGCAGTCTAAGTATAATTGTTTATTTTAGATTCTAGAGGGTGACGATAGAGGCTCGGGAAAGCGACGGCCGCTCTGCCTTACTCCTTGGACGATCGGATGCAGCCTTGGCTCTGTAGAAGAACTGCTTGGCATTGATGAAGAAATGCTCTCCTTTCGATCTCTGTATATTCTCTCTCTGGCTCTCTCTATCTCCGTCTTCTCTCTGTTTTCTCTCCTCTTTTTTCGCAAGGGAATGGCACCCTGCTATTTATAAGAGTGAGGGCATCATTAGGGTTTGTAATGATTGCCCATTTTCAAAAGTCGGCGGCTAAGGATCAACGAATCTGGACCGCTCATCTTAAATATAATAGATCTGGGCAATTAATGTGATTGCATCAAATCTTTATGGGTAATTAATGATGATTGTCATAAATCCTCATGATTTGTTATGCCAGTCTCGGATTTCCTGCCACGTGTCATTGATTTGCTTGATTGCAAATGATCTGATTTGATCCCAATATTTTATTGGGATTTGTTGAAAGATTTCGGTCGATTTGATGCCACGTGTCCCGCGAGCCACTTAGAAAATCTGAGCCGCATGAGGACCGCTCCCCATTGAGCCGCATAAGACTGGCCACGTGTCAAGGCTGCTTGGGAGTGGCCCCTGAACATTTGAACCGCATGGTGATGATCTGAGCCGCATGAACGTAGGTGACCGCATGATGGGTGCTTTCTTCGTGAGCCGCATGGAGATAGTCCTTGTGAGCCGCATGGGGTAGCCTCTGGTTGAGCCGTATGGGATAGTTCTCGTGAGCCACATGGGATAGCTTCGGCCTGAGCCGCATGGGGTGGTCTCTGTTTGAGCCGCATGCGACTGTCCACGTTTCAAGACCGCATGAAGGTTTCTGGATTTCGGGGGATTATGTCAGAGATCTCCTTCGTTTCCCTAGGAATCTGCCATTATGACGGAGCCATTATTGTACGTAAGTACTGTTATTTGTCAGAGCTGTCAGCCGTCAAGGCATTTAATGCAATAAGGGACAAAGGAAAGAGCTGTTGCGGGCCACGAGGCTCCTCTCTGAGCCGCATGGAACTATTCGAGCCGCATAAACGCTTGAGCCGCATGGATCCCTGAGCAGCATGTGCTCTCTCAGCCGCATGGGGATCCTTAGCCGCATGGATGTTTCTTTATTCTTTTTCATGCTTCTACAACTTGCACGTGTGCCGAAGCTGGATCATATGCTAGAATACGAATTGAATCTACCAGGTGGTCACAAGTGTCTACCTATTCAAATCATAATTGTTCCATTACATCAAATATTTTAATTGTTTCCTTGCATCAAAATTTTCAATTGTTTTCTTGTATCAAATATTTTAATTATTTCCTTGCATCAAAATATTTTAATTATTTCAAATATGTATTTTCAATTATTGCTTAAAATGCTAGAGTTTGGAATTATGTACTTGTTCATACCTGACTGGAAACCCCCTTTCACCATAGGCGAGTTTGAGGACGGAGAGCTAATCTTCAATTGCTATTATAATCCCGACTTGTACCCTGAGGAGCCACTGGAACTCACTCTGAAGAACGCTGCCCCAGCGCCACCTGAGCCGGGTACTTAGCTTAGAGTTGCTTTACTTTATTGCTTAGCTTTACTTTTTGAATTGTATTTGAAGTTGTAAATTTAGTACAACTTTTGTTGTTCAGCTTTTACTTTCAGCTACGGCTTAACTTGTGTTTTTTGAATTATTGAATAAAAAGTTTTTAATTTTCGCAAATTTAGATATTGTGATTATGAGTTCCACTATTGATGAGACACCTTATTACTGCCGTCTCACCACAGTGTAGGCTGGGCAAGATACGACTTAACCCAAACTTCTTGGGATCGGGTCATGACAACAATTGAGATTATGGGATTTTAGTTAGTCACTCACCAATACACAATAATGTACTGACCCTCATCTCCATAGGTGTCCCGAATCAACGAGACATGTGAAGTAGCCGAAGGTGATGCTCAAATGTTTTAATGCTCTCCCTATTTTGAAGCCTTGCTGTGAAGTGGAAGGCATGTTCATACATTTTGTAGAGCCCTCTCCAGTCGTATCAGAAGAAGCCATGATGAAAGGTGTTTATACGTTTTGTTTTAAGTAAAGGAATGTAATATATGGAACGACTATGTCATTCTGCGTCTAGTTTGTAAGCCCATGCGACAACCCTCTATGGGTGTTCGAGTCTATGTAAATGTACTTCGTTATCAATAAAGAAAGCTTTTTCTTCTATGTAAGTGTGTTATTCAATTTTCTACGTAGTCGGTGTCATATTTTAGGTTATGACCGTGCCTTAGCACAACTTAGGCTCGCACGGTATTACAACCTAGGGACGACTATCAATTCCACGAATCGGGGCATGTCATATAGGTATCAGAACACTGATGCATATACTTTGGCTAGTACTCCACTAGTTCTTAATCTTAGTGCTATTACTCCGTCGGGTATGGAATTTCCTGCTCGCTTAGTCTATAGAGGCGACTGTTTTTGTATCGGAGGTAGGAGATTGTACCTAGACATGATAGTCCTAGACCTCAAGGACTACAACATTATATTGGGAATGGAATGGCTCGGTGCTTGCTCGACCACTATCGATTGTGTAGAATAGAAAGTCATGTTCCATATATATGGAGAGAATGAATTTTGTTACTCGTGTGATCAAGCGTCGACGACCTGTATGGTAATTTCAACAATGTATGCTTGATGGATGCTACACATCGACTGCAAAGGGTATTTAGTGTCTGTTCGGGGCACTCGACATGATGGTACAAACACATGACAAATTGATGTTGTGGCAAAAAATTTCGACGTGTTTCGTGATAAGCTACTAGGTATGCCATCCGATCAAGAAATTGAGTTCACTATCGACATATTTCTATATACCCGAGCAATTTCCAAAGCCCCGTACAGAATAGCCCCTATGGAATTAAAAGAGCTCAAGGTCCAGATACAAGAGTTACTCGACAAGGAATACATTCGGCCTCGCGTCTCTTTATGTGAAGAGCCAGTTTTATTCGTGAACAAGAAGGACGTGTCGATGTGCCTGTGCATAGACTATCGAGAGTTGAACAAAGCCATCATTCGAAACAGATACCTATTGTCTAAAATTGATGACATGTTTGATTAATTACAAGGTACCACGATGTTTTTAAAAATAGACCTTCGCTCATGTGCCCATAAACACAAGATCAAGCCAAACGATGTGCCAAAATTAGCCTTTCGTACTCATTATGGCTACTGTAAGTTTTTGGTGATGCCGTTAGGCCTGACAAATGGTCATGTCGTCTTCATGGATTAAATGAATCGGCTGTTCCGACCATTTTTTGACAAGTTTGTGGCAGTCTTTATCGACAACATCCTTGTCTACTCAAAAAGAAGAGAGGAACATGCGAAGCTCCTCATTCAAACTGTAGTTTAAACCCTTCGAGACAACTAGTTGTATCCAAAGCTGAGTGTGATTTTTGGTTAAGAAGCATATCATTTCTTGGGTATATTATTTCTTCGGAAGGCATTTCAGTCGATCCAAAGAAACTCGAAGTTATTATGATTGGAAACCACTCACGTCAGCCAGTAAAATTTGAACTTCCTTGGTTTGCCAGATACTATAAATAGTTCATTAAGGACTTCTCAAATTCTGCATCACCATTGACTAGCCTTATTCAGAAAGGAGTCATGTTCGAGTCGTCAGACGACTATGAGGCTTGCATCTAGAAATTTATCACACCCCAGACCCAAAATATACAGGACCAGGCTACGTGGCAATGGCAAGCTACGTATTCAACTAGACTCTAGTTCGACTCGAATACGTATAAATTGATTAAAATGGTGTACTATTACTATAACTCTCTATATCTCAATCCATATAACAAAGCATAAGAAAAGAAAAATATGAATACTAGTTTGCAGCCCAATAGTCATACTTATCCGAGTAGATTCGAGAGGAAAAGAGTCTACAAATACTACACAATCAGGCATGTATGAAATATAGAAATGAAACATATATACTACTAAAGAGTAAATACCTGTAAGGAAATGGGTGCTCAACAACAATCCAACAAAGTGCAAGGCAAACCTATTCAGCCCTGGAAGGAGACTAGGTCCTAAGTGGGACGCAATAAGATACATAATATACAAGCCACTATGGTATGAAGAGCATAAAAAATCAGGGATACTCTATCCACTATGTGTAAATGCAAATGAGGACAACTTTCGACGATGGAGCTTTCCCTAAGGGGTATATGTGTAGTGGCGCTCATCTGAGGCACCAGCATGCAGCAACATCTAACGTGAAAGCTACAGTTAGCCCCTCTGTCTTGTGACTATCCTCCCCGTCCAATGTACTACACGAGTTGAATCCTCGACGCATTCAGTCCTAATATGAAGTCCAGCATATGAAATAACAAGATAGCTAGCATGAACTATGCCATCACGCGTCCTGGTCGCACTGATGATCAGTCGGATGGAGGGAACACGTCATAATACTCAGTAACATCTCATCGTGACTAAACAATTGTCGGGTCCTACGAGATACTGTTGTATCTACGATGCAGTTCAGGGGTAGTCTCTAATGTCCTATGTTGTAAAGCAATAACCAACAAATCCAATTGGATGCACCCAGAATCTTGCTCGGACGCACAGATAAATAGTAGCAATAACATGTAAAATAGCAGTATGGAAATCTTAAATTGTAATAATGTAGTGGCAAGGTATACTTACCTGGATCTGATCATTGCAATGGGAAGATGGTATCGAGTCCATGTCCGTAGGGTCCAAAGAATCTAGATGAATATTAGTAATTAATTAATTAATTGCTAACTTATAAAATAGGCTGTTCCTAAGTATGCACGCTAGGATTAGTCATATATATATATATATATATATATATAAAAAATATATATATATATATATATATATATATATATATTTATATATATATATATATATATATATATTTTATATATATATATATATATATATATATATATATATATATATTCATATATATATATATATATATATATATATATATATATATATATATATATATATATATATATAGCTAATTAACAAGTCAAGCTCATGTAGAATCCTGGGCATGGTTACTGATTTCTTATATTTCCATGGCCCTAATATTACTTATGATCCATTTGTTTGTACATGCCCTCTCTATGAATAAACCACAACCAAGGTTTGTTATTCATGCTGCACACCTATTGCTTTACCCATTCTACACAACGCAATTTTTACTATGCATCTAATACTCCAAATTAGAGTAACACATATATGTATTCATACTTACAATGGCAGAGCAGCCAGCATCACTCTTCCCAATTGTCCACACTCCCCTAGTTTACTTATCCTGACCAATGCATAAATTTCTCCACGAGTCACCACATGATCCCAATATTACATTCACATCATTCATAAAAAACAAAGACACACAGTATCACAACTCTCTTTTCTTCTCCCTAGGACACTGTCACGACCCGATCCCAAATAATTGGGTCGAACCAAATCATGCCAGCCTGCACCGTTGTTGAGACGGCGGCAGTAAGCTGTATCCACTATTGCAGGTAATCACAATAGCATCTAAATATTTGTCACAACTCAATATTTCGGGAATTTAAAACTTTATTCAATATTTGAAAAGTACAACTGGAATTAGAAAGACTGAAATAAAATGCTGAAAATCAAATTAACAAAATTCTAAAACAACAAATCTGGAAACAGAAAAATCTAGCTATGCGTTCGGCTCGTTGGCCTTGTCCTGCGTCCTCCAATGGGGACTCTGGCAATACCACATGGTACAGAACTGGGTCATAATAGCTGTTGTATAACAGCTCAGCATCCTCAAAATCCCCTAAAAATGTTATCTCCAGTCAAGAGGGAGCAAAGTACAATTTATGCTAATCTAATAATTAAAATAATAATAGAATCATGCATTTTTAAACAATTTGAAGTAGACAGTTTTCTAGCAGTTAAAAAATATTGTGATTTGAATAGGCAATGAATATGACCGGCTTGGGTTGTACAGTTATATCCTATTGATACGATATGACTTATCCCCGTGTGTAAGAGGGTAAGCTAATACAGTTCTAAGTTATTACTTTGGATGTGGTCATAAACATTACACTATTCCTCCAGTACCCAACAGTCAATCAGTCAGTGCTCTCAGAGAGAGTTTCGTGTTGCATCGTGATTTAAACTGGCAATAAAATGATTATTAAATAATTGTAAACTAACACAAAATATACTTGCCTCAAATTGGACTGGACTTCAAGGGTTGAGACTTCGGGATCGAAATTAGCCTCGTCCTCGAAATCCTACATTCAAAAAGTTCGACTCAGATTCCAGAGTTACCATGCTAACTATGCTAGTTGAAATCTCTAAGTTGTGTCCTAATCAATTTTAATCTTTATTTACACAATCACAAACAAATCGATTATCGGGTGCGTTGTAATTAATTACGAGGGAAAGAATCAATTTAACTTTTTATTTTGGAAAAACTCGTAGTTACCAATTTAATTGGTTAAAACTTTGTATTTTCGTAATTATACATATAAAACTAAATTTCTTGTTTAATGAGAAAACATGATCTTTGTTTAAAATATTACAAACTTGTAAATTTTAATGTGAGAGAAATCTTACTAATTTTCTATATCAAAATAATATTTATTTTAGATTTACGCGTCTACGCTAAAAACCAGAAAAACCAGAAAATAAAAGAAAAAACTACGCTACAATATTTACAGGCCACAGAGAAAGGTAATAGAAAAGGTGGGCTTATGCCCTTACAAATTATTGACTTTAAATAAGAAGTAGACCTGGGTTAATCCTGAAATCTCTCCTACTAATTAATTCAAAACTAATAATTAAAATAAATTAATAATGAGTCTCAGATATTGGTCCAATCGTCATATAGGCTAATTGCCTCAACGTCCGGGCGAAATCGGTTTCGTTTGCACTTAGCCAGGGCCCATTGACCAATACGGTTGTCGTCCAAAAATCCAAAATAATATTCTTTTCCGAAAAATCATTTTAAAACCATTTTAAAAATTATATAATTAAATTTTATAGAAAAATCCGGCAGCACTTCCTCTATTTTCGGTCAACCCAAAAACTGGGAAGTGTGCCATAATCACCATTTATAAAAAGTCCCAAACCAGGGAACACCCAGAATTCAACTTCCAAACCAGGAAAACCCAAAATTTACATGTAAAAATATTCACAAAACATTTCCCAAATTAATTCGGAAAACCAGAAACGAATTCAGAAATCCTGAAACCATCTCGGAAAGCCTCACAGAAAACCAACATAAACTTTTCCGAAAGTTTCTCGGAAAAATCCAAACCAAGCCAACAGAACTAAGAAAACCACAGATCCTATTTCCAAAGCCAACAATTCCAATTCGAACATATAGAACTCTTTCCGAAGAGTTTTCGGAAAACCGAAACCAACAAACTATTCACAGAACCAAAAAAATATCAAAGTATCCACAGAACTTATCAATCAAATGGTTTCGAAATTTCCGAAACAAAAAACGTAACAAAATCCGAATTCCCGGAAAGGGATCGGGGACCAATAATCATCATAGACAATTACGGGAGGGACGCACTACTGTGATTAACCAGAAATTATCCAAATCGATGGAATCCGAAGGGTTGCCTCGGACTCGGGACACGCCTCGCCGGAGTTCGGCTGCGTAACCGCAGACCAGATCGAGAACGGAAACCGACGGGGCACGGAACGACAGTAGCGGAGGCTGGGTCGTCGGAGACCTAGGGCACGGGCGCGGGGCCAGCGGCGTGCGCTGGTGGCGGCCGAGAGGGGCGCCAGAGTTTGGCCGCGGGGCGGCCGGGGGACGTCGGGGCGGCCGCCGCTGGAGGTGGCCGGCCGCGCGGAGGGGCGCGGTGGCCGGGGAACGAGCTCGGGGATCGGGTCGGGCGCTGGAGTGCGGCCGAGAGAACTCTGGGACGCAGGCTGCGGAGGGTCGCCGGAGTCGGGGGTCGACGTCGGGCGCGGCTTGGAGGAAGCTCGGGGAAGGGTTTTCTTAGGAAGAGGGAGAGAGGAGTGAGGAGGAAGTGAAGGGAAAGGTGATTTGGTGCTGGTGCTCCAATCCGTAAGAGGGGGTGATGGGGAGAAAGTGTGGGGAGAGGGGAGTTATGAGTAGTGGTGGTGGTGTTTGGATTAAAAAGGGGAGAGTGGTGTTGAACGTATGGTGAAGAGTGCTGGTGGTGTTTGCTTAAAAATTGGGAGGGGAAAAAGTTTGTGGTGAAGAGAGAAGTAAGGGAGTGGCTGAAGAATAGGATGGGCCTGGTCGTGGGATGACCCGGCCGATAGGTTAGGAAATTTTATTATTATTATTTTTTTGTAAAAGAAATCAGGATTTTCAAATAAGATGGAATGGGTTCCAATTGGGTTTCGGGAAGTTGGGTTCGAACTGGTCCAGGCTCGGGTCAGGTCAGCAACCAAAGATCCAAATTATTAATTTTGAAATAAATTTTGAACCCACAATATAATAATAATAATAGCAATAATATTATAAATAAATTACAATCAAAAACTGGATTTCACAGACACCCATAAGGAAACACTAACATAGTCACTCTCTTTCTTCTCCCGAGCTTACACATCCCTACACACCATGCACAGTAAAGTATTTCCCCAAATAAGACTGTCCATGTTATTCATAGTTCTTCCATGCATGAAACTCCCTATTAGTTGACACCACCTCACACCTAAATTATTGACTGGGTTAACACCCATATCATGCATTCGACATATGCCAACTTGCTTGGAATACACTTGCATACACAACCCCTGCTAAGCTACTTCCTCCTTAAGTTCTCTACGAGCCCTCCCATCCAAGTTATTCACAATTCTTCCATGCATGAAACACCCTATTAGTTGACACCACCTCACTCTTTAAGTTCTCTACTGGCCCTTCCATCCTAAGCGTGCAGTTGGCTCAATTATACCTTGAGGCGAGCTTGCACGAGAGTATCAAATTCGCTTAGAAGGATGACTATACCTGTTGATTTTAATGGGTAAGGCGACCGACTTTACGAAAGATGAGACTGGAGCTTTTATGGATAGTTGAAAAGTAAAAAGAGAAAGAAAAAAATGTCCACTGTTCACATATATTCAAGTAAGAAAAAGGGTCTGATTGCGAACTATCACATTGTTAGAATCCTACTTGCAATTGCAGCTAGAAGAACTATAATCCTACTTGCAGATAAAGCAAAATAAATGCTGAATTATTGGAAAGCTCATGCATTCTTCTGTCAGCTTCAAGTCCTTGTTCTCGATCTTGGCATGAAGCACAATCATCCTCCCTCATGTAGTCTGTGACTGTACCGCCACAGCTTCCTCCAACAAGTAGGAAAAGTCATGCTTATTGCTTATCAGAACTAGTGAAAATCGATGGAGAATGCAGTATAAATTCTATCTTGGTGTGATTCGAAATCTTAAAGAGTAAACGCAAGTCGTCAAAAATATTTGAAGAATAAATGTGATACAACAAATTCCCACTATGACAAAAAGTGCAAGCACTGTTGGTTGATGAAACTGTCACTCAACATGAGCTGCAAAAACGATCAATCAAAGTATGGTTTTCAAGATACAAAAGATGTGGAGAACAAGATCTTATTATGGATAGATAAACTACGACACAATAAAATTATAGTTTTTGAGAGACAAAAGATGTGGAGAACAAGATCTTATTATGGATAGATAAACTACGACACAATAAGTTAGGCAGTATTTTACAATCAAATCAGGCTGTCTAAACTAGTTACAGTAATCTAAGATGCTTCTCCCCCAAAAGATTGTAATAAAATACTAAAAGCTAATGCCATATAGAGAGCAACCATCCCTACTCTGTTGTTCTGAAGCAAAGATAGCACTGTTATGGATGCATTCCCTCCGAAAGCTTACAGGTTTTTGCTAAAACTTAATCACTGAAATAGCATCCATATCATCCTCAACTACACCATTAAGAAGTCTTATCAGGACTACTTTCAGTTGGATGGATAGTTCCTACTTGGTCATTCATCACTTCATTATCATCACCTCTGGATACAAAATAATATTATGAGTTCTAACATGTAAAATGAGGTATTTTCACACCCATGTCCACAAAACTATTCAAAATCCAGATCTTGTAAGCTAAAGAGATGGGATAACCACTGGCCTTGAGTTGCATCACTTAAGGGCATCGGTGTGAGCTGCTCTTAATGGAGGACAAAGAATAAATAGACAAAACTATCACTGATGCGCACCCTTACACAATCAAGTGGATCTTGTTATCCTATATACAGTTGAAACATACTTCTTAAATTTCAGTTGCTGATGGTCTCATCAAAGCAAGTCCACTTAAGTTTAAAAAATCGTGAATTGACTTTCAAACTAACTACAAACATCTACGTCATTAAGGGCTCATGATGCCAATTGGGCAAAGAAAATAACATCAAACATGGACAGATTCGTCCAAGACTCATGGTAGTAAAGTGAGCATAATTACTTAAATGTTCTGATACAACAAAGAAATACGATCACAAACTCAATATTTAATCTGAGCACCATCTAACAAGTACATAGCTGAAATCCACTATATGGATGAGTTTTAGATCAATTATACATAATGCCAAGTGACCGGAGAGAGAATCCGAAACTAAACCGGAGAGAGAATCCGAAACTAACAAGGTATGGATTTATTAGAGAGAAGATGGGAAAGAGAGGAGTTGCACGCATAAAAGGAAAATTATTGCTTCTGAAACTTTCGCTATAGTATAACATTCACATTCCACTAATCCATCGAATAATTCATGGAATACTTGCCACTTAACAATTACCATTACTTCTGAAACTAAAAAATCATTCTCTGTTAATCCTGTATTGTGGTAAATATAGTGTAATTATCGGTAAATATCAGTGATTGTTGAAGGTTCTACAGGCAGCAGATATATCCATTACCCATATGATATTTGGAGATATAACAATCATTCTTGCAGGAATTTTTTTTTAAATGTTTAGTACACATCTGGTTCAAAATTCCACTATCAAATGGGGTACTTTTGATAAGTACAGGTTTAAGTGTTGGAGAGGGCCTGGGACCACTTCAAAGTTACCATCCCATGGATGGAGAAAAGGTGAAGGTGGTTCTACAATGAATTCAACTAACAGGCTGTATATATAGCTCAGAGGTTTTTGAAAAATGAATCGTGTCCCCAAAGACAACTGTGGCTACCAAAAAAATTGCAGCTTTCCGCATATGATATCCATCAAGACCATAATTCTTTATATTCTCTAGTATTTAGCATCATGGGTTGAACAAAGAGCTACTTTCTACATCCACTCCTTCGGACGTCTCTCACGAGCCAATTCCTATATCGAATATCTCAGGGTCCCTCTGATGCAACCCTAGATTCTGATCAATTGACCCTGGTTTCAAAAAAAGGAAGGAAAAAAAAAATCAAAGCATCAAATTTGCAAACTGTTAGAAACTCAAGAACTAGTATAATTCTTGTTCTTGTTCATTTACACAAATAAACTCGAGAACAAAGCTACATGACATGCAAGGCAATATTAATGCGAATCTAAGAAGTACACACCTAAAATGAATACACAACTAGTGTCCAAACAACATCTTAATCCGAATATGTAACTTCATCACATAGGTCTACAAATGGAAAAAAAAAATTAGTTTAGAAATATTCAAAAAAAAAAGATAAAGACATTGGTAATGAAAGTATACCTGTTTCATTTAAGTTAGCCATCTTCTCAATTTTTTTAGGATTATTAGGACAGTTACAACTATCATGACCAGTGTTGACGCTATTGCACATCCTACAAACTCTTGCTTTGTTTTTTTGGGTTGCTTTCTCTAACCCACTCTTTATTCTTATGTTACTGGTCACCAACTCATTCTCAAGTACATTGGTTATCTTATTTCTACCCTTTGTTTGTGAAATCTGTGGATCTAATAACAAACCCTCAACTCTACTTATACAAGGAGAATCTTCAACCACATGTTCATTCTCCTTTTGAAGCAAATAGTCATCCAATTCTTTTAATTGTTTGTGTAAATTATGAAGTGTATCCATGCACAAGTTGAAACTTTCCTTAGATTTGCATGCTAGATATGCACACCGTGTCGACTATTGTATGAGAAAACTTGCTCTTGCAGCTTCTTCACCAATACGAGGATCACGTGCAATCATCCCATATTGAGAAGCGATTTCAGATCTATTTGCATCTTTTCTCCATCTCTTCATTATGGAATAGGAAGGAATTTCATCCAAGTAAAGCCTATCGAAGACTCTTATCAAGTTTTTGCACGGTACCCCCACAAACTAAAATAATTGGCATTTACATGAACCCTCTTTCGCAGTCAAGTTCATTTTTACTTCCCTCTCCCCATTACATCCATTTCTATAGCGAATAATGTAGCTTTGCACATCACCATCAACGTCTGTTTCATCTACTCTGAGCTTGTATGCATCTTTGAACTGCTCTTCAAACTTCTCAAACATGTTTCTTGTGTAAGTATTTGCAGCATGGACTAATATATTTTCTTCAATATTCAACACACGTTTCTTGTAAGTTGAGATATAGTCTTCCTTTCGTTCTTTTACATAAATAGAATTTAGTGCTTCATCATACTTGGCCACAAACTCTTTTAAACTTGTCTTGGCCGAAACAAATCCATCGAAGAAAGAGTTAATGCTTTCACTTCGTTGTGTTGTATTCATACCGACAAAAAAAGTACTCCTCAAATATACTGGTATCCAACTTTGACGAATACGATAAAGATTGTTTATCCAATCATTTTCATGCAGTTTAAATTGTTCAACTAAATTAGCCCACTGATTTTCGAAATATTCAACTGTCCATGCAAAACGAGTACATTGATTCACTGCTCTCTTGAACTCTGATTTCTTAAAATATATATGACTTAATTTTTCTGCAAACTTCTTCTTGATGTGCAAAAGACAAAAGTGATGACGAGTATTAGGAAATACTTTCGCTATTGCATTAGTCATAGCCTTATCTTGATCAGTGATGATGGAGATTGGATGTCGTCCTTCCATTGCTTGAAGCCAATGTTGAAATACCCAAACAAATGTTGCTTCAACTTTATTTTCCAACAATGCACAACTAAAAAGAATCGACTGACTGTGATGATTCACACTTGTAAAAGGTCTAAATGGCATAGAATATTTATTAGTTCGATAAGTGGTATCGAACGTAACCACATCTCCAAATTGTTTATATGCCAAGCGTGAACGTCCATCAACCCATAAAAAGTTCACCGCTCTTCCTTGCTCATCTGTATCAATGGCATAGTAAAAATCTTTATTCCTTTGCACCATATGATTAAAATACACTCTCACCGCTTCAGCATCTCCACATTCATTTAAAGTTGCCCTCACATTCCGCAGATGGTTATAAAGATCTCTCTTATCGTACTCGGTATTGGAAGAGCCGCCAAACAGTACCAGAATTTTATTAATTTGAAGTCTCTCTCGACTAAAAGATTCGGTCAATGCTTTTGCTATAGCAGGGGCACGTCTTCTAGATTTTAGATGAATCCTTTTGCTTGGGGCAACTAACGCATGACTGTGATACTAAAAAAATGGATACCTTCCATAAATTTGTACTTTTAATATTGACGATACGCATTCGGGCCTTGCAACCTTCTCTCATTGTTGAATTATTTTTTTATTACACCTTCATCAGTATTTTTTTTATTACACCTTCAACTTCCTTAGCCTTTTTCTTCTTGTAGGTTCCTTCACAGCTACATAAAAATTTCATACAAGTGGGGTCTGAGCTACCACGTTTCCCTCTAAATATTTTTTTTCTTCGGATGCTGAACCCATGATTTGCTCCATAAGCTTGATAACTGTCACGACCCACTTCCCAAATTGTTGGGACAGATTGAGGTATGTCCAGCCTACGCTTGAGTTATAGCATAGTAAGATGTTTATTTTTAAAAGTACATAGTGAAGGATCAAGTGTGCTAACAGTTCCATTTTTCATATTGAAGAAAATAATCACAACACAACATTTAACATACGAATATGTTTTAAAATACATAGCCAATATATAAAACTGGATACAAGTCCAGTAACAAAATACATAGTCTAAACAGTCCTGCTCTCAAAGTCCAGAGCAACTAAAATAACAAACTAGACGAGTTTACCCGTAGGTACATCCTCGTGGGCTAAAGCCTGATCCTTAATGGTGACCCCATATAGGAATCACATAGCAACTCCTCCTCGGTAAGTATACCTATAACTTTTTCTGTCAAGAAGGGAGCAAGTACTGGTTCTACAAACTAAATATACGGAGCATGGAATAAAAAGAGGTATAATGAACAAGAATCATGGCATATCACAATCTATCTTATAGATGATACATTTGTCATGATGACAGACGTACATGTAATGTTTAAAACTAGAGCAGGCACGTGATCGTCAATAGGTATAAAATGTACCGGTGTACAAGTCTACATGTAATAAAATGTACGTTGGAACAAGTTTACAAGCATAGGTGTACATACACATAGAAATACGGGATAATGGCCTACGATAAGGTATGTATATAATGCGACCTTGCTCGGTACATACGTGCAGGAGAAGGGGGCATGATCACGTACTCAGCTATCAGTTTCCCCATAACCCAGGTTATAACAAATACAAGAACAGTTTAAAGCATGTGAAACATACGGTGGGTACATAGAAACATGTAAGATATGATTTTCCATTTAAGTAACTATATTAACATAGTTCATACGCAATTCATTATATGCAGTAAGTAAAGTTTGTAGGTGTCACGACCCGCACCCGCTTTTCGGGATACGAGTGCGTGTCCAAGCCCAGCCTATGCCGCGGTATCGGCGGTAGCACGCTGTCTGGCCCACAATAAATAAAGTGCTCATAAATACTAAGTACTCATTCACAACAACTAAATCAACTTTACAAAATAGAAGTTTTACATTTGAAAAAGAATGTAACTTTTACATTTATAGAAAACTACAATACAACTAACTAGTCTTCTATGGTTTGCCCTTCGAGTCTCTATCTCCCCTTCGTATGGTCCATATTGTTAGCCCAATGATTATATCATGTTTTTGAATATGGTTAATCAATTAAGTTTAACATAATGACGTCACTAATATTCATGTAATCACTAACACGTTGCTACTTAAACTTAGTATTGTCCTAATGTTAGCATTGTCCTAAATGTTCTATATCATATTGCTATGCTTGTATCATATTGTTTTCTTCGTCTAACATGTATTTGTAGACCTGCAATAAGCATGATCAAGCTTTGTCAAACCAGGACATATGCAATAGAGAATTATTGATGGGCCAAAGACGGCGTTATACAAGAAGATTTCTCTGAACCGCCAAATGACCTATCCGGGACCTCGCATCGGGGGTTCCGTTGCCCGGTCAGCGGACAAGGGTCGAGGGGGCAGCGTCGCCCGTCAGGGGTTCGGGGGCGAAGCCCCCGAAAGATATTCAGATTTCCACATCTGTTTATCTTTGGACGACCGCCGTCAAGGAAAAAGACGTCTTCAAGTCTGCTCAAATATTTGAAGAAAGGCGTCATCAAAGGGCTCTTAGTTTTCCTATTTTATCAATGTATTTTTTATATATATTGAGTCTAGGAATACGATGTATACTGCATCGTACTGGCAAATAGGCTACCCAAGAAACATTTTCAAAATACCCTTTTATTTTGAAAACAAGCCCACTTACAAAAGCCCAAACTACTTTCTAACTGTTTGACTTTTTAAAAAGCCCAAAAACTAATTTGCAAAAACCCTAACAGAATCCTAGCAGAACTCGGCCCGAATTCGGCCAGAGTTCGGCCAGAGTTTGGTTAGTGAACGTTGCTTTTTGAACTTGGTCTTCCTGCAGTTACGGATCCCAACGAGATTTTCTCATTGAGTTCTGTCCGAATTCTGCCCGAATTCTGTCAGAATTCTGCCTTTGGAAAAACTATAAATAGAGAAGGATTTTGATCATTTCAACTCACTCATTCACTTTCATATCTCTTCTCTATAAGCCTACTACTTCTTCCAAAGTATTCTGAGCTATTCTTTTTCAAATTCCAAGCCAGTTACAATCCTCTAGTCGATTTGCCAGTGCGGTACGGTCTAGAAGTTTCAGAGTGATTGTAATCAGAGGCTTGATTGAAGAAAAACTCTTCACAATTGAAGTTGGTCGAGTTCTTCGTATCAAAGCTTGCATTGTAGAAGTTGCAAGAACTTCAGATAAAAACATGTGGTGATTTTCCATAGTGGATTCAACTGAAAGCTAGAGTTCTTCCGACTGGACTAGTCCTCACAAGAGGGAAACCAGTATACATCCTTGTGTTTGCGTTTGCTCTCTACTCTCTACTTTTCATTTACATATCTGTGATATATATATTATGTGATCTTGTTACTAACATTTTTTAAATAGTTAATTTTTGCTGCCAACTCTATTCACCCTCCCTCTAGAGTATTGTGCTTTACAACTCGTTCCTACAATCGGTCCTATAATTGGTATCAGAGCCAGTACTGCAACTAGAGGTAATATATTATGATCCCAATTGTTCCTACAATTGGTATCAGAGCCAGTACTGCAACTAGAGGTAATATATTCTGATCCCAATTGTTTCTACAATTGGTATCAGAGCGGATGTTGGTTATATAGATATTGCTGCTCATACCAATTGCTCCTATAATTGGTATTAGAGCAGGTGCTCCTTCTAGAGATATTAGAGCAGGTGCTCCTTCTAGAGATATTATTGCAGATGCTCCTTATAAAGATATTATTGCTTATATCAATTGCTCCTTCAATTGGTAACCTAGCAAGGACTCTATTATTTGGCTTAACATCTTTGGAGCAGATCCTCATTACCAGAGCGGGTTATACAGGTAAAGCGAGGTAACGCTGCTATTATATTCTTATTTATAACTGTTGTTACATAGATCACTATATCACATATGGCAAGTATGTACTTCACAACTGAAGAGCAATCCTCAAATAGACTCCCACTATTTGATGGAACAAACTATAGCTATTGGAAGACACGGATGAGCTTCTACTTGAAGTCTTTAGATTTTGACTTATGGTCAATTGTTGTCAATGGCTACAAAAAGCCTACTATCACTTCTATTCTCACATCCTTTATAATCAACAAGCCTTATTATAGTTACACGGAGGAGGAGAGGAAGTTAGCTAGCCTTGATGCAAAAGCTATGCATATCTTTTATTGTGCTGTAGACACAAATGTATTCAATCTTATTAATACTTGCACAACATCTTATAAAATTTGGAAAGTTCTTGAAGCTACTTATGAGTGCAGGTATGAAAGCAAAGCTAGCAACTCCGAAGAGAAGGATAGTCTTCATAATGATGCAAATATGTGCATGATGGAATTGGGATTTAAGGTACAACACAATCCCTTATATGAAGAAGAACTTGCATGTGACAACTTCAAGAAGATAGGCCACATCCAAGAAGATTGTACTACTACAAGAAAGGAGAGTCGCTACGAACAATCAAATGAAGGAAGATCATCGTCTCATAAGTACACTAACACGAGCATATGGTATGAAAGCGAAGCAAGAGATTCTGAAGGAGAAGAAGAAGAAGAGAGACCTCATCAAGCTGCAAATTTATGCTCAATGGCATTATCTAACGAGGTACAAAATAATTCTTTTTCTGAAGATAGTTAATTTTCTCATGATGAGTTATCTGATGCTTTCAGTGATCTGTTAGAAGAACACAAGAAAGTATTAGATAAGTATAAGCAAGCTAGAAAGGATATTCTATCCTATAAGCGTGAGAATGAAAAGCTTATTTGCTTATTGAATGATGCTAGAGATACTTCTACTTCTGATAATTCTACTGAGATTTCCAAACTTGAGTTTAGATTGCATGAGGCACTTGATTTCCTTGAAAAAAGCACTCAAGAAAATGCTAAACTTAAGAAAGAATTAGAATCAGAAAAGAAGAAGTATTCTATTACTTCATGGAGAATTGATGCTCTTTCTGTTAAATATGATGAGATCTGTGCTAACTCTAAAAAGTTAGAGATTAGACTGGGAAAGCAGGTAGTACAACCTATGACTCAGTCTAACACAAGACACTTAGCACATCACAAATTCACACACGTCAGATCTTTTTCTAACACAAGACACTTAGCACATCACAAAGTCACACACGTCAGATCATTTAGAAAGGAAGCAAGCAAAGCTAAAGCTTCACATAACTATGCTTTCTATTACAAGTATCCACGCACATCATATCACACTACTGCACGTTCTCATACTGTTGCACATAGTACTAATGTTACTTCTTTCTGTCATTATTGTGGTATGGAAGGACATGTTTTTAATCATTGTCAGATTAGAAAACTTGTTGATATGAACTTGTGCAAATGGGTTCCCAAAGCTAACAAATGTGGATCCAATTATTGGATACCAAAGTCTTCACCTAATATTGCAGGTGAAGCTTTTCATATCAAATAGAACCATGGAGCATGTTGGTGATTGCAAAGCTACAAAGGTCATCTTCGATGCAATTGCACCAACAGAAGTGTGGTAACTAGAACCACTTCAGTAACATGCTTACTAAATAGTTTCTAATATCTAGCATATTCTTATTGATTTCTTACTATTAGCTTTCATTAATGTCTTTTAAATTGTTTATTGTTTGAATCAATGTGAGATATAATCTTAGCATGACTATTGTTTAACTTAAATTTTTAGTTCACACTATATAGTGTTTATTTTCTATTAGTGTGACACATTTATCTATATATGTTCTTTATTTTAGTTTTATCCTTGAAGCATGTACCACTCTTGTCCATAGAAGATTTTGTTTTGGTGGATATGTTTTGACTCTTCATCTTTAATATTTTTTTAATGGTCACTTCTTATCGATTTGTCTTTAACATGTCATATTTACTTTGATCGATATTTTGTAAGTATGTATGTTTAGCACAAGTCTCCTATTTACTTGAAAAGTATATACATATATTTTATTTTAACCGTGTGCTTGCATAATATATTCACTATTGATTCTCAAATTTTATTGTGATTAACTTCTTATGAATCAATTACATCTTTGTCTGATAAAGTTTATTTATGCATGTTTTTGATCTTGTGATATATTTTTTTATATGCTTATTAAGGATACATGAATAATTCATTTTTATTTATATATTGTTCAAGTTTCATATATTTTTGTATAAATATCTTTATAGCGATATATGAGTTAAGTTCAAGTTCTATATTATTTTAAATAGTTTTTAAACTTGTGCTTATCTCATACTTAAGTTATTGATTTTTTTTTCAAATTCATGTACTTCTCTTATTAGCTCATTCCTCAAAGCCTCTTTTAATGATGTTTTTATTTTTTTGGCTTTTTGATTGATATTTTGTATACATATTTTTTAATATCTTGATCTTGATAAACCATTCTTTGGGTATTTACTTATTTACTTTTAGGGATTATGGATTTCGATGATATTTGATGATACTGCATATATTCCTTTGAATCTAAGTTCTTAAGAGTAGAGATCATTTTGGGAACAAGCCGAAAGGGTCCTTCTGTCATACAGGTGTAAATAGCCTGAAGCGACACGGTGTCTTCAAACTACCGCTAGCTGGGAACCGGCCCCTACAACTAACCCGAAGTGATCAATACTTTATAGACTTAAGATTTATTAAGGTGTACTTGCAACTATCGTCTAGTTCTGGATCCAAGGTACTGAACCCAGTCCCCTAGGTTCCAGAATACATCAACGTATCTAGGTCCTACATTTTGATTTACAAATGTTTTATAATTTATTGGTACCCAATGATTTTGTAGCACATATGGATAAATTTAATTCATACATCTTATGCTGTATGCTATATTGTTATATGATTTTTAAGTCCATAGAATATAACTTTTTAATATTGCACTAATTCTTCTTAAATCCTCGGTTATTAAAGAAGAAATTTGTTTTGGGTACAAGCCAACAAAGGGTCTGTCTGTCACCACGACTACGGTCGAAGCGAAGCGGTACTTAAGTATTCCCCGGTGAACCTCCGTTAGCTGGGACAGTACCTCTACAGCTAACTCAAGATTGATCAACGCTTTATAAACTAAAGATTTATTGAGATCTAGTTGCAATTATTATCTGATGGATTTTGAATTTTAGATTTGATGGATAATATTCTCTCTTTATATTTTCACAAAAGGTAACATATGTTGATCTATCTTGTCGATTGTGAGATTCTATAACATAGATCAATTTATGTCATCTTTTGACTTATACGATTATTCACCATGCTAATTTGAAATATCTTTTGATTGTTTTATTTTTAAATGTTTGTTTAATGGATATTTCTTCTTTTGTCTAAAGATGATTGTTTTTCGTATTCGTGACTACTCATTGAATATTATGGTATTGTGATTTCATCTTTAGCTTGTATAATATTCGTAATATTCATGTTTTTGAGCTCTATATTATTATCTTCTTATTCAAGTTACTTATTGTCTACAATAGTAATTTTTTGCAGGGGAGAAGTCATGCATATTGAATTTCTCTTTCTCAAAGCGTTTCTTTTCTTTAAACCTTACGATTGTCAGGTGAACACCGTGCTAAGGCTTTAAAAGGGAAGAAATGAACTTTGATAAGAAGACCTAATATTTTTGAATTAGTTTTCTACTTCTGGAAATATGTCTCTGAATTTTATTTTAAAATTTTGTCAATATTATTATTTTTGGATATAGCCATGTAAAGGTGGAGCAGTTAATTGTTTCAAGTCAATTAGCCCCTTGACATGCCATATATCTAGAATACACTTTTCTCTGAAAATTTATCTAGTTTTGTTTATTTGTTCAAATAGATTTATTTATGATTTATGGATTCTTTTATTAAAATTGTTTTCGTGATTCGAATCGCCAGCTTTCAGTCTGAGGACTAAAAGGACGCATTCGAACATTTATTAAGACAGTCTTTCGTAATAAATTTCACATTTTTCAAAAGTCTTTCTGATTTCTCTCTGATTTATTGAATATGTCCATTATTCGCATTAAAAACAGCTTTTAAAAAATCTTTTTCTTACATGAAATAATTTGTGTTATATTTTTTATTGAAGACGTATTCTCTTCATCTTTAAGCGTTTATTTATTGGATTTTTTTTCTTGCCTAAAGATGATATTTGTTTTGAGTTTGGAATTTTATATGCATTTGATCAAAGGAATGAAAAGATGCATATCTTGGATATCCCTTAGATCTTATGATTATTTATTTTATCTATTTTATGCATATAAATTATTTTTGAACTATATACACATATTTTAAGGGGGAGCAAATTAATTGTTTCAATTCCTTTATGCCCTTAATATGTGGTATAACTAGTTCATCATGGACACATATTCTTTTACATTAAATATCTTGTTGAGTTGTTCATGATATTTGGATTTGTATTAGATGAGAGAATATATGATTTTAATATTTATTTTAATTCTCTTATTTTTGAGTTTTTAAAAGTTATTATGCCAAAATTAATTTAATTTATTGCTAATCCTTTTGAGTTTAAAATTAACTGTTTTGGCATTTCTTATTGAGACTTTATCTCAAAGTTCATGATTATCTATATTTAGACTGATCATACTTTACGGGGGAGCATTCAAGTCGACTGAATTTCTCCTTCTCAAGTATTTTGTCTTTATTACCTTCATGTTTATCAAATGGATATTCATATATCATGCTAGGGCAATTGAATTCAAATGCATGAACTTTGGTATAGATTTTGCATAGATTCTAGTATACATATTTTGATTTCTTTTCGATGATTATACTCTTTATGGAATTGATTCACTAATTTGTATGGGCAAATTATGAATCATATAGTTTTTGTGATCATTGTGGAAAGTCTCATTATAGTTTTTGATTTTTTATATATACTAGATCTGCGAATTTCTATTCCTCATGATTTATTTATGACTAATGATTGATTCCTACTATATTAATATTTTTTTTGGTCTATTTTGAAACATATTTTATTTTTGGATTTCTAGCTGGTAAACTATGTATTGATTGATTTCAATATTTTTAAGTTTAACCAACTATGTTGTGTTTTGATAAGTTTTTTATTTTTATGCTTTAGTTTGCAATTTTCTAAACTTGTCGTTACACTGTTCTCCTAATCCTTGATCATGATTATTCTTGCTTTCCTTCTTTACTTATGGTTGAGTTCATTTTAGCTCTAATCACGTCTAATTACGGGGGAGCATATTTTTTATCATGTCAAAGGGGGAGAAATAAGTTTAAGTTAGCACACAATATTCTAGTATTATATGTTTATTAGTGATACATGCATCTATTATATATATATATTAAACTTAAAGGATTTGCCATAATCAAAAAGGGGCAGATTGTTAGCCCAATGATTATATCATGTTTTTGAATATGGCTAATAAATTAAGTTTAACATAATGACGTCACTAATATTCATGTAATCACTAACACGTTGCTACTTAAACTTAGCATTGTCCTAATGTTAGCATTGTCCCAAATGTTCTATATCATATTGCTATGCTTGTATCATATTGTTTTTTTCGTCTAACATGTATTTCTAGACATGCAATAAGCATGATCAAGCTTTGTCAAACCAGGACATATGCAATAGAGAATTATTGATGGGCCAAAGACGGCGTTATACAAGAAGATTTCTCTGAACCGCCTAATGACCTATCCGGGGCCTCGCATCGGGGGTTCCGCTGTCCGGTCAATGGACAAGGGTCGAGGGGGCAGCGCCCCCCGTCAGGGGTTCGAGGGAGAAGCCCCCGAAAGGTATTAAGATTTCCACATCTGTTTATCTTTGGACGACCGCCGTCAAGGAAAAAGGCGTCTTCAAGTCTGCACAAATATTTGAAGAAAGGCGTCATCAAAGGGCTCTTAGTTTTCCTATTTTATCAATGTATTTTTTATATTTATTGAGTCTAGGAATATCATGTACACTGCATCGTACTGGCAAATAAGCTACCAAGAAACGTTTTCAAAATACCCTTTCATTTTGAAAACAAGCCCACTTACAAAAGCCCAAACTACTTCCTAACTGTTTGACTTTTCAAAAATCCTGAAAACTAATTTGCAAAAACTCTAACAGAACCCTAGCAGAACTCGGCCCGAATTCGGCCAGAGTTTGGCCAGAGTTCGGTTAGTGAACGTTGCTTTTTGAACTTGGTCTTCCTGCAGTTATGGATCCCAACGAGATTTTCTCATAGAGTTCTGCCCGAATTCTGCCCGAATTCTGTCAGAATTCTGCCTTTGGAAAAACTATAAATAGAGAAGGATTTCGATCATTTCAACTCACTCATTCACTTTCATATCTCTTCTCTATAAGCCTACTACTTCTTCCAAAGTATTCTGAGCTATTCTTTTTCAAATCTCAAGGCAGTTACAATCCTCTAGTCGATTTGCCAGTGCGGTACGGTCTAGAAGTTTCAGAGTGATTGTAATCAGAGGCTTGATTGAAGAAAGACTCTTCACAATTGAAGTTGGTCGAGTTCTTCATATCAAAGCTCGCGTTGTAGAAGTTGCAAGAACTTCGGATGAAAACTTGTAGTGATTTTCCATAGTGGATTCAACTGGAAGCTAGAGTTCTTCCGACTGGACTAGTCCTCACAAGAGGAAAACCAGTATACATCCTTGTGTTTGTGTTTGCTCTCTACTCTCTACTTTTCATTTACATATCTGTGATATATATATTATGTGATCTTGTTACTAATATTTTTTAAATAGTTAATTTCCGCTGCCTACTCTATTCACCCCCCTCTAGAGTATTGTGCTTTACAACTCGTTCCTACAATCGGTCCTACAGATAGCGCAAGGGTAGACACGTCAACCTCACCTATAACAACGATCCAGTCAGGAAAGGAGGAGAGTACAACCATATTGCAATTAATGTTGTTAGTTCAAAATAAGTTAGAACAACGAAAAACCATGATGGCAAAGAGTATATAAAGAACTAGCAAGATATGAACTAACAGAATATAACTAGCAAGGTATGAACTAATGAGATTTGAACTAGCAATCAATAACGTCAATGATACAATAAGAAGGATACAATAACTACGGTGTCACAATCATGTCTCAACGAAATATCAAGCAATGTCTCAACGGGATATCGAACAAGAAAACGATAGAGAAAATTTTATAATGAACTAAAACATAATGCAATACTGTACTTGCCTGAATCCCTGTGCCAACTGTAGTCACAAGTCGAGGATGAGGGAATTGCCAATCAAGAAGCTGTCAACCTATAATATACAACATACCACAAACCATGCACGAAAACCACAAGTCAATTCTATTGTTTTAGTTCTAAATTCATGGAATAAGTGGCTAATGGGTTAACTAACCTAATAGTAGTTAATTCTAAAATAAATTACTTAAAACCTAATTTAACCTAACAATAATATGAATATAATCTAAACATGCAAGTTTGGCCATAAAAAGTCATGTTTCCAATTTTAGAAACCATGGCACGCAAATCGAGGCGTACTATTGACTATATAGTCAAACGTCATGAACTCTAGATTTAAAAGTAAAACTTGGTAGATTTCAGTGCCATGAGTGCACTAGAATCAACCGTGCTGCGAAATGACGCTTTGGTCAAAAGATATCGCCGTTATGGCTAATCGTAACCAAAACGATGATTAACCGATCAATTATAAGTTCAATAAAATAACTAAAATACTAGATGAATTAATTTCTGGTAAAAATATATGTTTTAGAGCTCTGTGTTGGCTTTACGAAACTTCAAACAGTTCGCAATTTCGATTTTCGGTCCTCCCGGAATCTCGAAAACACTAAAACGTGTTAAGTTTCGGACAACCAACACTCTACGAATTCTCCAGAAATTTAGGAACAAACTATATGAAAATAAATTACATATTTAGAAAGTTTACCTCGAGACAATTCTAATAAAAAATGATGCTCGAATCCGAGGTCGGAGTTGACGGCAATCGCCTCGGAAAGTCGGGGGTCTCCAAGAGACTAAAACTCAAAGTTGGCCAGGAAATAATTAGGGTTTTCTGATTTCCGCAAAAAATATATATACATAAAGGTGGGTACAGTCAGCACCCACTGACTGGCAGGCGGGCCCCCCTGTCAGCACTGTACGGCTTACATGTGGGCCTGCAGCGCTGACTGGGTGATAACTGTGTAACTAGTTTTCCAGAAATTGATTTAAAATGATTTTAAGGCCAAATAAACTCAAATAAAATCCTAAAAATTCCTAAAAAATTGTAGAAAATTGCAGAAAATATATCTAACCTTATAGAATATAAATAAAAATACTTTATCTCATATTAGTCCCAAATGGCCTCATAATAAATATTGGAAGCCTTTAAAAAGATATAAACCCTAATAAATAAATACTTAAAATTTCCAAAAATTATGGAAAAATTCTAGAAAATATAAAATAGCATAATGAACCCTAGAAAAATATTTGGGGTCAATATTTGCTCTTAGGCTAGCACAATAAATTTTAGAAGTCCTAGAAAATAGGTTTGTCCTATATTTAATTATCAAAGTAATTCCAGAAAATACCAAAAAAATTCAGAAAATTTAGAAAATAGTTTTTGATGTTCTAGAACCTAAATAAAATACCGGGTCCCAAAAATAACCCCGAATGGACATATGGTAAATCATGAAATTTAATAAAATATATAAATCTTCACAAAATAGATATTTAAAAATTATCTAAAATATCTAAAAATTATGATAAACTATAAAATAGCTAAATAATGCTTACTAAGATCCAAATGACCATAATATGATTAAAGCTCCCTTATGAGCTTAGGTACGACTCTTAATGACCATAGAAGTAAATCATAATCAAATAAAAAAGTAGGCTTATAAATCTATCCACCTTAGAAAAATTTTGTCGAAATTTCTAAAGGATATGACTAGGTATGACTAAAAATATTATCCACAAATGATAGTCAAAAGGGTTAGTCAAAATCTAGGCTTGATCAAGGATAGAATCAAAATATGATTTACTCAATAAGGAAAGTCATTAGGCAGGATTTAACCAAAATCATTCGGGCACTATTATAGGATCAAAATTTAGGTACGATTATGAATGAAATCAAGAATATATATAAAGGATTACTAGGAACCCAAATAATAATTTGAAGATAGAAAGATAAGAAACAAAGGTTCAAAGAATAAGAACTAAATCAAGTTTTGAGAGTGTATGCCAAAAGGATATCATCTCTATCATATTCGAAACCGTATGTATATGTGAAGTCAATTTATTGAGAATTTATGCCTTGCCAGTGTACATATGGCTGCAGTAAACTCTAGGTTTCATGACTCAAATAAGGATACAATTTTGAACACTTTATCAACTATATCCAATATTGACATAATAAATCAAATAATACAACTAAGATATAGTTTTAATAACATTTGATAACCTACGCTTACTTGAAACTAATTCAACTTAGGGGTCATGCCACGCCAGTGCGTTGCTGGCTACAGTGAACACGCAGTATCCATGATTCAAATAAAAGGGAACAATGTGCATCTATCTTGCCATTGTAAGTCATCAAAAATTATTTTAACTATATCCATAAAAATTTCGAAGGAACTTCTATAAATTCAAACAAGTCGACCATGATAAGAAAATGTAAGTATCTATTTTTGAATAAAAGTATTAGTTTTGAAAATAAAACGATCACAAAATAAACAAAGACGACTTGAATTAATATATAGATAATTAAACCAAGATTAGGAATTGAAATAAAACGATCGCAAAATAGTTTTGAAAATAAAACGAGGTTTAGAGAAGGCAAAAGATAAAATGGCACAAATGATCAAAATTAGTAATTGAATTCTATGAAGGCCTAACTTACCAAGCGAATAGTCTATCCACCTTTGATCCTAACATCGTATCAAATATCTAACAGGGTTTAGAATTCAATAAATCATTGGCTAAATCACATGGCCTAATTAGCAACCTTAACTACCCAATGGTCAAATTGAATAAGGAACTCCTAGTCCTAGTCATCCTCTAAAATTAAATCAATCCTAATTATGAATGAGAAATTTTCTATCGCAGGCTTGCAGTAGTACGACTAACTTAAGTACTACCACAAGTTTGCAATCTTTTACGAAAATGACCTGCATGGGCCACTAAAATAACTTGTCACGACCCGCACCCGCTTTTCGGGATACGAGTACGTGTCCAAGCCCAGTCTATGCCGCGGTATCGACGGTAGTACGCTGTCTAGCCCGCAATAAATAAAGTGCTCATAAATACTAACTGCTTATTCACAACAACTAAATCAACTTTACAAAATATAGAAGTTTTATATTTGAAGAAGAATGTAAGCTTTTACATTTATAGTAAATTATCACACAACTAACTAGACTTCTATGGTTTGGCCTTCGAGTCTCTATCTCCCCCTCGTATGGTCCATAGCGCAAGAGTAGGCACGTCAACCTCACCTATAACAACGATCCAGTCAGAAAAGGAGCAGAGTACAACCATATTACAATTAATGTTGTTAGTCCAAAATAAGTTAGAACAACAAAAAAACATGATGGAAAAGAGTATATAAAGAACTAGCAAGAAATGAACTAACAGGATATTAACTAGCACTAGCAAGATATGAACTAACAGAATGTAACTAGCAAGGTATGAACTGGCAAAACGTAAACTGGCAAGATGTGAACTAACAAGATATGAACTAACAAGATAATGGACTAGATAAAAGAAAAATAGGAACAACTATGTGTGTGTGAAATACCTTTTAATACGTGAACGGCTGGGCTAATACGACACATCATACGATGGATGTCCACAATAATAAGGTACGGCTAACTCATACGTGGGGTGTATGACTTAGCTATCCACAATCAAAATAGTTGGGTTTGTTCACGTACTTAGCGAGTATTTCCCCTCCCGACTCTCTAACAATCAATAACGGTCAATGATACACTAAAAAGGATACAATAACTATGGTGTCACAATCATGTCTCAACGAAATATCAAGCAATGTCTCAACGAGATATCAAACAAGGAAATGATAGAGAAAATGTTATAATGAACTAAAACATAATGCAATACTGTACTTGCCTGAATCTTTGTACAAACCATAGTCACAAGTCGAGGATGAGGGGACATCCAATCTAGAAGCTGTCAACCTATCATACAACGTACCACAAACTATGTACGAAAACCACAAGTCAATTATAAGATTTTAGTTCTAAATTTATAGAATAAGTGGCTAATGAGTTAACTAATCTAATAATAGTTAATTCTAGAATAAATTACTTAAAATTCTAATTTAACCTAATAATAATCTGAATATAATCTAAACATGCAAGTTTGGCCATAAAAAGTCATGTTTTTCAATTTTGGAAACCAAGGCAAGCAAATCGAGACGTACCGTTGACTATATAGTCAAACATCGTAAACTCTAGATTTAAAAGTGCAATATGGTGGATTTCAGTGCCATGAGTGCGCTAGAATCAACCTTGCCATGAAATCATGCTTTGGTCAGAAGATATCGCCGTCATGGCTAATCGTGACCAAAACAGTAATTAACCGATCAATTCTGAGTTCAACACTATAACTAAAATAATATATGAATGAATTAATTTCTGGGAAAAATATATGTTGTAGAGCTCTGTGTTGGCTTTCCGAAACTTCAAACAGTTTGTAATTTCGATTTTCGGTCCTCCCAGAATAACGAAAACACCAAAACGTGTCAAGTTTCGGACAACCGGCACTCTACGAATTTTCTAGAAATTTAGGAACAAACTATACGAAAATAAATTACATATTCAGAAAGTTTACCTCAAGATGAATCCAATAAAAAAATGGTGCATGAATCCGAGGTCGTAGTTGACGGCAATCGTCTCGGGAAGTCGAGGGTCTCCAAGAGACTAAAACTCAAAGTCGACCAGTAAATAATTAGGGTTTTCTGATTTCCGCAATATATATATATATATATATATATATATATATATATATATATATATATGTATATATATATATATATATACATAAAGGTGGGTACAGTCAGCACCCACTGAATGGCTGACGGGCCCCCCTGTCAGCGCTGTGCGGCTGACATGTGGGCCTGCAGCGCTGACTGGGTGATGACTGTGTAATTAGTTTTCCAGAAATTGATTTAAAATGATTTTAAGGCCAAATAAACTCAAATAAAATCCTAAAAATTCCTAAAGAATTGTAGAAAATTACAGAAAATATATCTAACCTTCTATAATATAAATAAAAATGCTTTACCTTATATTAGTCCCATATGGCCTCATAATAAATATTAAAAGCCTTTAAAAAAATAAACCTTAATAAATAAATACTTAAAAATTCCCAAAAATTATGGAAAAATTCTAAAAAAAATATAAAATAGCATAATGAACCTTAAAAAAATATTTGGGGTCAATATTTGCTCTTAGGCTAGCACAATAAATTCTAGGAGTCCTAGAAAATTGGTTTTTCCTATATCTAATTATCAAAGTAATTCCAGAAAATACCAAAATAAATCCAGAAAATTTAGAAAATAGTTTTTGAGGTTCTAGAACCTAAATAAAATACTGGATCCCAAAAATAACCCGAAATGGCCATATGGTAAATCATGAAATTCAAAAAAATATATAAATCTTCACAAAATAGATATTTAAAAATTATCTAAAATATCTAAAAATTATGATAAACTATAAAATAGCTAAATAATGCTTACTAAGGTCCAAATGACCATAATATGATTATAACTCCCTTATGAGCTTAGATACGACTCCTAATGACCATAAAAGTAAATCATAATCAAATAAAAAATAATCGAGAAGTGGGCCTACAGTAGGGGTACTTGTCTCGTGCAAAACAAGGATATGAATACGAAGCTATAGATGTCTGGTGTCCTGTCACTGTCAAAAAGGATATACAATCTTAGTTTTTTTCCTAAGCTCAAGACTCGGACACTAGTGGTGTGGCACGACTTTCTAACTGGACACCTAGCCAAGTGATAACTTTAACATAGGAGACCAATATGGGGTAACACATTATCTAAACTAACTTTTTAGGGTCTCTATACTAAGATAGGGTAAGGTCCCAATACGAAAATATCCCAAAAATATATATAACTTCACAAGACATAATTATTTAATTAATAAATCAGACTATACATTGTGTTCCAGCAATTATTAAGATAGTCAAAATGTTCCAATATATATAAAATAAAATACCAAAATGATCCTTGTTAATTATAGAAATTTATACAAATTTTGCCGAATTTATAAACTAATATAGATATTTATTAAAAATCAGTAAACATAAGTACTTCGAAAATGAGTTATGTTTTTCCTATTTTTATAAAATGAAAAATTCAAGTTAAATCCTGAAAAAACTATATTAAATTAGCTAAATTAACATAGTATTTAAATAAAAAAATTTCCCAGTTTTTACAGTATTTATATATTGTCTAAAAATTTAAATACAACAAGATACAATTTCTAAAAATAAATAATTATTTATTTATTTATTATATTTTTTTACGTATACGAAATTGAACCGAAGTCCAGAAATGGGACCCAAGGCCATGAATCAAGTCCGATATGACTCGTAAAGACCTTGAATGTACTTAGACTCATTTAAGTCCACAAAATCCATGATAGGTCTAGACTCAAATGGCCATAATTCACAGAATATGTAAAAATACAAAATTAAATATATAGATACATATGTATATTAAAATATTATAATAATATTTTAATGCAGTAAAATACACTTAACCATAATATCTACTAGTAATAAAATAACATGTAAATTTACATATATCAAAATATAGCACCATTTATACATATACATAGAAGTACATATACATTAAATGGTATATATATATATATATATGTATATATATATATATATATATATATATATAATATATATATATATATATATATATATATATATATATATATAAAGGAAAAATATAATATAAATATATTATACAGCATATGAACAGTATATATACATACATATATATAAATAGTTTATAAAATATATATATAAATAGTTTATATAATATATATATATATATATATATATATATATATATATAAATATATTGTAAAGCAAAGAAATGGAGATAAAAAAATGGAGGTAATTTTTTCTTCATTCACTTGTCACAATCATCTTGAGAAGAGCCATTTATATAGGCTTACAATGGAGGTTAACATCATGATGATAATTAAAAGAAAAATGTCAAAAGGCATAGGTTATGGATAGCCATAAGTCATAGGTTATGGATAACCAAGAGACATAGGTTATGTAGGCCAACTAATTATGTGAATTATCCATATTTACAACACTCCCCCTTGTATATTCACCATTAATTAGTTGGTGGTGTATGCACATTTGTTGCCTCATTAAAACCTTACTAAGAAAAACCCAGTGGAAAAAAATCTTAGTCAAGGAAAAAGAGTACAACGCGCAGAACTCAAAAATATTCTTCATACGTCATACAACCCCTCGATTTAATGGATTTGCTTGACTTCGATCACTTTTGTCCTTGAGCATATGCATAAAACACTTTTGGAGGAAGGTGCTTATTCGATCTCATTTGATGAATCCTTCTCGAACATGCATAATACAAGTCGCATTGTCTTTGAATATTATTGTAGGCTCATCTGTAACTATGAGTAGTTGACAATTAATTACTCGTAAATGATGAATGGTCGATCGCAACCACACACTTTCTCTTGTTGCTTTTTGTAATGCAATTAGTTCTGCTTGGTTAAAGAAAATTTCTACGGAATCTTGTTTTGTTGATCGCCAAGATATAGCTGTATGGTTATTAATAAACTCATAACCCATTTGGAGCAACTCTTATGAAGGTCAAAAATATGTTTGAGTCTACACAACCAACTAGACAAGAATTGTTAGTGGAATCATATAAATAAAATAATCTTATGCCAGTTGTTCCACAAAAATATCTTAATATGTGTTTAACTATATTCAATATGTAAGTGGAGGTGCAGAACTATATCTAGATAATAAATTAACAGAAAATGCAATATCTGGTCTTGTACATTGGCTAGATATAGTAGTGTTCCAATAGCAATTAAATACGACATTTCCAGACCAAGAACTTTTCATCTTCTCTTTTGGTCGTAATAGACATTTATCCAAATCCAACCTGCGTACAACCATCGGTCTACTTAGTGGATGTACTTTATCTATTATGAATCAGTTCAAAATTCTTTCAATATATCGAAAATGATGCACTAATATCCTACTGAAACTTCATTCTATTTGCAAATCGAGACCAAGCTTTGTCTTTTTTCAAGTCTTCATTTCAAACCCATTCTTCAAATAGTTTGCAGTTTTCTCCAATTCTGTAGGAGACCTGATCAGGTTTTATATCATCCATATATACTGCTACTATTAAGAATTCATTTCCGAATCTCTTAATAAAGACACATGGGTAAATTTGACTATTTTGTATCATTCTTTAGTCAAATATATGATAAGACGATTATACCACATTCTTGTGGATTATTTTAACCCATAGAATGCTCGTCTAAGATTAATTAAACACTTTTCATTTAATATGGTCTCTGGTTTTGTAAATCCTTCTGGAATTTTCATATAGATGTCAATATCTAAGTCTCCATACAAATATGCAGTTACAATATCCATAAATCTTATATCAAGATTTTTAGAAACTGCGAGACTAATTAGATATCTAAAGGTAATGACATGCATAACTTGAGAGTATGTCCCAACATAGTCAATTTCAGGTCTTTGAGAGAAACCTTGTGCTACAAGTCAGACTTTATATCTTTCGACTTTGTTCCTCTTACTTTGTTTCCTCACGAAACACCCATTTAAAACCAACATGGTTTATGCCCATTGGTGTTTCCACTATAGGTCCAAATACACCATGTTTTTCTAAAGATTTAATTCTGCTTGAATAACATCTTTTCAGATTGGCCAATCTTTTATTTGTAGACATTCATTTATACTACGTGGTTCATTTTCATAATCATCATTGTCTTTTGATATTTTAGTAGCTACTGCATAGTTAAATATGTCATCGATGATAAGTACTTTTCTATTCCATAATTTACTTGAACATGCATGGAATATCGAGATCTCTTCATTTTTAGGTACCTGTGCCTCTCTAGAGGCATCCAGAGGCATTTCAGTAAATTTGGAAATATGCACATATTAATTATTTGTTTTCGGAGCTCCAGCCATAATTGGGCTTTTATCAGGATAAGATGTTTCATTAGCTCTCCTTTTTCTAGGAGCACTATCCTTGGAACCTATAGGCCTACCACGCTTTTGAGTGTAGTAGTGGATTCATTTGCCGCCTTATTTGAATTTTGTCCAATTGTATCAATGATTATGGCTGGCACATATGATATAATTACCTTTACGACATTATTAAATGCATCGGGTAATTGATTTACAATTTCTTGCAAATGTATTATTCTTTTTATCGCATAATCATATTGTGGAGTTCTTAGAACTTAATGAGATCGATAGATTAGGTGTATAGCATGTCAATTCACGTCGTTAATTAATAATAGTTTGTTCCATATAAACAATTTGTTGCTTATACCTTCCCCTAACGGCGGAAAGACTCTACATCAAATTGGCAATCATCAAATCTTGTAGTAAAGACATCACCAGTCATTGATTTTTAAATATCTTATTATGGAAGAAAACTTAAACTAATGTATATTTTTCAAACATCATTGGGGACCCATCTTAGTTCTTTTGGGAGATGGAACTGGAACATATACTATATATCCAAACTTTCTCAAATATGAAATGTTTGGTTATTTACCACTAACATGTTGTATATATAAAATAATATGGTAGGTAATGGGTCTAAATTTAACTAAAGATGCAACTTGTAAAATATCATATCTCAAGCCATAATTTTTAAACTAGATTGTACTAGTAGAAGTCTAGTTATAAGTTGAAGATGTTTAATAAATGACTTAGCTAACCCATTTTGTGTGTGCACTGGGGAACATGATGCTCCATCTCAGTCACTAATGATGTACAATAATTATCAAAAGCTTATGAAATGAATTATGCGATATTATCAAGACTAATTGATATAGTCTTGTGATTAGGAAACTGAGATCTAAGTTTAATAATTTGGGCTAAAAGACGAGAAAATACGAGATTTCTAGTAGACAATAGACAAACACATGACCACTTAATAGATGCATCTATGAGTACCATAAAATATCTTAAAAAGAACCACTAGCAGGGTGAATATGACCACAAATGTCTCTTTATGTTCTTTACAAGAAAGTAGGAGACTCATTCTTAACTTTTAGAAAAAATGGTCTAGTTATAATCTTCCCTTGTAAACAAGGAATATATAGTTGATTCTTTGATAAGCCAATATCGTAATTTTTTAATAAATATCCACAAAGATTATCAATGATCCGATTGAACATAGTATGTCCCGGATGACCCAAAGGGTCATGCCAAATGTTATATAAGACATGATCATTGGCTTTATATTTTGCCACATCCATATTAGATTCAATTATGTAAATGGTGGTGAAATACAAACCCACCAAAAAACAAGATAATTCTTCTAATGTGAGCCTTTTGCTCCCAACATTAGATGTGCTACATAATGACTCTTTGTTGTTATCATTTCGAGTTTCAATATGGTACCCATTTTGTGTATATCCTTGACAAATTTTTTTACAGAACTACTTGAATATAACACATTCTGCAAATAGGTTTGAGTACCATTAGGTAACTTGATGTGTGTTCTTCCAAAGCCCTCAATTATATGGCTAGCCCAACTATTATTGGCACTTTATGCATGTCAAATACTAACTTTGGCAAAAACTTTGATTCTTCAAATTAATGTATGTTGTAGTACTATCTAACAAACACATATCTAAGTCATTTTTCTTGGATATATGTGATGTAGCACTATCTACCAAACACATATCTAAGTCATTTTTCTTAGATTCTTTCAATCTCTCAATCTCTTGTTGAGTAGCTCGACATTGCTAAATCAATGTCTATCTTTGTCATACTTATGACAAGCATGCATTACTACTCTACGAAGCAAAATAAAAATATTATGAACTTATATATTCTAGCTAGCATAAGTACAATAAGAAAAATTAAGCATTTCAAATGATAATATCATATTATAGAAATGTAACTCCAAATTTATAATATATATATTTTTTCAATAAAACAAAACTCTCATGGCCTAGACATTCCATGATGGAAACCAAAAGTATGACTTCAAATATAAATAGTTTATAAATACTTGAAATAAACATATATTGACCGAGTGCTCATTCAAAAAATAAAAATTGCATTAACTTCTTCTCAAACTGTTCATTTGTAACTTGATTCCCTTTGTTAGAGGGTGTTGTCCACTTGTTTATTTATTCTTTCGTGAACCATTGTTTCAACCTTTGTAAGGTTGATAACCATGACATATCTTCCATTTTTTTTTCATTCCCTCTTCCACGTCCTCCATCACGACCTCTGCTAATTCCAAAATTAGCATTTGCCTCGAGAATTGCCATTGACCCAGTTGGTCTAGAGTTGTAGTTTTTCATGAGAATGTTACTATTTGTCTTTGCTACACTGAGATAGTCACTAGTTCAGAGTAATTTATGCTTGGTAAATATACGAGTAATTTATGAAATTTCTTTCACGATATTATTGCTACAAAAGTACATTACTTGTATGAAAAATGAAGAGAATTTTCTCAATCATTTGAGTTTATATTACTTTTTCTTTGCACAATCTAAGGCGAGGAACAATATTAAATAGAGCACAATTATATTATTTAACATTTTTACAGTCATAATATCTTAAATTCAACCATTCAGTTTCAATTGTCAGAAGGATTACCATCCTTTGGTGGTCAAATCTATCATTTAGAGATGTCCACAAATTCAATGGATCATCCTCACATAGATATCATGTCTTTAGATCATCATGGATATGATGTCGAAGAAAAATCAAATCAAAGTCTTGATCTTGGCTTTAGAACTTTCTTTATTTTTTCTTAATAGTACTATCAAGCTTGTTGGACTGCAATTGCAACTTTGCATCCATTGTCATGATAAATAATTATCTCTGCTCATATCAAGAGCTTTGAATTCAAACTTTACAAGATTCGACATCTACATGACAAAAAATAATATATTAGATGTAAATTAATAATAAAATTGATAAGCGCTTTAAAGGTTACAACACTTCACATATGCCACAATGTGATGAAACGCTATCAAAGAATATACCTTATGTGTATCACATATACAACAATGTGGTAGAACGCTATCAAAGAAGTATCACATATACAACAATGTGATAAAATGTTATATCAAAGAGTATTATGTCTTATGTATATCACATATACAACAATGTAATAAAATGCTACTAGAGAATATTATATTGCTACCAAAGAATATTATTTCATGTGTATCACATATACAATAATGTGATAAAATACTATCAAAGAATATTATGTCTTATGTGTATCACATATACAACAATGTGATAGAATGCTACTAAAGAATATTATATCTTATGTTTATCACATATACAACAATGTGATCATTATATAATAATATATTTTGGGTACTTTTTTAAGATAATTCGATTCACATATACAACAATGTGAAGTAGTACACTATAGAATTCAAATAAATAAAATAATAGAAATAACCAATTCATATGAACTAATTTAATGAAATTAACTAACTCCAAATAAGTAAAAAAAATTAAGATATTCTAGATTAATTTTAAAGTTCATACGAAAACATATAGAAATAAAATTTATACATAATCTTAAATAGATTATCATAAATTTTCTATTTTGAATGAAATTGTGAACATGTTCAATACATATTTAGATCTAAAACTAAAGGAAAACGTAGATCTAGAAAACTTACGTTCTAATCGATCTATAAACACATAAATCAAATATGTATTTAATTTTACTAAAACATGCATATATCTAAGTATACAAGTTTAGATCTAGCTCTTCAATATAAGTGACTTCTACCTTTCTTTTCTTAAGAGAACTCTTTCTCCCTTATGTGAAATATTTCTTCCTTCTTCTATTTCCTAGAGCATCGTGTTGATAATGTATTGTAAAGCAAAGAAATGGAGATAGAAAAATGAAGGAAATTATTTCTTCATTCATTTGTCACAATCATCTTGAGAAGAGCCCTTTATATAGGCTTATAATGGAGGTCAACATCATGATGATAATTAAAAGAAAAATGTCAAAAGGCATAGGTTATGGATAAACATAAGTCATAGGTTATGGATAACCAAGAGACATAGGTTATGTAGGTCACTTCCTCTGAGGAGAGATTGGGTGGTCTTCAGCCGGCTTTCAGATCGACAACGAAATTCAGTCAGTTTATTTTCGACGTCGGCCTCACATCTGTTCCTTTCTTCGGGAACCCTTTCACATGGTCTAATTCTCGGGAGGGCATTCACGCACAGCGATCCAGACTAGACAGAATCTTGATCAACCAGCAGGGGTCCGAACTTCTTCCCGGCAGTTTGGTTAACCACCTGAACCGGAGTGAGTCCGACCACATCCCTCTTCTTCTCGACATCCCTATATCACAATATTCGACCAAGAAAGGATTCAGATTTCTAGATTTCTGGTGTAATCATCCTGGATTCCTCCCCACAGTCTCCGATGCCTGAACAATCAATCGTATCCTAACCCACTCATTAGTATCGCTGTACGGATCAAAGCCACTAGGCGTGCTTTAGCTGCTTGGAGTCGTAGCACCTTCGGTGACATCTTTCGCTCAACTAGAAGCGCCAAGGAGGCCGTGGCCGATGCCGATTCTAAGCATGATGCCATCGAAGATCCTGCCGACAGGACCTTACTTAACGCCGCTCGAGCTAGGTTGAAGCAATGCATCTCGATCGAGACGGCTTTTTGGCGTCAAAAGGCTCAGCTGAAATGGGATTGTGAAGGAGACCAAAACACGAAGTTCTTCCATTCGTGTGTCAAACAGAGAAGGAACCACCTATACATTCACAAAATCAAAGGGAGCGACGGCTCGATTCACAGTAATCATGAAGACATCAGCATAGAAGCCATCAAATTTTTCTCGTCCTTGTTCACCAAAGTTGCGGTCATCAAGGATGAGGATTTTCTCGACGCCATTCCTCCTCTCATTTCTGATGCGAATAACGTCAGAATGATGCAGCCTATCACCCCCGAGGAGGTTTTCGAAGCCGCCAAAGCTCTGGACAGTGGGAGTGCCGCCGGCCCGGATGGTTTGCCCGGTAGATTCTTTATTTCATGCTAGAATTTGATTAGTTCCGACGTGATCGGGGCAGTTCAGGCATTCTTCGAAGGTTTGCACTATCCCAAGTCTATTTCCAATTCCAATCTCATTCTTATTCCCAAATCAGATGCCCCGATTATGTTCGCAGACTTTCGTCCGATTAGCGTAGGAAAGTTCATCAACAAGTTGGCATCCAAGATCAAAGTCACGAGACTAAGCCCTCTCATTTCGAAGCTGATATCCAGAGAGCAGAGCGGCTTCGTCAGCGACAGAGGTATCATTGACAACATCCTCCTTCTCCAGGAGATGATCAGTTAGATGGGCCACAAAAACAGAGACGGAAGCATTGCAATGAAGCTAGATATGGAGAAAGCTTATGATCGCGTCGATTGGCAGATAATCATTTGGGTTTTCAGAAGATTTGGGTTCTCGGAGCAGTGGATTAATCTCATTTGGCGTTCATTCAGTAATTATGGTTCTCCATTATGATTAATGGCTCGCCGTGCAGCTTCTTCAAAGCCTCTCGAGGAGTACGTCAGGGTGATCCGATATCGTTATCGATTTTCATCATTACTACGGAGCTCCTCAGTCGGAATCTCATTCGGTTAGCCAGCAAACCATCCTACAACCGCTTTCGAACCAATAGTGGTTGTCCCCTTATCTCCCATTTGGCGTACGTCGATGATTTTTTGATTTTCTCCTCGGCGGACATACGTACAGTAGCAGCTACTACTGTCACGCCCCGCTTCCGTAGGAGCGATCGTCCTCGCTAAGGCGTGATGCCGCACGAGCCTAGATTGCACACGTGCAAGGCAGTTTCATAACGGCTGATTACATCGGCGGCGACGGGTCGTCGCACAGAAGTCCCAAGCAGAAATATTGAAACATACAGCGGAAATTAAGAACATGTACACATGAACACAAGTCATTCAAAAGAAGCTCTTTATTGATATTGAATACAAGATTACATTTGTGGGCGCAAGGCCAAATTACAAGTCTTTCATGCTTACTTTTCTCTCGATTACAAGTCACTCTTCTCTCTCTCATCTCTCGATTACAATGCTTGAGCCAGCGGAAGCTTCGGAAAGTGATGTCCATACATTATGTCCTGTATAAGTCTTCAGTCCACGCGGTTGCACGCTTCGAATCGCCAAGGAACTCCGTACCTCAACGCATCCAAGCGAGCTCCACGCCACGAGCTTCTACCTGTGCCTACACATGAAACACTGTGTGGGTGTCAGTACTCAACTGTACTGGTGGAGTGAGCTCCTCGCCCACCCATACAAAACCAACACGTTTTATTTAACTTTGTGCAACATAAACCCTTTTACGATTGTCTTTCTATTCTTGCCTTAGGATCAGTTTTAGGACCGACGCCTTTGCATACTTGTGTCTAAGGACCATCCCGTGCTTGCACAACGACGTTAACTCATACTTTTGCCTTAGACCCTTTATGTGCCAATAACATTAACATATCAAGTCGTGTTTGCCTTACGGCCATAATCAGAGACGCAACTACACGAAAGACTCCATTTCCTTGTCTCTAGACCTTTCTCGTGCTTGCATTGTCGACGCACCGACTTATACTTGTCTTTTGTGCCAAACTCTGGGACGTAACGACTCGGTCGTGCCATAACTCGATTTGTGCTTCAATATTTCCGAGGCAGCGCCTCCTCGCTTAGTCTCGCCTATACTTGTATTGTAACAACGCGGCCGTGCCTCATATTTCGAGGTCGTGCCCAGTAACTCAACGTAACTTCACACAACTTGCCCTATGGCCCTTCTCGACTTAACTCGCAACAGCTCAAGCCTAACACATGCAACTCTATACCAACGACTTAACACTCGATGCCACATCTCGTGCCGAAGCACGTCGCTTTCATTGTAGCCAAATCTTAGGCCCAAACATTGTGTCTTCTAACTGCTTACACATTCAACACAATCCAAAGGCACACATGCAGATTGCCGCCCGTGTCGACACATCTATATGAATGGTCACTGGTATTAACTAGCCATCGTGGACATAGCCTGGCATTCGGGACCCTTGCACCGCCGGTTGCGATCCTCGATGCAAGTCCCCGACCTATCGGTTGCCTACTACCCAGCTCGGCTATAACCTGTTTCTTTCTAGGCCGAGTCGGTGTCCATGGCCCAGGGCTACCGCTCGAAGAAACCATCGCCCTTGTCGACAAGTTGTCCATGACCACGCGCCTACGCTAACTTCTAGACTTAACATAATGCATGGTCTCATCATCATCATTTAGCTACTTTGCTTTACTCTTTTCATACTTCCTTTGCAGAGCCCAAACCAGGGTTGCCTCGGCGACTGGACTAAAATTCTGACATATTTTCTCACGGCAACTAACCATCGCTTAGACTTAACGTAATTTGAACTCAGAGAACAGCTACTGCCTAGCCTTCCAACTTAACTTGAACATAACGTATTCCTTAAGTACCAACAGACCGTGGCTAACTTTCCACTGAACCAACCGTGGCTCGTGCCTTAAACCGACTCGTGTTCTACGCAACGCTATCGCCCAAGTCATACTTCATATGACGGGCCTTGGGATCGTGGGACTATTTAACTTGACAACCGCAGAATGAGCGGGACAGCACTTGGAATGACTTAGGTCGACCGGCATAACTTTGCCTAACTTACTCAAGCCTACAACTTAACCCGATGGACGAGCAAAGGCTATGCCAAGCCTTGCATTTTGGAAACGTGTATGCTTTATCGAGCATTTGCGCGGCGACGCCTATGACTTAGGAAAGTTTATAGTTTTGTGTCGAAGACCAACTTTTTTTCTCCCAAGCCACGGGACAAAGGACCAAGTGTCATTTTCAAAGCACGCCGTGCACCAACTCTAGGCCGACCGTGGGACGTTTTCTATGTTCTAACTCATTTCGACCCGTCGGGATTATTCCCTTAGCTATGTGGATTTGTCTCTTTTATTATTAAGCCTACTTGTGCAAGTTAAAAACACAATTTATTATGTGAAGGCAAAGATGAGGCAAGTTCACCGAAACTACCCCACCTGAGCGAGCGATCGTCTTGACCGAACGAGCCTTCGAGCAGCCGTTGCAAAGCTAAGGCCAAACACCGTCGGCGTTTCGATTCCTCTGATTGACTTTGCGGGACGGGGCACTACAACTACCGACACACTGCACAGATATGAGAGAGTGTCAGCTCAGAAGATCAACAAATTGAAGAGCACCATTTACATTCACGAGAAGGCCTGCCCTACCTTGTGCGTAGACATCAGCGAGATCTCCGACATTCGAGTCTCTTCCATCCCATTCATATACCTCGGATGCCCTATTGCTTACGGAAGACGTTGCTCTGCACTTTTTGAGCCCCTGATTAAAAGATCAAGCAGCACATTTCCCAGTGGCAAAATAACTTCTTATCATTCGGAGGTAGAGTTATCTTACTCAGGTATGTTCTCAACTCCATGCCGATATACACCCTATCCGCGTGCAACCCCCCTAAGAAGGTGCTGCTCTCTATCGAGAAGCTATTTGGGAGCTTTTTTTGGGGGAGCAAAGATGTAGTTTCCCGTCGTCATTGGGCCAGCTGGACTTCAGTCTCCAAGCCAACAGAGGAAGATGGTCTCGGATTACGCAAGCTGAGCGATATAGTGAACACTATGTCGGTTAAACTGTGGTGGTCTCTTCGCACCAGACCTTCCCCTTGGGCGTCGTTCACTAAAGCCAGATACTTCAAACGGATTCACCCCAACAACGCTATCGCCAACTCAGACGTCTCCCCAGTTTGGCGTCGGCTGCTGGCCGGGTGCGATATTGGCGCTCGCTACATATCGGTAGCTCTGGGCTCGGGAGACGTCGATGCGATTCACAAGAATTGGTCGAGCTTCGGCTGTCTTCATCCTTCTGTCCCAGGTAATAACATCCACGTTAATCATTTCTGGAGCAATGGCGAGTGGGATCGGGCCGCGCTGTCGTATCGATTTGGTACAGAGAACATAGAGATCATTTACGGATGGGGCCTCCGGCTCAGTGAGTGTCTAGACTCTTTAGTTTGGAACGGCAACGGCAGCGGGTGTTTCTCGACCGCCTCGGCTTGGCGCGTATCTCGCCGTCCAGCCTTTGGGCCGTCTCAATCACAACCCAGTTGGCGGTCATGCATATCGAAGAAATGGTCTTTCTTGCTTTGGAGGATCATGCGATCCAAACTCCCTACGGATGACTCCATTCGGAATATCGGATTCTCCTTGGCATCCAGATGGCATTATTGTTTGGTTCCTGACGAAGAGACTCTGGATCACATCTTCGCCTCCGGAGTTGGCGCAAGCAAGATTTGGAAGCAGTTTCAAACTCGACGTAGTATTTTTGGCACAGGTACCTCAGTTCGGTCCAGATTCAGGACGTGGTCGTACGGTTTACATCATGAGAACGATCACATCGTCATCGTGATAACTTGGGTTCTCTGGAAGAACATGAATAAAGCGCGATACGAGGGGTACGTATTCTCAACTGATCAGTTAATCGAGGAAGTGAAGCGTCAAACCAGTAGATCTCTTGCAATCTGCACTCATGTAGTTTGAGCCGACAGCGTTGGCATTGGCTGAGCGGTGCAGTTCTGGATGGAAAGTCCATTCATTTTGACAAGCTAAATATTTTGCCTAGCAGAGCCTCTTTGCTGCTTAGTGTTCTTTACGCTTTGTCTGTTGTGTAGTTTTTTCCAATTTTCTTTTGGTTGCTTGCTAAGTGGTATCAATCTGTGACCCGCTAGCCTTACATTTTGGTGGCTTAGTTCCACACTATTTATAGCATTTCCTTTCCTATATATATATATATATATATATATATATATATATATATATATATATATATATATTCCCAAACCCATTAGGCCGAGCCCAAACCCGTTTGAACAATAAACCCGTAAACCCATAAATCCAATAAATACAGTAAACCCAAACCCATTAAATTAAACCCGTGTCCTGACAGTTAGGGACACGAGCGGTCGAGTCTGACACCAAGTTTTGTATCTACCATGATTGACACGAATCTGACACGAATCTTCCGTGTCCAAGGCCATCACGACACTCCTAGACACGAGGCGACTTACCTTCATAAAATCGAGACATGAAAGTGAAGCAGCCACGAAGAGACACGTACGTGTCTGACAAATGGGGGCTGTCGGGGCTGCTGTACGGCGGAGGAGGCTTCGTGGGTGTCGGGAAAAATTGGATCGGAGTTCGTCTCGTCGAGGCGAACGATTTGGTGGTGGTCGTAGGCCTTCACGTCGGCTAGGGTGATGCCTAGGATAGATCTAGGGTTCCGGCGAGTGGTCGGAGAAGAAGTCATGGCGGTGGCTAGGGTGGTCAGATGATAAATAGGGTTAGGTTTTTGGTCGAACGGGTATTTATAGGGTCGATGTTGGGTTTAGATTAGGGTTTCGATCGCCGGATTAGGGTTAGGGTTATGGCGAGGTCGGTCAGGAAAACGACAAAACCAAGACGGTGGTCGTCGACCGCTTTTGCATAAAAACCCTCGATGTTTCATTTTTTACAAAATGCCCCACCCCCTTAACTATATGCAATTCCTAATTTGCAAACTGACCTCCGCAATGTTCTGTACAAATATTAATTTGCACAGACAAATCTAATATTGCAGTTTGATTTAAAACATTTGAATTAATTGCAAACTGCTATAATAACAATTTAAATAATTACAAAACTGATTTTAAAAATTGCAAATTAATATTTTACCCTTTAAAAACTATTTAAAAATTCTAAAAAATTTCTAATAATCTTAATAAATTATTTTTAGGCTAAAAATGTCATTTGTACTTAAAAACCCTTAATTTGAAATAAATAAATTATAGTGGCTTACAAATCTTCCCTTCTTGAAAAATTTCGTCGTCGAAATTCACAAGGATAGAAGACTCTACAAACATTTAATATAGCAAGCAATTCAAGCAATGACTAAAACTACTATTAAGACTAACCTCTAAGGTATCAAGTGGACACGGATGGCCCTCTCGCGGCTAGTTGGTCGAATAAGTAAGGATATCTCTCCCTCATGTCCGACCCCCTCTCCCAAGTAGATTCTCCTGGAGAGTGACGGCTCCAAGCTACTCAGACTAAGGGTATGACTTTGTTCCTCAGCCTCTTCTCCCTCCGGTCCAATATCTCTACTGGCTGCTCAGTAACTGCAAGACTCGGTCCGATCTCCAACTCTGAATGATCTAGTACATGACTGGGATCGGGAACGTATCTCCTCAGCTGAGACACATGAAAGACATCGTGAACACCCGCCAGGTTGGGTGGTGGTGCAACCCTGTAAGCTACCTCTCCGATCCTGCCGAGTATCTCGAACGGTCCAATGTTTCTAGGGCTTAACTTGCCGCCTCGTCCAAATCGGATCATCCCTCTGGTAGGTTATATCTTCACCAATACTATATCTCCGTCGGCAAACTCCATCGGTTTGCGACTAGCATCGGTCCAGTATTTCTGCCTGTCCTGAGCAACTCTGAGTTTGTCTCTGATTATCCTGACCTTCTCTGCTGCCTCAGTGATCATCTCCGACCCAAGCATCACTCTATCTCCAACGTCATCCCAAAAGAGCGGTGTATGGCATCGTCGTCCATATAGTGCCTCGAATGGAGACATACCGATGCTGGCTTGGTTGCTGTTGTTGTATAAAAACTCTACCAAGTGAAGATGACTCTCCCATGATCCTCCGAAGTCCAGTACACAAGTCCTCAATATGTCCTCGAGCGTCTGAATCGTCCTCTTAAACTGTCCATCAGTCTGGGGGTGGTACGCTGTACTGAACTTGAGCCGACTGCCCAACTCCTCCTGTAAGCTCCTCCAGTAATAGGATGTGAATCTTCTGTCCCGGCCCGATACGATGCTCATCGGTACTCTGTACAAGCGAACTATCTGCTGCATGTATAGCTCTGCCAACTTTTCGGTGGAAAGTCCCACCTTGAAGGGCATGAAATGAGAACACTTCGTCAGCCTGTAAACGATAACCCATATGGCATCCTTCCCTCCTTGGGAACGAGGAAGCCCTAAGATAAAGTCTATCGTAATGTGTTCCCACTTCCACTTAGGAATGGGTAATGGCTGCAATAGACCAGCTAGTCTCTGACACTCCGCTTTTACCAGTTGGCAAACTAGGCAGCTCAAAATAAAGCGTGATACATCTCTCTTCATCCCGTGCCACCGGAGATGCTTTCGCAAGTTACAGTACATCTTGTTGGCACCGGGGTAAATAGAATATTACGATCGGTGTGCCTTCTGCAAGATTGCCTCTATCAACTCACTCTTGGGCACGTATAACTGGCTGCCGTGCCTCAAAGGTCCATCCTCTGCTATGGTAAAGTTATCAAGCAATCCAGCTAAAGCTTGAACTTTGAGTCTGCAGAGGCTCTCATCTGTAGACTAAGTCTCCTTGATCTGCTCCATCAGACCTGACTCAATATCTAGCGCCATCATCTGTATCACTGATCCTGGCTGAATTATCTCAATACCGAGCTTCTCCAGATCTTCCCGTAAATGTCGATCCATCATCAGATACCATGCCATCGGATGTCTGCTCAGCGCATCCGCTACCACATTTGCTTTCTTGGGGTGATACTGCAAATCGATGTCGAAGTCCTTCATCAACTCTAACCATCTTCTCTACCTCATGTTCAGCTCCTTCTACGTGAACACATACTTCAAGCTCTTGTGGTCTGTGAAGATTTCTACTCGCTCTCCGTATAAGTAGTGTTTCCATAACTTGAGTGCAAAGACCACCGCAGCTAACTCTAGGTCGTGAGTAGGATAGTTTTGTTCATGAGTCCGTAATTGGCTAGATGCATAGGCAATCACTTTCCTATGCTGCTACAAAACACATCCTAGCCCTTTTCCTGAAGTATCGTTGTAAATGGTAAAACCTTCAGATCCTGAAGGTAATGCCAGAACTGGTACAGTCGTCAGTCTTTATTTTAGCTCCTCAAATGCTGTCTGGCAGTCCTCGGATCAGATGTACTCTGCATCCTTCCGTGTCAGCTTCGTCTTAGGTTCGGCTATTCTAGCAAAGTCCTGGATAAACTTCCTGTAATAGACTGCTAATCCTAAGAAACTCCTAATCTCTGAAACTAATGTCGGAGCATTCCATGTCTCGATGACAGCAATCTTTCTGGAGTCCACTGAGATCCCTTCTTCAGTGACCACATGACCGAAAAACTCTACTCGGTCGAAAAAGAACTCGTACTTCGACAATTTAGCATACAACCTCTCTTTCCTCAGAATCCCCAAAACTGTCTGCAAATGTTCTTCGTGCTCTTCTGGCATCTTCGAGTATATCAAGATGTCGTCATTAAATACCACGACAAATTTATCCAGATATTGGTGAAATGTCTTGTTCATCAAGTTCATAAAGACAGCTGGCACATTTGTGAGACCAAATGGCATCACCAAAAACTCGTACTACCTATACTTGGTGTTGAAGGCTGTCTTCTGAATGTCTTCAACTTTGACTTTCACTTGGTGGTAACCTGATCTCAAGTCTATCTGGAGAACACCTTCGCCCCACTCAACTGGTCGAATAAATCATCTATCCGAGGCAGAGGATATCTGTTCTTAATGGTGATGGCATTCAATATCCGGTAGTCCATGCACAACCGGACTGTACCATCCTTCTTCGGCACAAAGAGCAGTGGTGCTCCCCATGGAGAAGCACTAGATAGGATGAAACCCTTTTTCGACAGGTCATCGATCTGCTCCTTCATCTCTACGGCCTCCTTGGGGTTCACTCTATACCAAGCCCGGGATACTGGTGATGAGCCCGATACTAAATGTATAGTGAACTCCATATCTCTGTCAGGTGGAAGTCCTGGAAGATCCTCTGGGAATAAATCCATAAACTTCCTAATGATAGGGTGTGGCAATGCTAGCTTCCCAACTGTAGAACAACAGTTCATCTCTAGGCTGATCTCCGGCCCTGTCCTCCTGACACCGAATGGTGTCGTTCTTGGGGGATTGAACAGAATACTACCCGCATGACAGTCTATAGCTGCGTGAGTGTAGCTAAGCTAATCCATTCCCAATATGATATCATATCCGAGAAGAGGCATCATAAAGAATCGTCTTCTAAACTCTCTCCCAGCTATAGTAATAGAGCATCTCTAGATAGCTCTAATGGGTACTGGTCCGCCTCCTGTCATTACTCTACTCGTCTCCTTGGTGGGTGATGCTACTAAATGGTGTTTTTGCAAAAATTCTAATGACAGAAAACCCCCTAAAACCCCTCATTAGAAAACCCCCTAAAACCGCCCTCACTCTAATTCGTAATATTAATGTTAATATTAATGTTAATATTAATGTTAATGTTAATATTAATGTTAATATTAATGTTAATGTTAATATTAATTTTTTAATATTTTTTATATTATTGTTAATATTAATGTTAATATTAATGTTAATGTTAATATTAAATTTAATGTTAAGTTTAATATTAATTTTAGTATTTAATGTTAATATTAACATTAACATTAATATTAACATTAATATTAATATTAAATTACGGATTAGAGTGAGGGGGTTTTTAGGGGGTTTTCTAAAGGGGGACTTTGATCCGCTTCCTATATATATATATATATATATATATATATATATATATATAATGTGTCGCCCCAGAATTGCCAAACTTTATTTTTACTATTTTATTGTTATATAAATGCTATTTTATTTCTATACAAGTATAGGTAGTAATTAAAAAATAATGTTTCATGAAAGTAATATGTACTTTTTTGCATGCGATGTACATGAAAATAAATTCATGTATATTTATAAAATTTAATTTTTGAAAATTATTTAGAATTATTTTTAATTTATAAAAAGGTATATAAAATTTAATTGATATTAATGTAAAAATATTTTTGGTGATTTAAATTGGAGTTGAGATTTTTTTTATATTAGAATTAAATGGATTAAATAAAGGTGTGGTTTATCTAGTGGGGCTTAAAGCGGTCCTAATCCTTACCTAACTAATTAAAAAATAATCTTCCATTCCCGTCGTACCGACGACCGCACGAGCATCGCCGCTGACTCGTCTAGCGCCAGCTTTCAGCAACCGAGACCCCTTGCGTGTCTCTTCTCTGACCGATACAGCTCGGAGCAGCCACGGTGAGCCTTTGTCTCTCTCGAAACCTCATATTCTTCTTCACTCTCTTCCGCTCTCTCGCTATCACTCTCCCTCTCTGTTCCCTGTTTCTTATTGGGCTTAGAAAGTGGGCTTGAGCCCTATGCATATTTTTGGGTAAGTAAATTAGTTGTTAGGCTTTTAGTATGTTACTAAATTTTTGGGCTTTTAGTTAGTTAATAAATAAAATTTGTTTTTCATTACTTCAATAAAGCCTATTGGGCTTAGAATTTTTTTTCTTTTATTTTTTATTGGGTTGGGCTAATATACATGGGCTATTTATTACATGTAATTTTGGTCTAATATTTGCATATGACAAATATATATAGGTTTTTTTTATATATGGGCTATGGTTGTGGGCTGATAGGGATTTATTTGGGGTATATGTACAAACATTATTTTATAAAAATCTTATACTAGGATTTTGAAATTATAAAGGTATTTTTATATATAATGAACATTTATTTTTGAAAAAATGTTATATTGGGGCTTAGCCCTACAATTTCAAATTTTAGTTTTAAACCCTGAAAAGATTTTCCAGATTTTCAAAATAGTTCTTTAAAAATACTGGGTTTAATAAAATATAGTTTTCAAGATTATAAATACTTTCTAAAAATAGTTATATATATATTATATATATATATATAATATATATATATATATATATATATATATATATATATATATATATATATATATATATATTCGTATTGAAATTTTTCTCCTTCGTTATCATTGTTGATCGTAACTAAATCATGCATTCCTACTTCCTAGCTAATTAGGACCCTTACACATCGACCCTGGCTATTGGACAAATTGGGACATGTTAGATCGTCGTACCACACCAGACAAGATACCTTACCATATTTACTGCTTATATATATTTTTTTGTATCTTTATTGTTTAGTTACTGCATATTTATTATTTATCTATTTTTAGTTCATCCAGTTGCATCCTTGTTTATTGTTTATGGTTTACTTTATTATGCCATCAAGTCATATATGGTGCAATAATGTTAGTCATATTTTCATTGCTTATTAAGGGACTACCATTTGTTTAGTGCATTTTTATAAACTTTGTGACGGATGTGCCACGAGATGTGTGTGAGTTATGAGTAGCATATAGAGGAAACTTGCATGATAGGTGATCATCCTTTCGCATGCGTTAGGTAACTTTTTTTTGACAGATGGCCAGAACTTCATCTGGGTTCGAATCCTACTGAGCAGTCCACTAGAGATCAGAAATTTTTGAAGAAAAAACAAGATGTTTCTTTTGTCCCTTCCAAGCGATCGAAAAATAAAGAAATGGTTGATATATTCAAGATAATTATGTATAGGCGGGCATGCTTCCTTCAAAGACTGGCAAATCGATCAAAAATAAAGAATCCTCATTTGTGTCTGCTCTCTGAAGTTTAAACTACTACGATAGGTCGTTCCCCATTAATTGAGTAGACCGCGTCACGCCACTCGTTCTTTTGATAAGAACTGCTAAATAGATGAAAGCTAGTAGACTTAGCAGTTAGTAGAGGTACTGTTTCATGGTACGACATTGATAGGTGTATAAGGTTGGGAGGACAGTTCCTTAGCGTATGGGCCACGATTGCATATTCCTTTTTAGTAACCGGAAGCTCCACTGGAGATACGTTGTGAGATAACCCTCTTAGGTTGGCCACTGACGTTAGTGGAACGTTATTTGCTTGGCCCCTGGTTCCCCAAGTGGGGACTTTGTCGATTCTATTATAGCCAGATCGCCCATGCGTCGAAGGTTTGTTCTTAACTACATGTTCACAATAGAATGGTTATGTGACCTTAGTTAATCTTTTGTTACACTCCATTCCAATCATGGTATGGAGCAGTGTCACATCACGAAATAGTATGTCACCCCTTGTCCTTGTTTGGTTGTAGGGGTGGTCCACAGTTTCAATGATGGGATATTAGGCCTTGTTATGATTACGAATATTTTACTTTTACTCATGACTTGGTGACATATTTTATATTCAGTTTATATGGCATATTTTTTGTATCTTGTTACGTCTCTCTAAGGACCTGGTGATCTCTCCAGGTGTAGGTGTTCATGACTTTCCGTAGGTGTTCTAGCCAAGATTATGATCTTCTCTCTCTATCGAAGATGAATTTCTCTTGGATCATCCTTTGCTGCTTGTATTCTATATTTTGCTATTTTCTACTTTCTAGTTTAATACTTGGTAGTGGATTTGTCTCCATCCAGCAACTAATACAATGATATTTCATACTTATTTTAAAATCTTTATTTTCTTTAATTTTGTGATTGAGATTAGTGAACCATGACTATTCATATACTACATTATAGCTTACATATATTTATTATACGACTGACATGTACGTTACCTAGTCTTGTTGGCCCATTGGTCATGGTCGAACCAATTTTGGTAATCGCATAAACTCGGACTCGATATACGGGCTACTCACAACAGACTTCGACAATCAATTCTACTATTGTTTGAGATTTGTCAGTCATCGCGTCTGTATTTATTTTCCATTCTCAAAATATATTTTACACAATTTTATTTAGTCTAGAAAAAATGTAAACTGCGTCGTACTAGCAAATAGGCTTGACCCAAACGGTTTTTCAAACTACCCATTTTTGTTTTCTAATAAATTTGTTTTTAAAACAAACCCAAAAACTCATATTTGAAAAATAGCTCAAAAAGCCTAAAACCCAGTTTTAAAACCTAGATTCTA
>JANAVB010009200.1:27895508-27943008 GCA_029216955.1 Iris pallida
ATTGTATTCCTTTTCATATTGTCACATGATTACATATTGTGATTGATTCGTCCTTGATTGCTTTACTTGTTCTAGATTACGTGCACGTATAGGATGTTTGACTTTGCTAGAATATTGGTCTCTTTGTGTTACCCTTTTCTCGTGATTGAGTTGTCAGTTTCTATATCTGTCCTTGACCATTCTCGGCTGGGAGTATCTTGCATTGTACTACAGTAGAGACATACTATAGCTTGGGAGTATCTTACATTGTACTACGACCTATAGCATATATTGATTGATTGATTGACTTGACTTACGATACTATAAATTGGGAGTATCTTGTATTGTACTACGATTTATAGGGGTCTACTTGACTTTGTATCCTTTAGGAGAGGAGATCGATACTAGAATTGGCTAATCTTGATTGGGATTATCTTGCATTGTATTACAGTCAAAATCTACTATAGATTGCACTACCAAAATACATGGATTTACCGACGGCCTTATCCGTCGGTAGTCCGTCGCCAAAAATAAATACCGACGGATTACCAACGGATATTTTGGTAAAACAGCCGTCGGGAATAACCTCGTCGCTAAAACATATCCGTCGCTACTCCGTCGCTCAGCGACGACTTAGCGACGGAATACCGTCGGCGCATTTAAATATATATAGCGACGGATTACCGACTAGCTTTCGTCAAAACATGTATCAGGATATAGGGTTAGCGACGGAAAACTCTGTCGCTAAAGAGTAGGCAAAACCGTATCAGTGATTTTCTGATACGCAATATCCGTCGCTAATCCGTCGTAAATTTGTCGGTAAAAGCGTATCAGAGATTTTCCCATACGGCAGGTCGTCGTTATGCCGTCGCTAATCCGTCGCTAATCCGTCGTAAATTTATGGACATCAAACAGCACCAGGTCGACGGATCGTCCGTCGCCAATCCGTCGCTTTATTGAAATGCTCCAGGTAGCGACGGTTTTTACGTCGCCACTCCGTCGCTAACCTCAGTTTCTCCAGTTAGCGACGGACTATCCGTCGCTGAGTGGTCGCCAGTCCGTCGCTAACTTCTAATTTTTGAAAAAAAAATACTGCAAACAGACTCTTTCCTGTTTATACAACACATCCAACACAATATCAAACATGCAAAATATCCATATACAACACCATATATCCATATCCAATACGAATATCCAATGTATCCAATATCCAACACCATATATCCATATGCAAAATATCCATATCCGACACCAATATCCAACGTATCTAATATCCAACAAAATATTACCAACACAATATATCCAATATCCAACATTAAATTATCCAAACATAAAAAAAATATCCGAACATACAATGTATCTAAATGTCTACAAAACCAACAACATAAACAAAATCAAACCCCGTCCGTCGGATCGTCTCGTGCTCGTGCCGCCGCATCCGCTTTGCGTATGTACTCCTCCACCGTGTGTGCCGGCACTTGGGACAAGACATGGTCTGGAAGCGCGCGTAGCTGCTCTGGCGATAACATGTCAAGGAGCATCAAGATGGTGTTATCCGATACGATGCGGGCGTCCGCAGAGCGGTTAAACGAAAGCCGTTCGGGGGAAGAAGGACCAGGTCGATCCGAAGTACCGGCAGCAGCAGTAGACGGACCGGGAGCACCACCAGATGAACCGGGAGCACCAGCAGACGGACCGGGAGCAGACGAACCGGAAGCAGACGGATAGTGCCCCAACACTATCGCCCGCAAATCTGACACCGCGGAGGTCAGAGTCGCAAGCTGCGCCCTCACATCGTCAACTGGGGGCGCTGGGGGAGGCGGAGGCGGTGGATATCTCGGGGACGGCTGCAACGAGGGCGCCATGGAACCTAAGCCGTAGACGCGCCCTTTCCTAACGCCGCCGACGGATTCTACGAATACGTCGTCGTAGCGAGCGGCCATAGAAGAGTGCGTCTGGGTGGGCGTCGTTTCGCCGACATTCTCGGAAGGGGGCTCGATCTCAAGCCGACTAAGTGCCTCACGATACGCAGCCTATCCAATGAATGTGTTTATACTATAAGTTTTCCTAAGTTATAATCTAAATCCTATGTTTCCCTAAGTTATAGTCTGAATCCTAAGTTTATCTAATTAACTTAACAATAATTATATTTCTAACATAAATCTCATAAACGTAAGTACTTACATCAGTCTCCTCGGCCCTCGCATCGACGAAGCTCCCGTCCTTCCACCTCTTGTGCGTATGCACGAATACATCGTGAGCGGTGACCGTCTCTGCCTCTTTCCCCTGCTTCACCGCCCGTTGGGCCTGCATACGTAGAATTTAATTAACTTCGTATATTAACAGTACAAAATTAAATAATAGAATAAATTTGAATTTGCGCTATCTCACCAAATCTGCACGCGTCGATGCGTGGGGCCTTGATCCCCCCGTATGCAGACCCGCGGCCTGTCGATTAGCCTTAGCTTTCTTCGATTTCAGCTTGAACTGCAGAGTATCCATCTTCTCCAACATCCGCTCATAGTACTCCGCCCGGATCCAGTCCTTCCTCGTATGCGCCGTACGAAGGTCGTACACCGCATCCCGTTGCGACAGCAATCTATCTTCTCGTACCCCAGTCCCAGTTGTCGGACCATCATCTTTGACTTGTAGAAGTTTCTTGGGAGCTCTTTTGATTCCTTCGGTAACACCTCATTAGTTAATTGTGTGATCCGATCATAGCAAGCTTGTGGCAAGTTAAAATCAGACTTTATGTTCAACAACCGCATCGTCACTGACAGTGCGGAATGAGTCTCACAACCAGGATATAGAGGAGTATCTGCGTCCTTAAACATATCATAGAAATCCTTTGCCTCGGGATTAGGATCCTCCGGATCAAAATTAGGCCCTGCTGCAGCATACACCATATCTCGTGCAAGGTTCTGCATGTCTCCATAATCCACAGAGCATCCGTCGTCTTCGAGGACATCCGTTGCAGCATTATCATCAAAAGCATAAGTACCAACTTCTGCAGCCTGTCTTTCTGAATATAATTCACCTTGCGATGACCACAGGCCGTAATCACGTACGAAACCCTTACGGGTCAAATGATCTCTCACTGTCATCACTTCTTCGAAACGTCTATTGTGACAATTAACACATGGACACTTGATTTTGTTATCGTCTATGTACTGAGTTTTGCTCATGGCATACTTAAGAAATACTTCCACACCTGCCTGAAAATCGTCACTCACACCAATTCTGCTCTCGTGTTGTCGTTTGTACATCCATGTACGATCAACAAAGTAACGATTCATGTTCGATTTGATGTGAATATCTGTATCGTAAGACAAACTAAACATAAGAATTAATAGCCCGATACCGATACTCATATCGTAAGAAAAACTAAACTTGTGGATAACACGCTAGGCCTACGACGAGGCTACTTAGTATCACAATCTAACATAATTAGTATATAATCATGTAACTGGTGGATCCGCTAGCTAGTAAGCCGGATGTACTTAATATCAGAGAGTATCAGATTAGTATCAGTATATAGGTTAGGTAGACCGTATCAAACGCATATCAGAGAGTATCAGATTAGTATCAGAGAGTATCAGATTAGTATCATGACCTTATTGAACCTTGATCTTAACCCAAACCTATATACTGATCGATACTAATCCGCTACGCCCGATACTAAGTATATACGGTCGATACTGATAGCGATAGTCCGATACCGATAGCGATAGTCCGATACCGATAGTTCGATCGATACCGATAGTTCGATACCGATAGCGATAGTCCGATACCGATAGCGATAGTTCGATACCGATAGCGATAGTCCGATACAGATACACATGGACCTACATATCTATATATCACTAGTAGCCATACTCCTCTACATACTACTCTACACTAGGATCTAGTAACCATATACTACTCTACACACTAGCTACGTAGTCATACTCTAAAATAAGGTAAACTAATTTACCCACACATTAAAACCAACCCAATCAAATCTTAGGCAAACTATTCATATGATATCAATCGAAATACAAATAGGTCAACTAGGCTAGTTCTAGGTCAAATTAGGAGTCCAAGTCAACTCTGTCAAAACTAACCTTAATTAGGCTAAACTTCTACCTTAGCTAATCAAATATATATACTAGACTTCACGACGTGTGTCTGTGTGTATATATATATATTATTAATAAATTACTTAAAATTATGCCTATATATATATATATATATATATATATATATATATATATATATATATATATATATATATATATATATATATATATATATATATATATATATATATATGTCTGTGTGTGTGTGTATCCGTGTGTCTGTGTCCGTGTGTGTCCGTGTATGTGTGTGTGTGTCTGTGTGTGTGTGTGTCTGTGTGTCCGTGTGTCCGTGTGTGTGTGTCTGTGTGTGTGTGTCCGTGTGTGTGTGTGTCCGTGTGTGTGTGTGTGTCCGTGTGTGTGTGTGTGTCTGTGGAGAGGAGGAGGAGGACTCCTGCGCGGGGACCCCAGAGTCCCTCCTACGCCCCCCCTGCCCCGACCCCCCTAACCCCTGCCCGACCCCCTCTCCCACCCCCCTGCCCCCACCCTGCCCCGACCCCCCCCAACCCCTGCCCGACCCCCCCCAACCCCTGCCCGACCCCCTCTTCCACCCCCCTGCCCCCCCTGTCCCGACCCCTCCAACCCCTGCCCGACCCTCCCCCAACCCCTGCCCGACCCCCTCTCCCACCCCCCTGCCCAGACCACCCCCCCACCCCTGCCCGACCCCCTTCCCGACCCCCCCCGCCCCCTCTTCCACCCCACCCTTGCCCCGACCACCCCACCCCCTACCCGAACCCCCCCTGCCCAGACCACCCCCCCCACCCCTGCCCGACCCCCTCCCCGACCCCGCTGCCCCCGACCACCCCACTCCACCCTTGCCCCGACCACCCCACCCCGTACCCGAAACCCCCCTGCCCCACACCCTCTCCGACCACTACGACAGCCCCCCAACCCCCCAAATCGTAAAAGAGAGAGAGAGAGAGAGAGAAAGGAAGATAGAGAGAGAGAAAGGGGGGAGGGAGAGAGAGCATACCTTAGAGAGAGAGAGAAAGATCGCCGGTCGGAGAGAGGGAGAGGGAAGAGAGAGAGTGTTTTGGGGGGAATGAAAATTTCCCCCCCGTCGGTTCAATTTAAGTTAGGGTACAGAAATTAGCGACGGAGTAGCGACGGATTATTCCGTCGCTAAGTCGTCAGTAAATCTCGCGCCAAGTAGCGATGGATTATTCCGTCGCTAAGTCGTCAGTAAATCTCGCACCAAATATTTTAGACTTTTGCCGCCAAAATATGCGACGTTCTAGCGACGGATATAAAACCGTCGCTACTTGGCCGACGACCTATCGACGGCGTAGCGACGGATATGGACATAAAAAAATAAAAAATTGTCCACTGCTTTCCGTCGGTATTCCGTCACAAATCCGTCGGTGATCCGACGGTAATAGCGACGGAAAATTTCCGTCGCTAAATGGCCGTCGCTAAAATACTGTAATTTGGTAGTGTTGGGAGTATCTTGCATTGTACTACAAGCTATAGAGGTTAATCGATTGATTGGTAGCCAAGTCTAGTATTACATTTCCTCGCGACTCGTCGTCCTTAGATGTTCTTCTTGCAGTGTTCTTATCCTCCACACCTGTTATTTACTGCCATATTAGTTGGCATGTTTTATGTATCTTGCTAGTCCTCTGAGGACCTGATGATCTCTTCAGGTAGCTGATTGCACGGAGTTATTTAGCTGAGCATGTGGTAGTTGACTTCACCTGCATGATTCAGGTATTTTGCTTGTGATATTTCTTTATTATTTTCTCGTGCTTTATATTCAGTACCATGATATACTCTGCTTATTTATAGACTCATATCGTTCTTGGAGTCTAACCGAACAATATGCTAATGGGCTGCAGACCATGACCCGTAATTGTTCATTCTTGTCTTATATGATTCATGTGGATTGAGATATAGTTTAGATTAGACTTGATACCCATGACCATGACAGCTTATACGTACTCGAGTCGGGCTGGAGTCTGCTCGATACGTAGCTGGCTTGCTCACGAGCTCGTCTCCGAAAATCGGGTGCGGGTCGTGACAAGTTTTTGTGGTGGTCCATGCAGGTCAGAGCATATCGTATCGGTTACGTAACTGTACTGGTACGAGCCTGCGCAACTGACTAGACCTTAGAAATCTCAATCTACTCTGCCTTGAAAATTCTCCTAGAAATTCTCTACGTCCTTAAAAACTCCATATTTGCTCTCGATTGTACTTTCTTGCTTTCCGTACCATTGATTCTCGTCACTTCCTATTCCGGGGTGACGAATAATCGTGCTGTCTAGAATTCATAAGAAATTCTTACATTATAGTATAATATTGCTTGACTATTGAATGCTTGGTTGTTTATAGATATGTGAGATTATAGATTTTATATGCCTAGATATTTGTTGGTAGTATTGTTAGCAACCAGTTAAAAGATTTTAAGACTTTAGTTTAAGGAGTAGTGTGACCAAAGGTGGGTAGAAGTCCTCGAGGCTTCGTAGTTACAAAATGATTAGGAGGCTATAAACTATTTTTGAGGAATTAAATTTGAGGAGGATGAGGTAATAGTAGACTTTGATATTTAAGGAATAGTTAGGAATTGGAATTTCGAGGACGAAATTATTTTTAAGGTGGGTAGATTTGTAGCTCCCTTTCTCGAAAAATTTTGAAATACTTTTTTATTTATTTGTTTGATTTAAATGGGGATTTTACGATTTTTTATAAATGATTATTTAGTTAATTATTACGGTAGATGACTCTTGCCATAGTTGAGTTTTGAAGTACTAGACGACTAGGATTTATGGCACGGGAGATGTAGCAGTGTGCCTTGACTAGTGTACTAGCCATGCCCGTGGAAACCTAGCCATAGGGATGTCGTAACTAGAAAAATCAGGCCAAGTTGTGACATGACCATTATAAATAGTTAATTATTCATTATTAATATTATTTGATGTTTCAGTGACCTGGTCGTACCGAACTAGTCAAACTGGACCCGAACTGAATCCAAGCCCAGGTAGGCATGTAGTGGGACCAAGTACGACCTTGTAGACATGTCTGGTAAGTGTAAGTATTTTTTATATATTTTGGAATTGGCAATTATTTTCTAAGAATATTTATTATACCTAAATTATAGGTATTATTAATATTAAATAGCATATTAGAATATTTATACGATTTTTTGGGGCCCGGTAATAGGAGTTTATGATATGCCCATCCAGGAGCCACTATTGAATTATTTTAACAACTAGTGGAATTATTATTATTATTATTATTATTATTATTATTATTATTATTATTATTATTATTGGGGTTATTGAGAATAAACTATTTATTATAATTAGTTATTATTAATTTATTCTTTATCAAAAGAATAAATACTTGCGTGTATGTGTATTTATATAAGTATATATATGTATATGGGTCTATGTGTATTTATATGTAAATATATTATGTATATTTTAGTGTATAGATATTTATGTATATGCATATATATAGATATTGTATACGTGTGTATATATATATATATATAAATATTATATGTGTGTATTGTGTGTGTATTAAATATATTATACATATGTATATGTGGGTATATATATATATATATATATATATATATATATATGTATAATATATATATATATATATATATATATATATATATATATATATATATATATATGTGGGTATTTTTGGGTATATAAAATATATATATATATATATATATATATATATATATATATATATATATATATATATATATATATATATATAAATATATATATATATATATATACAAGTACAAATGTATTTATGTGTATTTATGTATTTATATGTAAATAAATATTATATATTTATATATATATATGTATTAGAAAAGGGTAAGTGAAAGAAAAACAAACTAAGCCCTGGCCAATCGGGCCCAAGACTCAGCCCTGGCCAATCGGGGCCAAGACTCAGCCCTGGCCAATATGGCCCAAGACTCAGTCCTGGCCAATCAGGCCCAAGACCCAGCCTGAGGTTACTTAAACTAGCCGAGCGCAAAGCTCTTTCCCCTCCCGACCTTGTTTGATACAGTAATAGTAATATCAAGAGATCGACTGAGAAACCCTAATCATACGTCACGCAACCACCCCAGATCGTCCCTCAAGGCAAGGCGACCCACCAGCGGCCGTGCGCCGCCGCACCAGGTCGAAGTCGGCCGGCGGCTGGCCAGGAGCAGTCGCGAGCAAGGAACACAGGAGCTCACAACAGTAGCTCTCCGATCCGACTTCGACGAGATAGTTCTCAGCGATCGTTCGACGTTTTTCCAACCCGATTTCTCAGGTATGCCCCCAACGTATACGCCTTCGACTTCTGTCAATTGGTTTTATTTTAGGTGACCTAGAATCTAGGGAAATCGAGTCGAAAAGTCGATCGAAAACCTGTTTAAAACAGGACAAAAACCCGCTCCAAACACCCAACTTGGCGTCGAATTTCCCGTCAAACCATCACCAGTTTTGAGTTTGTGTTTGAAGAGATTTATAGCTAACCTATAGGAGATCAAGACCTTTCTTGTAGATTTATTTTTTGTTCACTATGTGCAAAGAAATCAACCTTCAAAGTTAGGAAAAAAAATCAGTTTCCAAAAATATAGAAATTAGGAAAAACCATCCAAGCGACGTGCGTCCCGCCATTTCGGGCGACGTGGTCGCGAACCGAAAGCATCGAAAGCTGCGTATCGGCTTCGTGGTCGTGTGGGCTTTGACGGAATTCAAATTGGTCGCGGGTGCGCGACGAATTTGATCCGTATCCGTCAAAATTCATCGCATCGTGCACTTTGCAAATTCTCCAATTACTTTGTGCACGCTCATCAGATCGAGACGAAACTTATGCCAACAGAACCGTATCATTTTTTGGTCCTGTATGCCAAGTTTGGTCCAATTCTGAGACCGTTGACAAAATCACCGTTTTGCGGGCCCCACGGTTCGACTCAACGGGTGATTTTGTGCACGGCCCGCCGGAATCCAACTTTGGACATACGGTTGGGTTCATATCGGAAAACTGGATCCGTAGACATATAGTTTGACGACTTTATAGACCATTGACTCTGGCACGCTTTTCGGTGCAAAGCGGGTCCAACGGCGGACACCGTTTTTGCCCAAAATTACCGTTTTGCCCCTGTATCCAGAATTGGACTTAAGGACAGGCAATCCTAGCTAATTTGACTATTCTGAGAATGTTGGCGATGTTTATTTCAGCTTTCGGAGACAGTTGTGATGACTTGGACTTTCTGACTTGTTGATTGGCGATACATTGTTGGTTCTCCGTGCAACCCCCAGGCAAGTATACCTTGCCGAACATATACAGTATTTACATGGTTTCTCTCCCTTTATTGTATTCCTTTTCATATTGTCACATGATTACATATTGTGATTGATTCGTCCTTGATTGCTTTACTTGTTCTAGATTACGTGCACGTATAGGATGTTTGACTTTGCTAGAATATTGGTCTCTTTGTGTTACCCTTTTCTCGTGATTGAGTTGTCAGTTTCTATATCTGTCCTTGACCATTCTCGGCTGGGAGTATCTTGCATTGTACTACAGTAGAGACATACTATAGCTTGGGAGTATCTTACATTGTACTACGACCTATAGCATATATTGATTGATTGATTGACTTGACTTGCGACACTATAAATTGGGAGTATCTTGCATTGTACTACGATTTATAGGGGTCTACTTGACTTTGTATCCTTTAGGAGAGGAGATCGATACTAGAATTGGCTAATCTTGACTGGGATTATCTTGCATTGTATTACAGTCAAAATCTACTATAGATTGGGAGTATCTTGCATTGTACTACAAGCTATAGAGGTTAATCGATTGATTGGTAGCCAAGTCTAGTATTACATTTCCTCGTGACTCGTCATCCTTAGATGATCTTCTTGCAGTGTTCTTATCCTCCACACCTGTTATTTACTGTCATATTAGTAGGCATGTTTTATGTATCTTGCTAGTCCTCTGAGGACCTGATGATCTCTTCAGGTAGCTGATTGCACGGAGTTAGTTAGCTGAGCATGTGGTAGTTGACTTCACCTACATGATTCAGGTATTTTGCTTGTGATATTTCTTTATTATCTTCTCGTGCTTTATATTCAGTACCATGATATACTTTGCTTATTTATAGACTCATATCGTTCTTGGAGTCTAATCGAGCAATATGCTAATGGGTTGCAGACCATAACCCATAATTGTTTATTCTTGTCTTATATGATTCATGTGGATTGAGATATAGTTTAGATTAGACATGATACCCATGACCATGACAGCTTATACGTACTCGAATCGGGCTGGAGTCTGCTCGATACGTAGCTAGCTTGCTCACGAGCTCGCGTCCGAAAATTGGGTACGGGTCGTGACATGTCCGAATCTGAGACAGTTGAGCGGATCGCCATTTTGTGGGCCCCACGATCCTACTCAATGGATAATTTTGTGCACGGCCCGCCGGAGTCCAACATTGGACATTCGGTTGGATTCGTACCGGAAAACCCGACCTATAGACATATAGTTTGACGACTTTAGAGATCATAGACTTTGACACGCTTTTCGGTGCAAAGCGGGTCAACGGCGGACACTATTTTGACCCGAAATTACCGTTTTGCTTCTGTGTCCAGAATTGGACTTAAAGATAGGAAATTTTAGCTAATTTGACTATTCTGAAATTGTTGGTAATGTTTATTTCAGCATCTGGAGACTTTTGCATGTGTTGATTTTAGTGACTCATCTGAGTGGTTGTACTATCAACTTTCCAGCACAGGACCTTAGGTGAGTACATCTCTGATTGTTTTCGTATTTGATTATCTCTATGAATCATGTACTTAGTAGTATTTTACATTGATATTTTATTGGTTCTTGACATGATGTTACACGAGATAGTAGTTATGGATTCTTTACATGTTGTTCGTGACCAATCTATTACCGTGTTCGTGACCTGTTTGGATCCATGAGTACTAGTCGGGCGGGAAAATACTCTAGACATATAAACAAATCCAAAATTATTCGTGCCTAATAGCAGCCGCACACTTCACGTGTAGGGTGTCGGATCTTATTCGTGCCTAATAGCAGTCGCATATTTCATGTACGAGGTGCCGGATTTACCCTTAGCCGTTTACATGTCGAAGTAGTATTTCAACTCACTAGATAGATACAGTTTCTGGTTCTACAGTATACATTTCTAGCTACATGTCTACTCTGTTTTAGTACTCACTTGTCATTTTCACCATGCTCAGTTTTTGTCATGATTCCATGTTTATCTTTTCGTCGTGTACTTTATTATTATTTACAGATTTATAGATTTTGTCATTTATTAAAACTGTTGTGAGAATGTACTCGTTCCATTTCTGACTGAAAACCAACATTTTTTAGGTTAGCTATGGCTTCACTTAGCTTTGGGAGATACGGGTATACTTGTAGACCAAAACCTAGAAGTTAGATAGAAATGGTATTATTTTTATTAATTGTAAGAATCTTATATTTCCTTTGAATATAAATGTTGTAAGAGCTGTAATCAATTTAGAAATGTGAACGAGAAATAAATGTTATATTTTGTGATTTTAAGCATCTTGGCCGTGACAGCGTTCTACCGCCGACTCTGCGGCGTTGGCTGGCTTGGACACGTCTCGTATCCGAAAAGCGGGTACGGGTCGTGACAAGTACGATCTAGAAGTTTCAAAGAGTTGTAATCAGAGGCTTGATCAAGAAGTTCACACTTTACAATTGAAGTCGATCGAGCACTTCGAATCTAAGCTCGGTGTTGTAAAGAGCGGCAAGAATTAAAGCTTGTGTTTCCAATAGTAAATTTTAACTCGGAGCAAGAGTCCTCTGTCCTGGAATAGTCCTCATAAGAGAAAGTCCAGGATATATCATTGTGTTTGCTTTTTCTCTCTGTCCCTCTTATTTACTGCTTTTATATAACTGCGACATAGCCACTGCGACACGATAGTGATATAATACTATTTTTTAATTAGTAATATTCTGCTGCATACTCTATTCACCCCCCCTCTAGAGTATATATTGCTTAACATATCGGTCCTACAATTGGTATCAAAGTAGGTTAATTGACAAATATATATTTACTAGTTAACCATTTATGTTATTTATTTGCATATACTCTCTAGAGACACTATCACATGTTTAATGCACGTGAAGGACAATCCACCAACAGGCCTCCATTGTTTGATGGAACCAACTACACTTACTAGAAAACACGAATGAGCTCTACTTGAAGTCATTAGATTTTGACCTTTGGCCAATCGTTATTATGGCTACAAAAATCCATCACCTATAGTTGTTGATGGTGCACTTGTTGATAAACCATACGACAAGTATACTGATAAGAAAAAGAAACAAGCTAGTCTTGATGCTCGTGCTATTAATGCGCTATTTTGTGTAGTAGACATGACTAAATTTAATAGGGTGTCTACTTGCACAACATCACATGAAGTATGAAAGCTTCTAGAGGTGACTCATGAAGGCACGACTCAAGTCAAAGAATCAAAGATCGGTAGATTGACTCAGGAATACGAGTCATTCCAAATAAAGCCAAATGAGGCAATTACTCAGATGTTCACTCATTTTCTTGACATCTGTAATGCCCCAGAACCAGAATATTGGAGAGCGGGGGCATACATAGCCAGCTACGTATAATGAAATGGAATCCACCTCACTATACGGTCACGGCTGTCTACATATATGAGGGTTTAACTACAAGTCATCAGTCTCTTATGATCATGAACAAGCCTATTGTCTCAATCTCAAGCAAGTAATAACAGTTACAAGATGTTAGAGCACCAAATATACAAAAGTAAGGCGTCTCATACATTACATATTTGAATGATCATGAAGCTAGTCATTACAAAATGTGAAGACTAGCAAGAGTTTCAGTCATACATAATCAACCCTAGGATCTGTCAATCATGTTACAGCCCGTAGGCAGACAGTAATAAGGTATACAATACGAGCTTACAGGCGCTCGTCGGCTAAACGCCTCAAAATGAGAATTTTACAATAGAGTGGGAGAGCCAAAAATAAACTCACTCGTTGCCCTGGTTACGCCTGGTGGTCACCATCGGGCTGGGAAGTCGGTAGATCTTCTAGAGCTACTCCGAAATCTGGCCATATATGGGTCAGATCCCAGAAATAGCAAGTGCCACAAAGGAGGCTTCACTTAAGAACTAAAACCTGCAATTAGCACAAGAATATAAATACATAATAAAGATTGGAATTATGGAAATCATGATGATATATGACGAGATAACCATAGAACTATTCAGATAACCAGGTTACAACCCGTAAACCAAACAAGGACCGAGGTTGTAACCCTTCATCGGAACGGAACTTGGTTTTCCACCATTTATCGATGAGGTAAACACAAGCAATCTGGTTATATAACAATTTTGTGTAGGATCAAGACAAGACTAGACTGATTGAACTCCATCCAACATTCACGGCCAAGCAATAAGTACGGCTTGATACTTTAACTAACTAGGGTTATCACAGGCCTAGTTACTAGCAAGATGCAGTGAGATGTTCCTCCAGCCACAAGCCCTACAGCTGATCCAGGTGACTTGGATTCATTAAGCAGTTATCAAGAATTGTTAGGTGGCTAGGTGTGCAACACATGACAGTGTGCATAGAACTTGTTTCAGAAAGTGCCCCACATGACAGTGGGCTGGAAATGTGTCCTAATCGACGGCAGGCTACAAGTCCAACAATGGTGGCCGGCATAACGGGATCGCCTGTAACTGGGGAAATCTCTCATGACTACTGTATTATTCTAGTTGTAAGCCTTAGCCATTACAGTAGGTACCCCTGACTGTGGTACTCAGGGGTCCCTGTCCTAGACATGATGCAAGACAAGACGGGTTCATTTGTACAAGCACAATCGTCCACGGTGTCCAAGTCATTCATTCTTGCCATGTCAAGCTAGCTATCGCAACAGCATATCGAGATATATTATGTCAGATTTATCATGTCAAGTTTACTTGTCAGGAGTGCGCCACGTCGGGCCACTATCATGTCATATTATTTGTCAAAAGTGTACCACAACGGGTCACCATCGTGTCAGGGAACACACTTAAAATTAACAGCACAAGCATACCAGTAGTAATTAAATATTAGAAGGGGCAAGGGCTGTGGAGGACTCATGCGGCTCAGGAAAAATTTTATGCGGCCAGCACATAAATGTCCATGCGGCCAAGCACGTAAATGTGCATGCGACTACAATTAATGGCCATGCAAATGCATGCGGCTACCAATTAACTAAAGGCCATGAGGCCACAATAATTCCATACGGCCAACAAGTTATAGGCCATGCGGCCATGATGCAGTTGGCCTTATGCGGCCAGCAAGGCAATAGGCCTTATGCGACCGGCAAGGCAATAGACCTTATACGGCTCAGCAAAGGTAATAGGCCTTATGCGGCTCAGCAAAGGCAATATGCCTTATGCGGCTAAGTAATTGGCAATGCATGCAGATGTATGTAATACATGTAATTAGTCAAGGGGCCATGCGACCAGGTGCATGAAATCAAGACATGCATGCAAGCAAATGCTTGCAAATGCATAGAAATAAACTAAAGGCTGATATAAGCATTAAATATATATACTAATAAAATGGCCATATGCATGCAAGCTGATATAAGCATGCAAGAACAAATGCAATGCATGCATTAAATATAAGCATGCAAGCACAAATGCAAATGCATGCAAAGGCCATGCGGCCGAGTGTTCCTAGTAAAGCATATGCGGCTAATTAAATGCATGCAATATGCGGCTAAGCTTTTAAGTAGAGGAGCGGGGGGGGAGCATATGCGGCCAGCTATTGAGCCAATGGCCTATGTGGCTGGGAAATGGCCAATGGCTATATACGGCTCAAGCAAAAGAATGGCCGTGCGGCCAAGAATGGCATTGGCCATATGCCGCCAGAATCAATAATTAATATCCTATGCGGCCAGCAAACAAATGGCCTATTTGGCCATTATATTTTAATGCATTAATAATTGGCCTATGCGGCCAGCCATTATCTAATGGCCATATGCGGCTCAGGCAAGTTGCATGTAAATGCATGCAAGCTTGCAAGCAACTAAAATAAAAGGGCCATGCAATTAAATTATTGCTCATGCGTCTCAGAGCTAAAATGCTCATGCGGCTCAGCAACTTAATATTGCATGCGGCCAAAAATAAAATTAATGGCTCCCACAGAGAACAAGTCCTTAGAAAATACCATGGCCTCCATGCTCCACCAAACAACAATAGAAACCCAACAGCAGACTCCCGTAGGTCAAATTTGAGTAAAATAGAATTCTCTATATCATGGAACCATCAAATAGCAAAAATATGCAGGTTTGATAGATCAAAATTCATGGAAACCGAAAATACCACAAAACTAGATCTACAAGAAATTAACCACGGAAATGAAAAATGCTAAGTACTAAAGTGGGTTAGAAACACATGAGAAAGACAGTGGAACAATAAAAATGGGGTTCCTCCATGAAACAAGATACACTTGTCTAAACCTTCTACTCCTTCAGGTTGGTGGAGAAGTAATAGAAGGGAAGAAGAAAAGTTAATGAGGAGAGAGAAATGAGTGAGGGTTAATAAATAGTGATGGTAGGTAGGTGGGTTGGTTCTCCAATAAAACCGAACCAAGCCAACAAGCCGAACCGAACCAAGATAAACCAATCAATGAAATGCCAAAATAAATCAAGCAGGGAGACATGCAATACGAGACAAAATATGTACACGTATTCTAAAATATGTAATACGAACCACATGCATTACAACTCTACCCACCTTAAAAGAATTCAGTCCTCGGAATTTAATCAAGAGGCTAGAGATGCAAGGACAAGCCATACTAATCACATGCAAGCTATACTAGTCAAGCAATCAAGCAATTATTTATACAAGCAAGGAAATTGAAGGTATGAGGAAGAAGGAAGACATCCTGCTAGGAACCTCTCTGTCAGTTCTGAATCTGAGCTTGGACTTGGGCATAGGATCTCCGGAAGGCATGACCCGGAAGGCTGCTCCTAAGTGCTGGGCCTGATCTTCTGGTTGCTGCTGGTCCACGGGAGGTGCTTCGCCTCGCTGATCGGCAGGTCCAGGAACAATGCCGCTGAAGAAGACGACATAGAAAACAATAAGGAAGGACCAGGACAGATCAAAGATACAAGCATGTGATCAGGACAAGAATTTCAGGGATTCAGAGGACACGAGCAGAGATCAAAGGCGAATACTGATTGAGACATCTATTCGGTAAACCCTCACATATCTTGATTTACAAGACCTGCATGGGCCACCACTTAAACCATGTAACGCCCCAGAACTGGAATACTGGAGAGCGGGGGCATACATAGCCAGCTACGTATAATGAAATAGAATCCACCTCACTATACGGTCACGATGTCTAGATATATGAGGGTTTAACTACAAGCCATCAGTCTCTTATGGTCATGAACATGCCTATTGTCTCAATCTCAAGCAAGTAATAATAGTTACAAGACGTTAGAACACCAAATATAAAATAGTAAGGCATCCCATACATTACATATTTGAATGATCATGAAGCTAGTCATTACAAAATATGAAGACTAGTAAGAGTTTCATTCATACATGATCAACCCTAGGATCTGTCAATCATGTTACAGCCCGTAGGCAGACAGTAATAAGGTATACAATACGAGCTAACAGGTGCTCGTCGGCGAAACGCGTCAAAATGAGAATTTTACAATAGAGTGGGAGAGCCAAAAATAAACCCACTCGTTGTCCTGGTTACGCCTTGTGGTCACCATCGGGCTGGGAAGTCGGTAGATCCTCTGGAGCTACTCCGAAATCTGGCCATAAAAACCAGCTGGGTTAGATCCCAGAAAGAGCAAGTGCCACAAATGAGACTTCACTTAAGAACTAAAACCAGCAATTAACACAAGAATATAAATACATAATAAAGACTGGAAATATGGAAATCATGATGATATACGACTAGATAACCATAGAACTATTCAGATAACCAGGTTACAACCCGTAAACCAAATAAGGACCGGGGTTGTAACCCTTCATCGGAACGGAACTTGGTTTCCCATCATTTATCGATGAGGTAAACACAAGCAATCCGGTCATATAACAATATTGTGTAGGATCAAGACAAGACTAGACTGATTGAACTCCATCCAACATTTACGGCCAAGCAATAAGTACGGCTTGATACTTTAACTAACTAGGGTTATCACAGGCCTAGTTACTAGCAAGATGTAGTGAGATGTTCCTCCAGCCACAAGTCTGCAGCTAATCCAGGTTATCCAGGCGACTTGGATTCATTAAGCAGTTATCAAAAATTGTTAGGTGGCTGGATGTGCAACACATGACAGTGTGCATAGAACTTGTTTCAGGAAGTGCCCCACATGACATTGGGCTGGAAATGTGCCCTAATCGACGGCAGGCTACAAGTCCAATAATGGTGGCCGGGATAACGGGATCGCCTGTAACTGGAGAAATCTCTCATGACTACTGTATTATTCTAGTTGTTAGCCTTAGCCATTTACAGTAGGTACCCCTGACCGTGGTACTCAGGGGTCCCTGTCCTAGACATGATGTAAGACAAGACGGGTTCATTTGTACAAGCACAATAGTCCACGGTGTCCAAGTCATTCATTCTTGCCATGTCAAGCTAGCCGTCGCAACAGCATATCGAGATATATCATGTCAGATTTATCATATCAAGTTTACTTGTCAGGAGTGCACCACGTTGGGCCACTATCATGTCATGTCATTTGTCAAAAGTGCACCACAACGGGTCATCATCGTGTCAGGAAACACACTTAAAATTAATAGCACAAGCATACCAGTAGTAATTAAATATTAGAAGGGGCAAGGGCTGTGGAGGACTCATACGGCTCAGGAAAATTTTTATGCGGCCAGCACATAAATGTCCATGCGGCTAAGCACATAAATGTGCATGCGGCTACAATTAATGGTCATACAAATGCATGCGGCTACCAATTAATTAAAGGCCACAGAGAACATGTCCTTGGAAAATACCATGGCCTCCATGCTCCACCAAACAACAATAGGAACCCAACTCCAGACTCCCGTAGGTCAAATTTGGGTAAAATGGAATTCTCTATATCATGGAACCATCAAATAGCAAAAATAAGCAGGTTTGATAGATCAAAATTCATGAAAACCGAAAATACCACAAAACTAGATCTACAAGAAATTAACCACATAAATAATAAATGCTAAGTACTAAAGTGGGTTAGAAACAAATGAGGAAGACAGTGGAACAATAAAATGGGCTTCCTCCATGAAGCAAGATGCACTTGTCTAAACCTTCCACTCTCTCAGGTTGGTGGAGAAGTAATGGAAGGGAAGAAGAAAAGTTAATGAGAGAGAAATGAGTGGGGGTTAATAAATGGTGATGGTAGGTAGGTGGGTTGGTTCTCCAATAAAACCGAACCAAGCCAACAAGCCGAACCGAACCAAGATAAATCGATCAATGAAATACCAAAATAAATCAAGCAGGAAGACATGCAATACGAGACAAAATACGTACACGTATTCCAAAATACGTAATACGAACCACAGACATTACAACATCGTAAATTCGTTTTCTTCTCTCGACAAGAAATACAACAATCATGAGAAAATTCGCAAAGTACTGAGGGGTCTCACAAAGAATTGGAACCCAAAGGCTACAACAATCGTTGAAGGGAACGACCTCACAATAATGTTATTTAAAACACTCATGGGGAAGCTGATGACTCACGAACTAGATCTGCAAGATTTTAAAGAATCAGCACATAAGGAGAAATTAATTACTTTCAAGGCACAAAATAAAAGAATAGTTGAAAAGGAGTCTGAAGATGGTGACTCAGATTGAGAAGTGTAAGCTCTCATGGTAAGAAATTTTAGAAATTTCCTAAAGTTCAATCGTCGAAACAAGAACATCAACGACAACAACAATAACGATGAAGAGAAAATATGCCACGGATGCAAAAAGAAAGGACACATCAAGAAAGACCGTCCATCAGCATCATCGACCAAAAAGGGTAAAAAATATGAAAGGAGTTACACGAAGAAATTAACGTCCAAAAAATACGCAAACATGAGCATATGGAACGAAAGTGAAGCTAGCGACTCAAAAGACGACAGCTCTCAAGACGTTGTAAATGTGTACCTAATGGCGTTCGTTCAGGTGGAACTTCCAACCCATTCTAAAGCAAGTGAATCCTCGATAGCGGTTGCTCATGACATATGACCGACAATGCATCTTTATTTAAAATACTGTCGAAGAAGAAAGAATGATACGTCTCCTTCGAAAACAACTTGGAAGGGTATATTATAGGTATTCGTGACGTTGGTAAGGCTCCCTATCCCATTATTAAATATTTATGTCTTGTAACAGAATTAAAGCATAACCTACTCAGCATAAGTCATTTAGCTGACCACGATTATGGTATTAATTTTGTTAAAGATAAATGTACTGTAGTTGATAACACAATTCGTAGTACTATCTTTGAAGGTATTAGGGAAGATAATATCTATGTTTTCTATCTTTTGGAGAATACTAACACTGTAGAGTTACTAATCTAAATGGTAAGATATATGTCTTTGTAATCGTAGATGATTACTCCAGATATATGTGGGTATATTTTCTTGCACATAAGAATGACACACTTTCAGAATTTCTCCAATTTTGTAAAAAGGTACAAAATGAGAAAGACTTCATGATCACTCACATTCGAAGCGATTATGGTGGAGAATTCAAGAATGCTGACTTTGAGTAATTTTATAACATACACAGATATTTGCATGAATTTTCTTGCCCTCGGACTCTGCAACAAAATGACATTATGGAACGTAAGAACAAAACTCTTAGCAAAATGGCTAGAGTTATGTTAAACCACTTTAGCCTACCGAAATATTTTTGGGCTGAAACTGTGAATACAGCATGCTATGTTTTCAACAGGGTTCTGATTCGACCTAAATATCGAAAAAGAATCCCTATGAACTATTGTTTAATATGACTCCCTCTATTTCTTATTTTAAGGTTTTTTTGTTGCAAATGTTTCTTTGAATACAAAAGATAATTTGGACAAATTTGACTCGAAAGTCGATGAAGGTATCTTTTTAGGTTATGCGGCTAAGAACAAAGGTTACCGAGTCTTCAATAAGAAATCAATGTTAGTTGAAGATTTAATCAACATCACCTTCGATGAGATGAACAGTCAGATGAACAACGATAGTGATGACGAGGACCATGGTACACCAAGCAAAACACCTTCTGAAGCGGAACCTAAAACTAGCTACTTGGAGAGCCTGCCAAAAAGGATGAAATTCATGGCTGACCACCCCAAGGACTTGGTAGTAGTTGAGATCACAAAAGGCGTAAGTACTCATTCCTTAACTTGAGATATAGTTTCTAGTGTAGCATTTATTTCACAGTTAGAGCCTAAGAACGTAGAAGAAGCTTGTAATGTATTTATTGGTTAGATGCTATGCAAGAGAACTTAAACCAATTTGAACGGAACCAAGTTTGGGAACTTGTTTCCAAGCCCATTGATCATCCGGTAATTGGCATCCGATGGGTATTCTGAAATAAACTTAATGCGAATGGTTTAGTCATAAGTAACAAGGCTCGACTCGTAGCTCAATGATACAACCAAGAGGAATGTATCATCTACGATAAGACATATGCCCCAGTTGCACGTTTAGAATCCATTTGTATGTTATATGCTTTTGCCTGTTTTCATGATTTCAAACTATTTTAAATGGATGTTAAAAGTACTTTTTAAATGGCTTTATAAAAGAAGAAGTTTATGTTGTTCAACCGCCTGGTTTTCCTGATTTCAAAAAAATCTTGAATATGTTTTCAAGTTGAAAAAAGCCTTATGCGGACTGAAACAAGCCCATCGTGCTTGGTATGATCGCCTAAGCTCTTTTCTACTTGAAAAAAGTTTTTCAAAAGGCAAGGTTGATACAACACTTTTTTTAAAATCTTTGAATAATAATCTTTATTAGTAAAAATCTATGTGGATGATATTATTTTCGGTTCTACTGATGAATCTCTTGTCAATTTTTTTAAGTGTATGTATAGTGAATTTGAGATGAGCATAATATGGGAGTTGAAGTTCTTCCTTGGACTGTATACCAAGCAAACCAAAAATGGGACGTTCATCAATCAAGCCAAGTATACAAAGGATTTGCTAAAGAAGTTCAATTTGAAGTCAGCCAAACCGCTTGGAACTTCGATGGCAACTTCAACCAAGCTTGACATAGATGAACAAGGTAAACCAGTCAATACAAGTAAGTTTCGAAGTATGATCGGTAGTTTATTATATCTAACTGCTAGTCGCCTAGATATAATGTTTAGTGTTTTCTTATGTGCTCGATTCCAAGCTAACCCTAAGGAATCACACTGCGTGCCGTTAAGCATATTTTCTGATACCTTAAGAGCTCTTTTTCTGTTAGCTTATGGTATCCAAAACTATGTCCTTTGACCAAATCGGTTATTCAGATGATGATTTTGCTAGATGTAAATTGGATAGAAAAAGTACTAGCGGAATGTGTTATTTTTTAGGCAAAGCTTTAGTCTCTTGGTTTAGCAAGAAACAAAATTTTGTTGCATTATCAACTACTGAGATCGAGTATATCACTGCAGGATGCTGTTGTGCACAAATTTTATGGGTGAAGCAAACACTAAAAGACTACAATATGCATTATTCATATTCCGATATTTTGTGACAACATTAGCACGATCAATTTGACTAAGAATCCTGTATGTCACTCACGCACCAAGAATATTGAGATATGACCACTTTCTTAGAGATCATCAACAAAATGGAGACAATAATTTAGAATATATTGACACAGAACATCAACTAGCAGATATCTTTATTAAACCTTTGGCAGAAGATAGGTTCAACTGTTTACGCCGAGAATTAAGAATTTTAGATATCAACAATATTAATTAACCTTATTTATTGAATTAATTTCAAATACATAGCGATTTTTTAGAGACAAGCTTACAAAGGATATGTTGGTCACCAAGGCGATAAGAGCTTAAGTGAATTGGAACTTAAGCATCATTCGTGGAACTTCGCTAGCTGGGACATTATCCCTATGGCTAATCTGAGATAATAAATGTGTAACAAAAATTAATTTGTTAAATAATTTTAATTATATTAGTTGAAATTTAAAAATAATAATTTTTGAATAAAAAGTTGAAAAAAATTGATAAATTTGCATAAGTGGATATTATTTTTGTTTAAAATAGCCAAAGCAAAGTTCAACTAAGTTCTGGGAAAGGTCAGTCCGAACTCGGTCCCAAACTCTGTTGGCTTATTTACAGCCGACCCAGTGGGCCCCACTTTTTCTATTTATCACCTCCCTTCATCTTCCTCATCTCTTCCACGAAAAACAGCTCCTAACCCACCAAAACCCTAACCCTAGTTCAATTATTTCTACCATTCTGCTTGGAATTTCGACTCCAAACTTCAAATTCGGGATCTCGGGTTCATTCTCTACGACATACTCAATTTCTGGAAGGTATAATCTCTATTTTCCTTCCATCTCCTATTTTAATTTTCTAAAACTTTTCTTTGTAATGGCACCTAAATTCTTTATAAAGAGAAAGAAGAGTGATGAAGGATCCTCATCCCTTCGACAACCTTCAATTTTCTCTCCGGTTCAACTGGACGACGGATCATTTTGCGTTTATCATTCGCGATGCTAGACCAATCCATAAAATGTTTTAGTAGTTTTTATGATCGCATCGTCTGTGCCAACGCCTGATATATTTTAATATTTTTCGGACCATCTCACTGCGTTTCAGCTTATACAAATCAATGACTTAGTAGCAATTTCATTTCCTATCTTTCACAATGCTATTAGATTATTTTATTGCAATTTGACTTATGACATTGGTGTTATTTCTTTCCAGTGTTAGAGGAATTGATATTAGCGATCCTTCGAGTACCCAACGCAGGAGAAGCGCTAACCGACCTCTCCAAATTTAGCTTTTCGTCCTGATGTGGCTTTGAATACATTTAAAGCTTCTATTTGCTATCCCGGATCTTGTCCTGTCAGCAACTTAATGCAAAACACTTGAGTTTTTATTTCTATAATCTCCACAGAATCATCGTCTCTGCTATCCTTCCAAAGCATGCTTTCATAGATGATATCACTGCTCTTGAGTTGTCTGCTACCTACCATATTCACTTTGTGATTACCTTTTCATTCCCAAAGACTATGATCGAGATGATGGTACGTGCTCGTATGAAGAAAAGAAATCTTGTTTATGCGATGTACTTGCAACTTGTCTTTCGGTATTTTGATATTGATATTGATGAGTGCAACGTCCTTGCTGAACCTGCACATATTAGTGCAGCTAGGTGTTCTAAAATTTCTGCTACACCTCTCCTATTGCTTATGTTTCTCCATCTACTACTACATTTCCTACCATCCAGCCACTTCTGCTCTCACACCACTCGAACACAAGTCTAAAACCAAGGCCAATAGAGCCTAACCCACAACTCCTACATGGTCTGCCTACTGCAACCTACAACAGTGCAACCAAACCTAGGGTCCTCTGCTGCTGCGAACTGGTCTGTGGCAGACCCAACCCGACCCCAAGCCAATGCTAAAATCTGAAATGATAACCAATTGATACATTCCCATTCTGTCAAACCTAGCCATGGTAGAGAATTAGAGAATTCAAGAAGATGAAGAAGATCTAGAATTTGGGAAATTAGGGTTTTCTTATTTGAATTTGAAAAGGAAGAAGGAGAAGAAGAAGATTACCGAACTAACAAAGAAAAATAAAGAACAAAGTAAATTTCTCCACACATTCTTCTTACAGTTCCTCTTATTTATACTGAAGCTTACAGTATAACTAACTACTGTTGACATGACTATTCAATTGTGCTGACTGGGAGAACTTGCCTGGTTGGCTCCTCTCTACTGACTCGGACAGTCACTTGGTTGACTGGACATAACCTGCAGTTACTACTGATATACTAAGCTACACTGCTCTTCTACTAGCTAAGGCAATGTGAGGATAAGGCTGAACATATGCTTCATTGGTAATAGCGCAGTCTTACACTGAATGGGCTCATATCAATTCCTACCCCTTAAATTGACCTTGTCCTAAGGTCAAGATAGGAAAAGAAAACAAGATGGGATAGAGCCTTTCTCTGCTCTTTGATACTAGCAGCCACTACAGCTTGTGCCATTGATATTAGATTATACTCCATCAAGTATGGCTCCCCCTGTGACTTCTCCATCTAAGCCTCCTGGATCCCATATCATCTGTAATTCTTCTTCGGAGTTCATTTTGCGGTTACCTCCTCTTCTTTGTATGGCTGAACCTGGATCCCATATCCAAACATAGAAACTGGCACCATTATCTAATAATGGATCCTTCAACTTCCTGTCAAGACATACCTGGACATTTATTATTGGATTTGAACTAGGGCTTGGATCCCATATAGTTATCAATAACCTCCTACTTTCTGTAACATCCCACCTCTCCCTAGTTTCAAGACCTGTGGTTGTATCACTAACTGAATTTGGTGATACAACATAACATATATATGACTTGCCAAACAATGTCAAATCCTTCGTAATATTAACATAGTAGATTGATGAACTTTTCCAACAGACAGCCAAGCTGAAGACTTCAAATATGATGGGCAACTACTGTTCTGACCTCTTACAGTAATGAACATCAAAATATAACTCATTTTTTGCTCTCACACCAAATAAAACCTAGTCCTGAAACTTACAACTTCAGGTTTGCTTCCAGCAGTCCCAGTTGGAATCTTCAATATCAAATGTAGCTGAAGATAAGGGTGGAATTGCAACTAGTGCATCCGGAGTCAAAGGAAGTCCACATGCTTCAATCTCGTTTTGATAAGAATAGAAATCGTTGGAGCCCGATATAGTAATATCAAAACCCATCCAAAGTAGCTTGTCTAGTGCATCCTTCCTTGTTTTGTCAGTGAAGATCCCCTTTGCTGCTGCTACAATATTTTGAACTGCTTTAATTTCTGTATTAGGACTTTATTGAAGCCAAAGTACCAACGGTTCTAGGCAATTTCTCTCTAACTGTTGAGCTACAGCTTCATCAAAATTAAATGCCCACATCATCTCCCACATATGAAGGGCTTCAGTAAAGGATAACTCACGACGAAAAAACACCAGGAACATTCTAAAAGCAAAATGAAGGCTTTAAGCTCCAATGACTGAAAGTTGTTCAAAAAATTTAGAATCTATTAGTGACAAGATCTTCCACAATCCTTGTAACTGATTACTCACCCCAGTTGGTCCTTCCATCTGGAAATTCTCACACATTCTTCGTAGAAGCATCTCAAAGCACCAAAAGGCTTTATTGAAATCACTTTAAACATGATACACGCTGCTATTTGATACTTGAAGATACAAAAAGCTAGAGATACCTGGTTCCATATTATGATTTTATGATCCCTCCTTCTTACAGTAGCCCAAGGGTAACTTACAGTGATAGCAAGTGCAGACTCTGGGTTGATGGACATGCCTGTCAGTCCACTCTCAGTGTGGACCGAGACTTCGACACCTTTATAAGTGTTGCTCGTTGAAGACTGGTGCTGCAACAGTTACATCTCTAATGTCTTCAACCGAGATTGGCTTCATTTTATGTTCATCTCCAGTGAAATAAGGGATGCTTATCAATCAACTTTGAACATTCATAGGCTTCTGTCAAGAAGACACTGAAGCGCTTTCCCTTATTTGCAGCTGGAATATGACATTTTGAGGTCAATTGAGAGCTATCACCTGGAGAAGGAAATGCTTCCCATGATCCATTACCGGTAGCTGCTGCTGGTTGCCCTCCTTCTTCCTTCCACACAACCTGCGCATCTCCCTGTCGCAGGCAACTCTCACCACTCAAACACAAGTCTAAAACCAAGGCCAATAGAGCCTAACCCACAACTCCTACATGGCCTGCCTACTGCAACCTACAATACAGTGCAACCAAACCCAGGGTCCCCTGTTGCTACTAACTGGTCTGTGGCAGAGCCAACCTTACCCCAAGCCAATGCCAATATCTGAAATCACAACCCCAGGCTAAAGGCCAAACCAAATGGCCTAAGCTCTCTGCCTAGCTCGACCCCATCATCTGCCACTAGTCACAAACCACTAACAGTGAACAAATTCCTTTTAACAACACACAGAATTCATATGTATAACGTACGTTATATTGATTATATACACATATGGCTCATAATATATATATATATATATATATATATATATATATATATATATATATATATATATATATATATATATATATATATATATAAAGTTATTAGTAAAAAATGGAAATTATTAGTAAAATAATTTGAGAGCCTTAAACAATGAGTAACCTTATCAAAAATAACATCAAAACTGAAAACAAGGCTTAAACTAGCCTATAGGGCATTTCATCAAACACTTGGTGGACTAAACTTGTAGTCTCCCTCAAATAGACACTAATCCCTATGTAACTATCATAATGGGACTTGTTTGGACCTCAATCTACCTCCTATTAGTCATGGGTAGGGTCTCCTACATGATTGCATGAATTTGACCATGAAAATGTAAATTTAGAGGGTTATACCTGTGTTGGAAGGAGCCTTTACAAAGCTGCACGAAATTAGGAAAATGGATGGAGATGGATCCTTCAAATCCTTGCTAAAGTCTGCTCTTAGCCTCCTTGAGCTTCCTCAAGCCTTTGCCTAACAAATGGAGGAAAGAGGAGAAATTTTTTGGAAATTTGGAATGAAAAGAATGGATGGAAATCCTAAATTAATGGTGGCTACCATTTTAGGGGAAATAGGTTAAATAGGCATTAGATTAGCCCTAATCCTTTTACTAGACTTAGTATTAGGTGGGTCCTTAAGTGGGCTAAGTGGTTTGGCCCTAATCAAGACTTATATCTAACTTGCTCATGACTAGAGTCTAATTAATCAAACTAATTAGTCAAGTCAATCTAAATGGTGTCTACCTTGACTAATGATTAGTTAGACTACTAATAAATATAGTATTATATTAAAAGAAAAAATATATACCAAATTTTCAAATGACTAAAATACCCTTGTCCTAAGAAAGTGGTAGCGACAAATCTTCTCCCTAGAAAATTTTAGTCCTCAAAATTTAAGTGGGTCGCACTCTTCTCTAGGTCAAACCCCATCAATCAGAGTCCAAGAATCTATTTAAATAATACACACAAGATGGTCCTACTGGTCGTGATACCACAATCTCAATAGGGTCACTACGCTATCTAGCACAACACAAAACACAATCGAAAAGGTACTAATAAAACACACAATAATATGGAAAATGATGGAAAATAACAGAAAGACAACTGTTAACCCATCACCTGTAGCATCGGCCTCCTCGATCGTTAGCGCAAAAGCCCTGCCATGCTAGGGTATCTCCCTCTGCTGGTACGGGGCATGGCGCTGCACCACAGGTGGCCTAACTCCATCTTCTGTCCTTTGCCCGGACGATGAAGGGTTAAGAGACAATCTCTCACTGGATGCTCCGTTGACCCACAATGCAAGCATGCTCCCAGCCTCTTTCTGCACACCTCCCAAGTATGGCCTGACCTCCGATAGTAGGTACTGGTGGAAGCTGGTTGAAACTGCCTCTGAGGCTGTTGCTGATCCTGTGGTACTGGGGCTCGTACAAGTGCATAAAACTGGTAGAAACTGAGCTCTAGCTGGAACCTGGAAATGCTTCTGTGTGGCTTGGAATGATTGATGCAGAAACTGGGGATGCTTTGTCGGTCCCGCACTACTGCTAGCACCACCTACGACGTCACTGCTTCTCTTGGGCCTGAGGCCCAAATCCTCCTCCGCAATCTGCACATCCATCTAAATCTCCTCAAAGGTCGCTGTACGACATCCAGAAGTACAAGATCTGACGTTGTGGTTCAGGCCCCTCATGAACATGCGGGCCTTCTCTCCAGCGTCCTGAACCATGCCCTTGGTATATTGGCTCAGGCGAAAGAACTCTGTTGGATACTCGTCCACCGACGAGTTCCCTTGTACCTGTCATGCAAACTGGCCCTCCAGTGCACTAAGAGCCACATCTGGAAAGAATTTTTCTTTGAAGAGCCTCTTGAAAGTCTTCCACGTCAGGCCTTTCACTAATGTACGAGGGTCCGTACGGTACCAAGTTAGAGTGATGTCAAAGAACTAACTCGCTGCTGCTGTCACCTGCAGTCCCTCCGGGATCTCTGCCAGCTCTAAGATCCTCTCAACATACTCTAGCCAGTCATCAGCATACAGGATGCCCTCGGTTCCCTTGAACTCCTGAGGGTACATCTTCTTAAAGTCCTTGACAAACCCAGCTTCGTCTGTTGCTATGGCTCCCGGGCAGGAGCACCCTGAGGCGGAGCAGTAGCCACCCTCTTAACTACAGTAAGTACCAACTGGTGGGCACTATCAATGCTCTAGCACAACATATCAGCCTGTTGCTGTTTCACCTTGGTCTAAGCCCTCTGCGCCTCGATCATCTGCTGGAACAGCGCAAACATCTGCACGATATCAGTCGGTGGTGGAGGAGTAGAAAGAGGCTCCAGCTGCAAGAGGACGATCCTCTGGACCGGTGGAGGAAAACCTCCAGGAGCTGTCTACTCTCCCATATGGACGAGAAAAACAGTAGGAAGAACTCCCTAAGATGTAGCTTCCGCAGTTGGAGGAAGATGCTCTGAAGTAGCGGTCCTCTCCGTCGCTACAACGGCGCCAATGTGTTGCGATCTAGTCTCCGGCATCCTGAAGACAGATCGACAAAAGAAATTAATATGGCACAAGATGAGATATTATCAAGGAAGGACAGTTCATTTTTGAAGAAATTACAATGAAGGATGGAAATCATAAGATTTGGAAGCTTCCTAATTGTGATTGAGTAACTCTCTATACACACTAATCTTATATCCTAATAGCAGGCTCGTAGCAGTGCTCTAAGTCAAGCACCACTACAAAATTGCACTAGTTATGACTCAGACCTGCATGGGCCAGTACAAAAATGTGTCACGACCCGTACCCTGTTTAGGGGCACGAGGACGTGGGTACGTCCAGCCTACACCGCAGTGTCGAAGGTAGAATGCTGTATAGGTCGTCTGTACCATCTAACATCTAACACTAATGAATATAAACCTGTCATCTCCGTACGGAGGAATAATATGACATACCAATTATATACTCTCAATCACAAGGCTAAGGAAAGATAGTAGCATGATATTTGAAATGAAGATAAGAAGATTAACTAAATAAATAGTAAAGTCATCCACACATGAGTTTAGAAGTTCAAGACAAATAAGTACATATCCTGAATATAAATAAGTGTCAACTAACAATCAGGACAATCCGATACAACATGATAATAAACACTCTAAACTATATCTAGGGCACCCTCTACTGTGTAGGATCCTCCTCAGGCTCCTGTGTGCCACCCTCGTATGCCTCGTAGTAGGTAGGACTGTCATCTAAATTATATATAATATTTTGTTAATGTACCCAGTCATGATGGAGCGAATACATAAACTAACAATAGTTCCATTTAAATTGACAAAAACTATAAAGCAGTGAAATAGTGAATGCTATATACGATGAAGGAGAACATGTCTGAGACAATATAAACTGGAGAGAAATCTGCGAGAGCATGTAATGGAAAAGTACTACCATATCAAGATAGAGCAATGTAATGGTGAACTGAACATATAAAACTATATTAGACCATGTGTTTGGAATACCTATTAGACATGTGATCGTCTTAGGAAGATTCAATGATTTACACTAAGGAAGGCTAGCTCAGCCATACGTGCAATGTATGATAGCTAGTAGCCAATGATTTACACTACTTGCCGATAGTTCTTGATCACATATCTAACTAGTGTTTCCCCCTGCCACGACAGATACGATAGATCCAACCATGACACGTTACTAGCCAATGTTATCCAATATATATATCAATGTTATCCAATGCCAACGAGAAAAGTATTCAATACCATCACGATGAGTTAAGGTAACATCTCATGACTGAAGATCCAATGATAATACCAATCCGTGTACTGTCGTGTCAAGAATCATAAGTAACATTTCTAAATACTTGAATTATAGTGGTAATCAAAATAATGGAAACCATCAGAAAATGTACTCGCCTGTCGTCCAGAGCAATGAATATGACTCGAGCCTCAAAGTAGAGTCACAAAGCCTATAGATGAGATACATGTGTTAAATGGGTGTTAGATAGTGTTAAACATGGTTTTCTAGTGAGTGATATACAATCTAGGTCAAATCTAGGTCAATTTTGACTTAAAGTTGACTTTTGGGTCAACAAGTTAACATTGGTCAACCCTAGTCAAAATCAAGTCTATCTAGGTTAGATTAACCCTAAATCAAATCATTATCTACCTAGTTACAGTATATATTTATATAAATATATGAGTATCACATATATTAGTTACTTATCCACTTTCCATATTTACCCCCTATACTTTGATATGTACATATCCTATTATACATTCTCTACCTTAGATATAGGTAACATCTTATACCTTATACCTAGATATCACATTACCTATTCCTAGCTAATAGGTAATGTAACACCTACTTTTCTAAAGTGAGGATAATTTTAAACTTTTGTAAAAGTTTATTATTTAATAATAGGATTCATGATTTATGGGAATTTTTTAATTAATTTAATACTATTTAAAATTGGTGAATTATAGTTTTGATGTGTTAGCTAGTGAACCCTAGAACTGTTGAGTCCTAGAGACTAACCATGACCATGGGGACCTAACCATGTAATTAGAATGACTATTTACAACTTTTTAGGCTAAGAGTATTTTGGTCATTTTGTGACTTTTGAATTATTTAGAATTTTGATTAATTGGTGAATTTTAGATTATTTTAATAATATTTAAATTGATGTATTATGATTTTGGTCATTTTTCATATTTTAATATTTTGGAAATTTTTATATTTTAATATTGATTTTACGGGATTTGTTTAGTCGGGTTTGTGTTTCGTTTCGTTCCGACTTGTGTCAGTGACCCGGGTAGCTTAGACTGTAGACGTGATCCCAAGAATAGTTAGTTATGGCCCACAAATCCCACTAATTAAGGTAGTGAGTTTAGACTAATCCTACTTGTTAGATTGGTTAAGTTAGAGGCTTAAATTTAACCCTTTTGATCCCAAACTTGAATCTAACTTAAAATTAACCAAGAGGACTAGTTGAGGCCTTATTGGGCTTCTCCTCCAAGGCCCAAATAGGGTCTAATGGCAGCCACTATAGCTAGGTTAGCCTCCCTTCCTTTAATTTCATTCCTATCTTGCCTCTTTTCCTTCACAAAGTATTCTTCCCCAAATTAGAGAGCTTTCCTCTTTGGTTTGATCTCCAAATCCTTACATCCCTCCACCAAAACTTCAATCCGACCTTCTCATACTACCAAGGGAGGGTACTAGCAAAGATTTGGAGCAAAGTGCAAGGAGGAGTGTCCCTTTTGGAAGATCTTCGTGTCGGAGCCGTGTCCTTGGGAGTATCATTGGGATTCCACTCTCAATAGGTAAAACCAACCCTCTAAATTGATTTCTATACATATTAATTAGTTTTGAATCTATAATATCCATTCCCATGCATGTACCCCATTTAGATTCAAATTTGAGGCTATTTGGAACTCTCTTGAGGATTTTAGATATGTGTCTTGTGTCCAACTTGATAGATCCCAAATTAGGACACCCCATGTGTATGTATGTATGATAATAGTTTAAATAGATATTTAAATTCAGTTTTAGAATGGTTAGAGAGTGGATTGATCTTAGTTAGGATGGTTAGAATAAGTTTCATTTGGATACCTATGTTGGTATCCAAGTATCTTGGCCTACATGTGTTTCTTTTGTCCAAAACAACTCAAATTCGTCATAATATTCATCCACGTTTTTGTTAACAAAAGTAACTTAGAAATGTCATAACGTTTAGCTTAGAACTCCGATTAATCTTCCGTTTTTTTAAAAGAACCATATCGAAGTTAGCTTTCCAAATATATATTTTAATAATCCAAAATTATTCTAGAACTTTCTGTAAAACTATTTGAGTGTCAGCTGTCCGAAAGACAAACACGTTTCGGCGTTTTTGCGATTCCTGGAGCTTTCAAAAACGAAAATGCTATCCGTTTGAAGTTTTGAAAAGCTAACACGAAGGACTACGACATACTTTAATTCTAGAATTTAGTGAAGGCCTAATTGGTACAATATTAGTTTTAAGTAGAAGAGTGACTATATGACATAGACATTTTGTATAACCTATGAGCCTATATAGTATGTATATTAAATAAATGTAGAGTATGTAATGCATGATATGTTAGATGAATGAAATGATATATATATATATATATATATATATATATATATATATATATATATATATATATATATATGATATGTATCCTCTTTACATTAATGTATATATATGGTTGAATGTAAGCATGTAGGAATGCAATCAATGTAATGTATGTAAGCAATGCATAAATACATGAATAAAAGAATGATATATAATGTATGCACGAAAGTATACAATGAATGCTAGATATAAATACAAGGTATACATGTAAAGATTGATATGAATGCATAATGTATACATAATGTAATGTAATATATAATGATAGCATGTATGGTAATGTAGAATATATGATGCAAGCATGTATATGTCCACTGTTTTTTCTTTTTCTTGTATTTTTCCTTCCCTTCCCTTTCCATTTCAGTTTTTCCCCCTTTTTCCCTCTTCTATTTTAACATGTTGTATACAATATATATAATGTATAGATGCATGTAAGTATGTAATATGCATGAATGACATGTATGTAATAAAAATAAGTATATGTATGCAACTTAATGATATGTGAATGGATATAATGCCTGAACTGAAGTATGCATGTATATAAGATATGAATGAATGATATATATATGTGTTAAGGTAATGTAATGTATGTATTCATAATATATTTTGAGTTAAATATATGAGTTTGTATGCATATATATTATGTATGCATGTATGTAGGAATGAATGTAATATAATATAGAGTATGCATATATGATATGTATGTAGGCATGTATGTAATGTATGTATGTATACATCTATGTATGTATGTATAGGTGCATGAATGAATGCAAGTATGCATATATGATTTGTATGTAGGCATGTATGCAATGTATGTATGTATACATGATATGTATGTATGCATGTAGGCAATGTAAGTATGTATGTATGCATTTCTATAAACTGAGTTAACCTATAACCTTTTACACACATGCATTCGTACACCCTTTGACACCATGTATCCCATGTCACATACACCTACCTATCACTAAATTTGAGAACATTAACACATTTACTATCACACACATGCTAAACACACACACACACACACTACACACACACACACACACACACACACACACACACACACACACACACACACACACTCTCTCTCTCTCTCTCACACACTCACACACTCACTTATTCTTTTACCTCTCATTCTCTCTCTCTCTCTCTATATATATATATATATATATATATATATATATATGTATGTGCCTATATATATAGCTTTCCTATATATATCTATGTATATGAATATATGAATGCGAATAATATATATACATTATATGACTAAGTTTGTGTGTCTTGTTAGCTTATGGTTTAGTTTTGTGCTTTGTTTAGCAAGTGACTTAGGCTATGAGTTAGTAGCTATCTTGGATACTTGATTTGCATAGACTTAGTTTATTTAGACCTAGAATTGACTAACCTAGACTAGTTGACCATTGTTGACCCAACCATAGCTAGTTTGACCACAGTTGACTAGAGTTGACCTAGTTTGACTTTATAGTTGACCAGAGTTGACCAATAGTTGACTTTGACCTAGATTGACTTAGACTTATGTAGATTGCATTATAATTTCATTTACCATATAAATTGAACTCTTTAACCTGTGTTGCTCTAACTAGGACTCTGTGACTCCAGTTGGCCATCTTTTCATATCAACTGTTCAGGGTATTAGGCGAGTACATTCTCTGACCGTTTCATACTTGATAAGATTTACATTTATGCTCTAGATTACTTTATTTGATGATGTCACATTGTTAACACGGATTAGTACTATATGTATCCCTTCATGAGATATTATCCCCCTCGGGAGCATCGGATACATCATGTCATGTGCGTTTCACTTTTATCATATATTCTTATGCTTTTACCATTCATGTGCACTCTCGTGATTCATGTGCACTCATGTTCACGGAGCCCCCATGTTTACATTCATGTGCACCCATTTATGGGCTCCCATGTGATATCATGTGCAATAACATAACCTGTCTAGATCTTTGTGTATGGATTGGGGTACGGGAGAGTTATAAATGGTCATGTGAACAATTCTAAAGTAGTGTAGTCGTGTGCAAACTTTTATGTTTATTATCAAGCTGTCCATATATCTATCTTGTACTCTACATCACTAGTCACTGTTAGCTCTTTACTTATAGTAGATATTTCTTTACAGTCATCTCTTTTACTTCATATATTTTCCAGCGTTTCATGTATCTTACTCTATAGCATATTTACATATCCTGTCATATTATGAACTGCATGAGATGTATTGTGCTCGCTCCATCCTGATTGGACATGTTGATAAATTTTACAGATAGCTTGGAGGTTACCTGCTAGCCTAGAGGAGACACAGTAGAGGTTGGAGTAGATGGCTAGAGTTTTTTGTATTTTATTTTCAGTTGTCTTGAGTTGTATTATTTTATGCTTGTTTGAGTTGGTGTTGATAACATCGAGATTTATTTCTCTCTGTTGTACTTCTCTTGTGGATTCATAGTTATCTTATCGTGCTACTTCTAGTTTTGGTGATTGAGTTGTATCCTGCTGTGATTGTCCTCCGTATGGAGCGTATATCATATTGTATTTAGTTTTAATTGTGACCTAGAACAGCGTTCTACCGTCGATACTGCGGCGTAGGCTGGACGTACCCACTTCTCGTGTCCTACATTGGGTGCGGGTCGTGACACGTTTTTAGTGGTAGCCCATGCAGGTCGAGATTCGCATTTGTGCGAAGTCGTGGTAGTACGAAAATTAGTTTACTGCTGCGCACCTGCAATTAGAGATAAGGAATAGGTGTTAGAATGAGAGGATACTCAATCACTGTTAGAATTTCTTGAGAGATTCCTGGGACGATCCTTGAGAATCTTATTTTAACTTCGATTTGAAATCTCTTTTTCCCTTGATTTGGTTCACCCTTACTTCCTGTTATTGAATTTGATTTTGATGGACTATTATTGAATTTTGAATCTTGATGTTAGTTGTTGAATTTGAGTTTGTACTTATATATATATATATAGATTTATATATATATATATATATATATATATATATATATATATATATATATATATATATATATATATATATATATTTGCAAACAAAATTATCACCAAGTACTCGGGACATGTAAAAGGTTTTTTCTACTATTTAGGAACAATAAGACCCATCCTATTGAAATGAACAAATAAAAGGGAAATTATAGTGAAACGAAGTGCTCCTTGCCACCTCATACAGAAGAAAGCAAGTCTACCCAACTAAAATGCTGCTACTGCAGCAGCCTTCTGCCTTGGTGCTACTTCAGTACCTTCTCTAAAGTTGCTTTTGAACCTTCGAGGCATGTTACGGAGATACCTCATCCTTCTTGTGCATGTTATCTTCCTCCTAATAGCCTTCACACGCCAGTTATACTTGCGGATTCGGGCGGCAGGGAAGCCGCAGGAGCCGCAGCGGCTCTTCTGGAGGTGGAAGCTCCTTTGCCTACAACGAACACAGAGGGTGTGGGTCTTGTTCCTCCTCTTCCCGAAGCTCCCGGTTCCCATCCCCATCGGCGTTCTTCTCCGGTCGCCCCTATGGGAATGGCGGCATCAGTATGAGGAAGAGAGAGCATATATATATATATATATATATATATATATATATATATATATATATATATAATATATATATATATACATGTTTTTGGAATTATGGTATAATCTGATAACATACTTGATAAGGACAGTGAGAAAGGTAAAAGTCTACTTTATTTATGGAGTTTAGAATTTATCGCAGTCATATTTGCTAGCATGACAAGGACGTAGAGCCTGATTTAGATATACTTATCCTAGTTCTGAAATCTAGTTTTTCTTTCAGCCATACTGGGTGGCGTGGTAAGAATTCTAGATAACATGACTATAGGGTGTATACCTACGTTATGGACTCTATTGTTGATTGCAGCTAAGCTTACTGGCGTGGCAAAATTCTGACAACGTGATTTCAGAAGACGTGTATGGTATCAGATTTTATCTTAAATGGGTTCATTTCTTTTTAACAGTTGATGAAGAACAGATTTTATCATTATTTCTTTCTTGCCATTATTTCTTGTATTACCATTTTTTTTAAAAATGTCCTGATTACATCAATCATCTGTCTCGTATTCTAATTCTGCCAGCTATACTTTGAAACCCTTGAATCTCCATATATTTTCACCGTCGAAAGGTCGAGGAAGTAACGTAAATCGTCTAACTCGGAAAAGACTTGATTTGTTATCTTGTGATAATCTTGCTAGGGGTATAATATGATGGACCTTGATATAGATTTGAAATAGAGATGCAACTGAATTTGAGGATGAAATCAAGATAGTTATATTATCAATTTAGGAACAATCATACTTAGAGAAAACTTTGGGTATGAATAATTCATAGATGTATTTCATAACTAATGAGGATATTCGAGGTCAACTTAGTTTCGAGAACTTGGATAAATTTTGATTATTGATTCTTGAGACGTTACACTTTAAGGCTATGATGTTAAATTTAGGAATTTAATAGTAGAGAAGAGATTTTAACAGTATGCAATGATGATACAAAATTAAATAAGATATTGTAAAAAATGGCTAGAAACAGAAAGAACACAAGGATTTTGAGTTATATAAAATATAGAGATTTTGTGAAAAATTTAAATTTCAGAAGAATAATATTGGAGGTATACGTTGAAGGAAATATGAAGGTTGAATTTATAATGAAGAATAAGTTTTGTAAGGCCTAGTGGGTTTAGATTTAAATAATACAAGGAGAGTAAATTGAATAAGTTCAAGGATTACATAAAACTTGATTTAGAGGCTTTGGATCCAATTTAGGACAAGGTGGAAGATTTAGATTTATGATGATTAAGTGGTCAGTTTTGATTCCTAGTAAGAAGGGTATGCTTCATGAATAATGTTTTGGAACTTAGAAATTTAGCCTATGGTGATCATGGCAAGGTCAAATCTTTATGATGGAAGGATATAATTTTGATGGTAGTCATATAAAGGTTGATTTTTATATTGGGACTTGTGAGATAAAAATATGATTAGCAAATGATAAGCTTGATAGTATCAGAGAGAGATGATTAACTTGACTTTCCTATGAAATATTTTCTCTTGTTTTCCCTTTAAAAGGAGAAATTTGACTTATTCCATAGCTTTGAATCACCCTTTAAAGTTAATCCTAGCTTCCTAAATCACGACCAATCGACTTTGATCATCTTTTCTTATCATATTAATATCTTGGGTCGTACTCAATTGAATTAAATTTAATTGTGACTTGAGTCTCCATCCTTATATGCTCGTGCTCGGACTTCGTTGACCTTGTCCTCCATATTGCGCAAATCTTGATTACCCAGAATTTACCAACTTAGATCGTATCGAGACTACATTTTCTTATTATATATTGTGATTGAATTTCAATGTTATTGACTTTTGTTCTTTAAACTTTTGATTTTGACTTTTATTTGAATAGTACCCCTTTATAGATAATTATGAGTTATTTTTATTTTATTTTCGATAATTATCAGTTTTCATATAGGATGGTAGACTGCCTTACAAGCCTTGATTATTTGTTGTTTTTATAACTTTTCCAGTTTAGCACCCCAGATTGTTTGTATGTTTTGATACCCTATGACCGTTTTGGTTTCAAATGACTAGTATTACCTAGATGAGACTTTTAACTGCTACCGTATGCCATGACCCTGTATGCCATTCTTTTAAATTGTATAATTTAGGTAAGTTTTGAGACTTTGATTGTTGGGGACGAGACTCTAGAAGAAGTACGACCATCTTAATTTTCGAGGACAAAATTTTCTAAGGAAGGTAGACTTGTAACACCTACTTTTCTAAAATGAGGGTAATTTTGAACTTTTGTAAAAGTTTATTATTTAATAATAGAATTTATGATTTATGGGATTTTTTAAATTATTTAATACTATTTAAAATTGGTGAATTATAATTTTGATGTGTTAGCTAGTAACCCTAGAACTGTTGAGCCTAGAGACTAACCATGACCAAGGGGACCTAACCATGTGATTAGAATGACTATTTATAACTTTTTAGACTAAGGGATATTTTGGTCATTTTGTGACTTTTGAATTATTTAGAATTTTGATTAATTGGTGAATTTTAGATTATTTTAATAATATTTAAATTGATGTATTATGATTTTGGTCATTTTTTATATTTTAATATTTTAGGAAATTTTTATATTTTAATATTAATTTTACGGGATTTGTTTAGTCGAGTTTGTGTTTCGTTTCGTTCCGACTTGTGTCAGTGACCCGGGTAGCTTAGATTGTAGACAGGATGCCAAGAATAGTTAGTTATGGCCCACAAATCCCACTAATTAAGTTAGTGAGTTTAGACTAATCCCACTTGTTAGATTGGTTAAGTTAGAGGCTTAAATTTAATCCATTTTGATCCCAAACTTGAACCTAACTTAAAATTAACCAAAAGGACTAGTTGAGGCCTTATTGGGCTTTCCTCCAAGGCCCAAATAGGGTTTAATGGCAGCCACTATATCTAGGTTAGCCTCTTTTCTTTCATTTCATTCCATCTTGTCTCTTTTCCTTCACAAAGTGTTCTTCCTCAAATTAGAGAGCTTTCCTCTTTGGTTTGATCTCCAAATCCTTACATCCCTCTACCAAACTTCCATCCAACCTTCTCATACTACCAAGGGAGGGTGCTAGCAAAGATTTGGAGCAAAGTGCAAGGAGGAGTGTCCTTTTTGGAAGATCTTCGTGTCAGAGCCGTATCCTTGGGAGTATCATTGGGATTCCACTCCCAACAGATAAAACCAACCCTCTAAATTGATTTCCTATGCATATTAGTTAGTTTTGAATCCATAGGATCTACCCCCATGCATGTACCCCATTTAGATTCAAATTTGAGGCCATTTGGAGCTCTCTTGAGGATTTTAGATATGTGTCTTGTGTCCAACTTGATAGATCCCAAATTAGGACACCCCATGTGTATGTATGTATGATAATAGTTAAATAGATATTTAAATTAAGTTTTAGAATGGTTAGAGAATGGATTGATCTTAGTTAGTATGGTTAGAACGAGTTTCATTTGGATACCTATGTTGGTATCCAAGTAACTTGGCCTACATGTGTTTCTTTTGTCCAAAACAACTCAAATTCGTCATAATATTCATCCACGTTTTATTAACCAAAGCAACTTAGAAATATCAAAACTTTGAGCTTAGAACTCCGATTAATCTTCATTTTTTTAAAAGAACCGTATCGAAGTTAGCTTTCCAAATATATATTTTAATAAGCCAAAATCAGTTCTGGAACTTTCTGTAAAACTATTTGAGTGTCAGCTGTCTGAAAGACAAACACGTTTCGGTGTTTTCGCGATTCCTGGAGCTTACAAAAACGAAAATGCTATCCGTTTGAAGTTTCGAAAAGCTAACACGAAGGGCTACGACATAATTTAATTCTAGAATTTAGTGAAGGCCTAATTGGTACAATATTGGTTTTAAGTAGAAGAGTGACTATATGATATAGGCATTTTATGTAACCTATGAGCCTATGTAGTATGGATATTAAATAAATGTAGAGAATGTAATGCATGATATGTTAGATGAATGAAATAATATATATATATATATATATATATATATATATATATATATATATATATATATATATATGATATGTATCCTCTTTACATTAATGTATATATATGGTTGAATGTAAGCATGTAGGAATGCAATCAATGTAATGTATGTAAGCAATGCATAAATGTATGAATAAAAGAATGATATATAATGTATGCATGAAAGTATATAATGAATGCTAGATATAAATGCAAGGTATACATGTAATGATAGATATGAATGCTTAATGTATACATAATATAATATAATATATAATGATAGCATGTATGGTAATGTAGAATACATGATGCAAGCATGTATATGTCCACTGTTTTTCCTTTTTCTTACATTTTTCCTTCCCTTCCCTTTCCTATTTCACTTTTTCCCCCTTTTTCTCTCTTCTATTTTAACATGTTGTATACAACGTATATAATGTATAGATGCATGTAAATATGTAATATGCATGAATGACATGTATGTAATAAAAATAAGTATATTTATGCAACATAATGATATGTGAATGGATATAATGCCTGAACTGAAGTATGCATGTATATAGGATATGAATGAATGATATATATATGTGTTAAGGTAATGTAATGTGTGTATTCACATATATTTTGAGTTAGATATATGAGTTTGTATGCATATATTATATGTATGCATGTACGCAGGAATGAATGTAATATAATATAGAGTATGCATATATGATATGTATGTAGGCATGTATACAATGTATGTATGTATACATGATATGTATGTATGTATAGGTGCATGAATGAATACAAATATGCATATATGATATATATGTAGGCATGTATGTATACATGATATGCATGTATGCATGTATGCAATGTAAGTATGTATGTATACATTTCTATAAACTGAGTTAACTTATAACCTTTTACAGACATGCATTCATACACCCTTTGACACCATGTATCCATGTCACATACACCTACATATCACTAAATCTGAGAACATTAACACATACTTTCTACACATGCCAAAGACACACACATACACACACACACACACACACACACACACACACACACACACACACACACACACACACACACACACACTCACTTGCTCTTTTACCTCTCCTTCTCTCTCTCTATATATATATGTATGTGCCTATATATATAGCTTTCCTATATATATCTATGTATATGAATATGTGAATACGAATAATATATATACATTATACGACTAAGTTTGTGTGCCTTGTTAGCTTATGGTTTAGTTTTGTGCTTGGTTTAGCAAGTGACTTAGGCTATGAGTTAGTAGCTATCTTGGATACTTGATTTGTATAGACTTAGTTTGTTTAGACCTAGAATTGACTAACCTAGACTAGTTGACCATTGTTGACCCAACCCTAGCTAGTTTGACCACAGTTGACTAGAGTTGACCAAGTTTGACTTTATAGTTGACCAGAGTTGACCAAGAGTTGACTTTGACCTAGATTGACTTAGACTCATGTAGATTGCATTATAATTTCAATTACCATATAAATTGAACTCTTTAACTTGTGTTTCTCTAACTAGGACTCTGTGACTCCAGTTGGCCATCTTTTCATATCAATTGTTCAGGGTATCAGGCAAGTACATTCTTCTGACCGTTTCATACCTGATAAGATTTACATTTACGCTCTAGATTACTTTATTTGATGATGTCACGTTATTAACACGGATTGGTACTATATGGATTCCTTCATGAGATATTATCTCCCTCGGGAGCATCGGATACATCATATCATGTGCGTTTCACTTTTATCATGTATTCCTGTGCTTTCACCATTCATGTGCACTCTCGTGATTCATGTACTCTCATGTTCACGGAGCCCCCATGTTTACATTTATGTGCACCCATTTATGGGCTCCCATGTGATATCATGTGCAATAACATAACCTGTCTAGATCCTTGTGTATGGATTGGGGTACGGGAGAGTTATAAATGGTCATGTGAACAATTCCAAAGTAGTGTAGTCGTATGCAAACTTTCATGTTTATTATCAAGCTGTTCACATGTCTATCTTGTACTCTACATCACTAGTCACTGTTAGCTCTTTACTTATAGTAGATATTTTTTACAGTCATCTCTTTTACTTTATATATTTCCAGCGTTTCATGTATCTTACTCTATAGCATATTTACATATCCTGTCATATTATGAACTGCGTGAGATGTATTGTGCTCTCTCCCATCCTGACTGGACCTGTTGATAAATTTTACAGATAGCTTGGAGGTTACCTGCTAGCCTAAAGGAGACACAGTAGAGGTTGGAGTAGATGGCTAGAGTTTTTCTTATTTTATTTTCAGTTGTCTTGAGTTGTATTTATTTTATGCTGTTTGAGTTGGTGTTGATAACATCGAGATTTATTTCTCTCTGTTGTACTTCTCTTGTGGATTCATAGTTATCTTATCGTGCTACTTCTAGTTTTGGTGATTGAGTTGTATCCTACTGTGATTGTCCTCCGTACGAAGAGTATATCATATTGTATTTAATTTTAATTTTGACCTAGAACAGCGTTCTACCGTCGACACTAGCGGCGTAGGCTGGACGTACCCACTTTTCGTATTCTACACTGGGTGTGGGTTGTGATACATTTTTAGTGGTAGCCCATGCAGGTCGAGATTGGCATTTGTGCGAAGTCGTGGTAGTACGACGATTAGTTTTACTGCTGTGCACCTGCGATTAGAGATAAGGAATAGGTGTTAGAATGAGAGGATACTCAATCACTGTTAGAATTTCGTGAGAGATTCCTGGGACGGCCCTTGAGAATCTTATTTTATCTTCGATTTGAAATCTTTTTTTTTCTTGATTTAATTCACCCTTACTTCCTGTTATTGAATTTGATTTTGATGGACTATTGTTGAATTTTGAATCTTGATGTTAGTTGTTGAATTTGAGTTTGTATTTATATATATATATTTGAGTTTGCAATATATATATATATATATATATATATATATATATATATATATATATATATATATATATATATATATATATTGTAAACAAAATTATCACCTAGTACTCGGGAGATGTAAAAGGTTTTTTCTACTATTTAGGAACAATAAGACCCATCCTATTGAAATAAACAAATAAAAGGGGAACTCATAGTGAAACGAAGTGCTCCTTGCCACCCCATACAGAAGAAAGCAAGTCTACCCAACTAAAATGCTGCTGCTGCTGCAGCAGCCTTCTGCCTTGGTGCTGCTTCAGTACCTTCTCTAAAGTTGCTTTTGAACCTTCGAGGCACGTTACGGAGATACATCATCCTTCATGTGCCTGTTGTCTTCCTCCTAATAGCCTTCACACTATAGTTATACTTGCGGATCCGGGTGGTAGGGAAGCCGCATGAGCCGCATCGGCTCTTCTGGTGGTGGAAGCTCCTACGCCCGCAGCGAACACAGAGGGTATGGGTCTTGTTCCTCCTCTTCCCGAAGCTCCCAGTTCCCATCACCATCGGTGTTCTTCTCCGGTCGCCCCTGTGGGAATGGCGGCAGCAGTATGAGGAAGAAAGAGCATATATATATATATATATATATATATATATATATATATATATATATATATATATATATATATATATATACATGTTTTTGGAATTAAGGTATAACCTGATAACATACTTGATAAGGACAGTGAGAAAGGTAAAAGTCTACTTTATTTATGGAGTTTAGAATTTATCGCAGTCATATTTGCTAGCATGACAAGGACGTAGAGCCTGATTTAGATATACTTATCCTAGTTATAAAATCTAGATTTTCTTGCAACCATACCGGGTGGCGTGGTAAAAATTCTAGATAACATGACTATAGGGTGTATACCTACGTTATGGACTCTATTGTTTATTGCAGCTAAGCTTACTGGCGTGACAAAATTCTGACAACATGATTTCAGGAAGACGTGTATGGTATCAGATTTTATCTTAAATGGGTTCATTTCTTTTTAACAGTTGATAAAGAACAGATTTTATCATTATTTCTTTCTTGCCATTATTTCTTGTATTACCATTTTTTTAAAAAGTGTCCTGATTACATCAATCACCTATCTCGTATCTAATTCTGTTAGCTATACTTTGAAACCCTTGAATCTCCTTATATTTTCACCTTTGAAAGGTCGAGGAAGTAACGTAAATCATCTAACTCGAAAAAGACTTGATTTGTTATCTTGTGATAATCTTGCTAGGGGTATAATATAATGGACCTTGATATAGGTTTGGAATAGAGATGCGACTGAATTTGAGGATGAAATCAAGATAGTTATATTATCAATTTAGGAACAATCATACTTATATAAATCTTTTGGGTATGAATAATTCATAGATGTATTTCATAACTGATGAGGATATTCGAGGTCAACTTAGTTTCGAGAACTTGGATAAATTTTGGTTATTGATTCTTGAGACGTTACACTTTAAGGCTATGATGTTAAATTTAAGAATTAAGTAATAGAGAAGAGATTTTAACTATATGCAATGATGATACGAAATTGAATAAGATATTCTAAGAAATGGCTAGAAACAGAAAGAACGCAAGGATTTTGAGTTATATAAAATATAGAGATTTTGTGAAAATTTTAAATTTCAGGAGAATAATATTGAAGGTGTTCGTTGAAGGAAATATGAAGGTTGAATTTATAACGAAGAATAAATTTTGTAAGTCCTAGTGGGTTTAGATTTAAATAATACAAGGAGAGTAAATTGAATAAGTTCAAGGATTACATAAAACTTGATTTAGAGGCTTCGGATCCAATTTAGGACAAGGTGGAAGAATTTAGATTTATGATGATTAAGTGGTTAGTTTTGATTCCTAGTAAAAAGGGTATGCTTCATGAATAATATTTTGGAACTTAGAAATTTAGCCTATAGGTGATCATGGCATGGTCAAATCTTTATGACGAATGGATATAATTTTGATGGTAGTCATATAAAGGTTGATTTTTATATTGGGACTTATGAGATAAAAATATGATTGGCAAATGATAAACTTGATAGTATCAGAGAGAGATGATTAACTTGACTTTCCTATGAAATCTTTTCTCTTGTTTTCCCTTTAAAAAAAAAATTTGAGTTATTCCATATCTTTGAATCACCCTTTAAAAGTTTTCAATATCATTGAATCCTAGCTCCCTTAATCACGACCAATCGACATTGATCATATTTTCTCATCATATTAATATCTTGGGTCGTACTCAATTGAATTAAATTTAATTGTGACCTGAATCTCCATCCTTGTATGCTCGTGCTCGGACTTCGATGACCTTGTCCTCCATATTTCCCAAATCTTGATTACCCAGAATTGATCAACTTAGATCGTATCGAGACTAAATTTTCTTATTATATATTGTGATTGGATTCTAATGCCATTGATTTTCGTTCTTTGAACTTTTGATTTTGATTTTTCTTTGAATAGTACCCCTTTATAGATAATTACGAGTTATCTTTATTTTATTTTCGATAATTACCAGTTTTCATATAGGGTGGTAGACTGCCTTACAACTTTGATTATTTGTTGTTTCTGTAACTTTTCCAGTTTAGCACCCCAGATTGCTTGTATGTTTTGAACCCTATGACCGTTTTGGTTTCGAATGACTAGTATACCTAGATAAGACTTTCAACTGCCACCGTATGCCATGACCCTGTATGCCATTCTTTTAAATTGTATAATTTAGGTAAGTTTTAAGAAGGGGACGAGACTCTAGAAGAAGTTCGACCATGTTAATTTCGAGGACAAAATTTGCTAAGGAAGGTAGACTTGTAACACCTACTTTTCTAAAATGAGGGCAATTTTGAACTTTTGTAAAAGTTTATTATTTAATAATAAGATTTATGATTTATGGGAATTTTTTAATTAATTTAATACTATTTAAAATTGGTGAATTATAATTTTGATGTGTTAGCTAGTGAACCCTAGAACTGTTGAGCCTAGAGACTAACCATGACCATGGGGACCTAACCATGTGATTAAAATGACTATTAACAACTTTTAGGCTAATAATATTTTGGTCATTTTGTGACTTTTGAATTATTTAGAATTTTGATTAATTAGTGAATTTTAGATTATTTTAATAATATTTAAATTGATGTATTGTGATTTTGGTCATTTTTCATATTTTAATATTTTGGAAATTTTTATATTTTAATATTGATTTTACGGGATTTTTTTAGTCGAGTTTGTGTTTCGTTTCATTCTGACTTGTGTCAGTGACCCGGGTAGCTTAGACTGTAGACGGAATCCTAAGAATAGTTAGTTATGGCACACAAATCCCACTAATTAAGTTAGTGAGTTTAAACTAATCCTACTTGTTAGATTGGTTAAGTTAGAAGCTTAAATTTAACCCTTTTGATCCCAAACTTGAACCTAACTTAAAATTAACCAAGAGGACTAGTTGAGGACTTATTGGGCTTTCCTACAAGGCCAAAATAGGATTTAATGACAGCCACTATAGCTAGGTTAGTCTCCCTTCCTTTCATTTCATTCCATCTTGCCTCTTTTCCTTCACAAAGTGTTCTTCCCCAAATTAGAGAGCTTCCCTGTTTGGTTTGTTCTCCAAATCCTTACATCCCTCCACCAAAATTTCTATCCAACCTTCTCATACTACCATGGGAGGGTGCGAGCAAAGATTTGGAGCAAAGTGCAAGGAAGAGTGTCCTTTTTGGAAGATCTTCGTGTCGGAGCCGTGTCCTTGGGAGTATCATTGGGATTCTACTCCCAATTGGTAAAACCAACCCACTAAATTGATTTCTTATGCATATTAGTTAGTTTTGAATCCATAGGATCCACCCCCATGCATGTGCCCCATTTAGATTCAAATTTGAGGCCATTTGGAGCTCTCTTGAGGATTTTAGATATGTGTCTTGTGTCCTACTTGATAGATCCCAATTTAGGACACCCCATGTGTATGTATGTATGATAATAGTTTAAATAGATATTTAAATTCAGTTTAGAATGGTTGGAGAGTGGATTGATCTTAGTTAGGATGGTTAGAATGAGTTTTATTTTGATACCTATGTTGGTATCCAAGTATCTTGTCCTACATGTGTTTCTTTTGTCCAAAACAACTCAAATTCGCCATAATATTCATCCACGTTTTTATTAACCAAAGCAACTTAGAAATGTCATAACTTTTAGCTTAGAACTCCGATTAATCTTCCATTTTTTTAAAAGAACCGTATTGAAGTTACCTTTCCAAATATATATTTTAATAAGCCAAAATCGTTCTGGAACTTTCTATAAAACTATTTGAGTGTCAGCTGTCCGAAAGACAAATGCATTTCGGTATTTTCGCGATTCTGGGAGCTTTCAGAAACGAAAATGTGATCCGTTTGAAGTTTCGAAAAGCTAACTCGAAGGGCTACGACATACTTTACTTCTCGAATTTAGTG
>JANAVB010009200.1:27948499-28000999 GCA_029216955.1 Iris pallida
CAATTCTAACATATCCTAGTCTCACTAGGATACATCACTAACTCTTAAGATATATTCTAAATCTGACACTAACTTACACCCCCACATGCCAAGTGGCCAAGTCGAGCCACAAGCTCACTGTTAGATACGAAAGTATCTGAGTGATACTCTTGATAATACACTCAAATCACTTACTCTCAAATCTATTGACACTCGAGTCCTAACCAAAATACTAACATCCTAACACTCTCTATTCTGATACACTACTAATACCATTATACTGTCATACTATAGAGACACTTGCCTCCTACAACAAACCCTAAATCAAACTCACCATAATCTCCCTGTACTCGAGCACTTAATGTAGCAGCCAACCCAACCCAGGCTAGGCAAGGCCAAGCCAAGCTTGGTGTCCTTACAGTAGCCTACGCAAGGCTTTGCTACTCCACTCACATGTATCCACATTCCTGACCTAAGCCCTTCTAACTAAACCCTCCTGAACCTCATTCAAACCATGGCCTAAGGCCAAGGCAAACAACCAATGGTCTAAAGCCTACTGCCATTGCAAAGCAAGCATGGCCAATGCCTCCCTGCTGCTGCTACTTGCCCTGAGGACAAAGCCAAACTTGAGCCCTCTACTGCTGCTACTGTAGTCCCAAATCTTCGAACCAAACCTCTGATACTAGTGATACCAACTGGTACTAAAGTTGCCCTTGCTGCCTGTGCAAGACAAGGTATTGCCCTGCTGCTACCCGAGCCTTTCAGGCAGTGCAATTGCCATTGTAGGCCTCTAACACAAATACCGCTGCAAAATCTGATGTCTAATGCTAATTAACTCAAAACCCCAAATATCGTTATGTAGAATTTCTGATACATATTAAAACCTACCCTGAACTAACCTTCTAATGCACTAGGACACTATCTGGTACCCTAGTATGATGGAGAAAAGTATCAGGATGGATGTTATTTAAGTATCATGAAGTATCTGAGAGGGGGCCTTAGGCTATTGGCATAAGCTTGTGTCCAATAGAGTGTCCCTTAGCTCAATAATGGGTTAGAGTGTGAGTTGAATTCTTGAGAGTTCAGTTTACATAAGAGGTGAACCTTATATCAGCTGTATTTAGGAGAGGTTATGTCTTGTGTGTGTCAGTTGGAGAGGGCAGTGACCCATGTATCAGAATTTGAGGTTAGTGCTTTAGAGACTTGCTGGACTGAACGATTGAGAGATTATGAGTAGCGTAATGTCATTCGCACTCAGGCGGTCTCTAATACACTAGCTGATCTCTGCTTTGCTCACTTCCCATCAGCCTGCCAGCCCTGGCTTCTTTTCCGAAAGATCCTACTTTTTCTGGCTACCTGTGTTAAGGAATTAGGAAGTATGCCAGTACTTCAATCTTGCAGGTTCATATGACTGGTTCACATCTTTTGGTGAGCCTGCTCACACTTCTGATGGTGATGACCATGCTGTTGATCATGACATAGGCGAGGGTTGATGATATCTTGCTACTTTTGTCTATTTGATATTATGTTTAACAGATTTTCTATTTATTGTTATCATTTCTTAGAAATGTCTTACATTCTAAGAACATATAGTATCAGTTATGCTAGTTTTCTTTGCTAGTTACTTGTATGGATTAAATTTTTTTTTTAGTTTCAACTGTACTAAGTGGTTGCTTTCTTTATGAAGCTAGTAGTTGTTTATTTCTCTTTTTTAGCAATATGCACATATCTCATACTTAGTAGATTAGCCTCGATACAGCTTCTTATATATAACTTCTTTGTGAACCTTACTTTTCACGCCTAATAGAGGTTGGGAAGATCACTACACTGGTATATGCCCATAGGTCAATTAAGTGGCTAGAAGGATTACCTTGGCAATTAAGATTGCATTAGAGATTCTATTTAAGTTATAAAGGCATTATTTATTTCGAGGATCGATGAACCCTATTTTCCTAAAGGTATGATCTTGTGTGATGGATTTGTGCATTCTAAGTTGGGTAGTAGTGATACTACCAACTCCGAATGATAGTTAGATATTTTATTTTTCATATTGATGATGAGACTGCTAGATGATGTTCATAAGACAATCGAGAGAATTTATGTATATGAAACGGAGAAAATAAAATAGTTTTGTTTTTTGATGATTCTAGAAAATATTTATGGTTTATTAGGCTATATATATATATATATATATATATATATATATATATATATATATATATATATATATATATATATATATATATATATATATATTATGAAATTGACTTGGAGATAAGAATCTTGAAAATAGAATTTGAATCAAATTTTGGGATTTAAAATATATAATTGATGAATTGATTTAAATCTTGAATTTTAAGGTTTGGAGAAATTTTTTTAATTTCGGGGATAGAAAATCGAATGACAAATTTTGGTGCAAAAAATGGTTACTTATATGATAAGTTTTATCTTGAGGTTGATTAGAGATTTTGAAATTTTAAGTTATATTCTTGACGGACAATGACGATTAAGGATTTGGTGGATTATTTTTATTTTAATACATAATGAGGAACTTGTGAAGAAACTCAAATTTAAGGATTTAGATTTTATCTTGATGGAGAATCAAGATGGATAGAATGTCACCCTAATGAGATTAGAAGTGTCCTACCTTAGTTTGTCATATCACCTATGGCCATGATAGTTGTATATACACAAGTGTAGTTAGTCATTGACCAAGCCATGTAACTACATCATCGACTTGGGTTCCTAATCATTTCCCTCAACCCTAGATCTATTATCATGACCTTATAATCATTTGAAAGTTGAGAACGATTAGAATCATTTTATTGATCGTACCCCAACCTAGGAGACTATCTTCTCTCAAGGAGCCATGTCTCATGTGTCCTTACTTATTGTCATCTTGATTTACTTAATCCTAAATATTCTTTATTTCAGTGCGTTAACTAGCAAGTCTCATTCATTACCCAAACCCTACCAGGATCTTCGAACCCTACCATATTAATTTTCCCCTCCCAATTGATTTGCTTCCCCCATGAAGGATTATTCATTAAACTCCTTCGTTATTTGAACAACCTCGTTGTTAAATATATTTCTTTTGTGCGAAGATGGAAATTCGTATCATGACATCCTTTAGTTATAAGGGGCTATATTAGAACACCCTATGGATAATATTATGGTATAATTTGATAGGATGATTATGCGATGTAAAATTGGGTTATATATTAAGTTTTGAAGAAGACACTAGTAGATGAAATGTGAGCGTCGTTAAGCATATCCTATGATACCTTTAAAGGAACTTTGACGACTGGTCTTTGGTATCCCAAAATCGATTCGTTTGACCTGATCGATTTCTTGGACGTAGATTTTGCTGGATGCAAAGTCGATAGTAAAAGTACCAATGGCACATGTTATTTTCTAGGAAAGTCATTAGTATCCTAGCTTTCTAAGAAACAAAATTTTGTTGCATTATCAACAACCGAGGCTGAATATATAGTCGCAGGACGTTATTATGCTCAAATTTTATAGATGAAGCAAACCTTGGAAGACTATCAGCTATCATTTAACCACATCCCTATTTACTGCAATAACACTAGTTCCATTAATCTCACGAAGAATCCCATATGTCATTCTCACACTAAACACATAGAAATTAGACATTATTTTCTTAGCGATCATGTTTATAAGGAGATATTAATTTATAATTTGTTGAAACTGAACATCAACTAGTTGACATCTTCACTAAGACCTTGGCTGAAGATCGTTTTAACTTTATACGAAGAGAATTAGGAATTTTGAATGTTGAAGTAATATAATTAAATATTATTTGATTAAGACTCATAAATTCGTAAAAATTATTTTGGTTATAAGCCAAACGGGACCTTTTGTCACACAGGTGTAACTAGCCTGAAGCGATACGGTATACTAGTCCTTGGACTATCGTTAGCTGGGATCTGGCCCCTACAGCTAACCCAAAATATTTGATACGATTTATATATTTATAATTTATTAATACTAATTGTTTGTTTTAACTCAACTATTTCTAATTAATTTTGCATTTATGCTAAAATTCTATCACACACTTTCCAAAGTCTGTCATGATTACCCAGTGACTGAACTCGATCAGAGTTCTGGCCGAACTCGGATCGAACTTGGTCTGGGTGAATCAGAACAGAAGCTGGACAGTTGGGTCTCCTCCTTATTTAAACCCCTACATCATTATCTTCCTCACCAAGCCTCAAAAAACTATACCGAAAACCCTAACCCTAACTTCCAAGCTCTCCTTCCTCCAAGCCTCTCAAGCTTTCAAATCATGGAATCAGAGCTCTCTCGAAGTTCTCTTCCATTGTCTACCATCAATTTGGGTATATTTTCACTCATTCCATCCTTTTCAATTTCAATGGCTCATAAAATTCCTATTTTTTCCAGAAAGAAAAGGAAGTTGATGAAGGTTCGTCCTGTACTCCTCACGAGGCGGCCACCTTTTCACTTTTTAGTCCCTCCAAACTGGATGGTGACTTCTTTGATGATTATTATTTTTTGATTATTTTATATTTGTGTCACAAGATGCATCAAATGAGTGGTTTAGTGACTTTCATCAAAGAAAGATTTGTCAGGGTTCTCCTATCAACTTCACATTATTTTCTGATCACGTAAACATTTTTTAACACTTGAGTTGCTAGATTTGGTTCAATCTAGTTTTCCAATATATTCTAATACAATCCGCATGTTCTCTTGCAACTTATCGGTCACTAACAATAAATTGAAATAAAAAGTTGGCAGAATTGACATTGACTTTGATGCTGGTGATTTGGCAATAATGCTTAGCATTCCCAATGTTGGAAAAGTATTAGTTGATATCACGTTGGTGCAATTTCCCGAAGGGACAACTTTTTATTCATTTTGTGACTCGTTATGTGCACCAAACCCTCGGCCCAAAGGCACTCTTCGTCCTAAATAGTTGGACAACTACTTCCATGACCTTCATAGAATGGTATTCTCCACCATTATTCCAAAGAATATTGCCACTGATGAGATTTCGTATTTAGAGCTTTCTGCTATCTATCATCTCCATTTCTACGGTCCCATTCAGTCTGCCTAAGACTATCATCGCCACTATAGAACGATGTCGCAAGAAACTGCGATGACTTCTATATGCAATGTATCTTCCTTACATCTTTCAGTTCTTTAAGGTTATACTTGAGGATTGTCCATAGGATGGTGCTCATACTTATCTTCATGAGCAGCGTCATGCTGCTCCTGTTCCCATCCAGACTCCTCTTCCTCCAGTTGACCCTTCAGCGACTGACACCCATCCTACTCATCCTTTCGGTAGTGTTACTCTTGAGTCACTTCAGGCTCTCATGATGGATCAGTTTCAGTTCATGGACTTCCGTACCACCCTTCAGCTTCAAGCCATATCCAACTCTGTATGGGATATATCGTACAGTCTTGCTCACAACCCTAGTGGTCTTATTCCTATGGTTGGTGATCCCACTAGACTTGGATATTGCATTGATGATCCAGAGGCTCAGCAATACCTTGACCCTGCTACTGCTCGTTATGATCCCAATCACTCTACTAAGAGTGGTCCTTCTAGGGGCAGGTGCTGATGATGATGAGGAGGAGGAGAACGATGAGTGAGGATATGTTTACTTGTGATAGACCATTACAGGTTATGTTTTTAGTTTTTTTTTTGTGATTATGTATTAGTGATACATGCTTCTTTCAAGCATTATCAGTTTCAATTTATTTGACTTATTGTATGAACTCTATCTATTTCAGTTTATATCAGTATTTCCTATTTCAGCAATGTGCATTCTTTATTTTTTAATGTTCTGCTCTAATCTTGATTGTGCTGATACTGCTATTAATTTGATTACGCCATTATGCCTATGTGAAAAAATGGGGAAGTAATATGATAGATACTTAAATTACTTAAATACTTAAATGCTTTGGTGATGCTTTGCTTAAAAATTGTTTATAACTAAATTTTGTTTGGAGATCTTGTTTTCCTAGACTTTTACAGATATTCAGTAGACATGTTTTGTTACAGTAGAGTAACAAGACATGACTGTACATAACGGAGGAGCAAATATATTGTACTAATATTCAAGTCCAAAGCTACTACTGTGCCTTTGTACTGTATCAAGTCTTCTTCCAAATAGAGCTGAACAACTTCTTAAGTATCAATCTTAGTTTTGTCAAATTGTCAAAATAGGGAAGATTGTTGGCCCATTCAGCCATGGTCAAACCGATTTCGATAATTGACTTAAAACTTTGAACTTGATATGAAAAGGAACAGAAGATCGCAGATTTCATCTCTACTAAGTTTTCGTATTTTATTCTGTATTTTTTCCTTATTGAGTCTAAAAAATTGTGCGTTGGGATCACTGGCAATTTGAAACTCTTGACCCCAAAAACAAACGAATCCAAATCTTGACCTAAAACCAAACCAATATCTAAAAGCCAAATCAAAACGACCAGAAACCCTAAAAATCGAACTTGGCCTAAATTCTACCCGAACTCGAACCGAACTAGGTCCCCTTGGATCACTCCTGGTTAGTAGCACTCCCTAGTCTTTTGGATATCAAACGTTCAAAATTATGAACGTTGCCCTAACCTAGTTCTGCCCGAACTCTGCCTCAAAAATTTCTATAAATAGAGAAGATTTTGTCATTTCTAATCACTCATTCAATCTACATCTTCTCTCTTTCTGAGCCATCAATCTACTTTAAAGAGCCAAAATCTTCAAATCTCCAAGGCAATTTCTATTCTTCTAGTGTCGATGGTTTCTGATTAGGAGTATTCGAGTTGTAAAAGCTTGGCGTATAAAAGCTTTTCTCAGAAAGGTGTTGTTGAAGTTTGATCGTGGGCTTCGGATAAAAATACGACGGTGTTGAAGTTGGCATGTTCTTCGGAGTAAAGCACGCGGTGTAATCTCTATTCAAAATAGTGGATTATAGCGAGAAAGAGTTCTCGCGAACTGGACTAGTCCTCTTAGAGAAAAACTAGTATAAACCTTCTGTGTCTGCGTATTACTTTTTTAACCTCCACTTACTTATTGCTTTACTTCATTGCATTTAAGTTTAATTATATATTTGCTTCACCTGCTTAGATTTTAAATTGGTAAATATTTTTTGCTGTACTCTATTCACCCCCCTCTAGAGGTGCCATCGATCCTACACTATTTGTCTATTTGTGTCTGATATCAGTCACATGCTTCATGTACGGGGTGCTAGATTTACCCCTAGCCGTTTACATGTCAAAAGTATATTTCAACTCACTAGTTAGATGCAGTCTTGTCACTTATTATTGTTCATGTTTCAGTCGTTGTTACAGTTAGTTCACTGTCTCTATTACCATGCTTTCTTCTTTTTACTCACATGTTTTCTACCATGAATTCTGTTTATCCACTCATGATGTACTTTAGTATTATTTACTGTTTTATAGATTTTGTCAAATTATTGGAATTGCTGTTAGAATGTACTCGTTCCATTCCTGACTGGAAACTATATTTTTCAGATTATTCACGGCTACCCTTTGCATCAGATTCTTCGGAGATATGGGTATATGCGGGGGTCAACCTAGAAGGCTAGTTAGATAGATTAGTTATTTTATATTTGTGAGACATTGTAATTCCTTCATTTGTAAATCTTTGAATATTGTAAGTTTAATTTAGTTATTATAAAATAAGCAAATCAAGTTATTATTATTGTGCTTTTGAGTATTGTGGTCGAGACAACGTTCTACTGTCGACACTGTGGCACAGGCTGGCTTGGATACGCACTCGCATCCGGAAAGAAAAAAAGTGTGCGGGTTACAATACCCTAACACTCGAAATCCTGTCACTCACACTAACACGTTCACTGTCAATGACAGTTCCTTGTCTCCCTTATACCACTATCATTATACTCCTATTGCACACCCTAAAATAGTGCACTTGCCCCACCTTTCCCCTCACGTACACTCTCCTATGACACTGGTTCACTCTCTATTTACTGTCTCCTAGACAGTTCACGTGGATTGCAGAACTAGTATGAGCCGATACTCCTAGAACACTAAATTCCACGAAGGTGTCTATGACTTATCTGTACCAAAAAACTTAGGAAATCCATATATGAGCAACAAATTTTGTTATAACTTTTGGAGAATGTTAGTAATCCTATCAAGTTAGAGTATATGAATACAACTATAGAATAAGAGGAAACGTACATCCAAAACCTCGCCTTTTCCATATATAGAAGGCGTTATGCACAAATAAAATCATCAAATCCAGGTGCCAGTAGTAATATATTTACAAAACTGGTGTTCCCACCATCATCACGTCCACTATGAAGAAGATATGAACATACTGGAAAAGGAGTAATGGCATCACATACTTATAAGTCTATATGTGTCTCATCAATCTAATACTGTGGAAAACATCATTCCAATAAAACTCAAGCCTATAAAAGGAGAAAAAGAAATGCTCATCGGATGATTATATCTTATATAAATATTTGGATCACAGCTTTTCAACAAACAATTTTAATATATGAACTGGATCAAGGATATTTTTGGCAGAGAATCTATAACCTGAATTAACAATTGACTTAACAATAAAAAACATATAATTCACTTAAGTTGTATGTTTTATGAAAGTTATCCAGTATGACACTACTACCAGCACATATGTGGATGAAAAAAAATTTAGACAACAGTTTTGTGATAAACTGATACTCATTAACAGTTTGGAGGCTTCATCATTACATCAAAATAAAAGGCTGGTTCTTGTGGTCTATAAATTCCATAAGAACTGCTATTTCAGATAAATACTTACTAAATGAATCAAATTATCTTCCACTAATATTTAATAAGATACTTCGAACCTTGGAAATTTTCTTGCATCATCCTAGCTTACTATGCTAGAAATTTCTTGTATCAGAACCTGAACTTACAAGCATTAAAATATTCTAGATCAGAAATAAATTACACAAGGTGACAAACTGATTAATATATATCATGGTACTTTTAGTTCTTTTAGTCTACCAAAAATCAGATGAAGCAAGTGAATGTGGTAGGTTTACAAATATATTTATGTGATTAGAAAAACACTTATGAAATTCGATAAAATTCGGGTTTAATAGCACAAACAAATTTATATAGATAATACCTAGATTGTTGTGTGATTACCTCTCTTTAACGGATTGATGCTTCATTCCTGCAAGTCAAGCATATTGAATGTCGAGTTGGCACTACACAACAGACTAAGTCTAAACCCAATATCCTCAAAAGTCGGGCTTCCAAGGATACCCCTTCTCCAAGTGCAACAACGTAAAAAATTACAAGCACATGATAAGGACACTAGGTAATGTACTAGAGTGTATTGGATAGGCGTATTTAAGAAGAAAATAGAAACACATTAAACTTAAGGGTAAATCCAAAAGGAGAGAGAGACAATATTCAGATTCCACTTCAAATGAATACAAGCCTTTCCATATTTGCTTTCTTTGTCCCAGGTGAAGTCATAAATAAAGGAATATGCCCAAGAAGCTAAGAGGATCCACTTAGTAATTAAGTGTGCTACGAATTCTGCAAGAATGCTTATTTGTGTACTCGACACCAAATGCCCACTTCTAGCAGTAATGGATATATAGGATATAATATTGAGCCAAACCGAATGATAGCTTCAAGCCTATAATAGCCAATATCCTGGAGGAATAAAAGTTACAATTAAGAGAAATCTAGGATGCTAATATATACATTCAAACTATTAGGATGAAGTTGGCTATCATGAAATTTTACTTGATGTGCAATCAACAGAACAACATATAGAGTTGCTTCACTGCCATGCCTTCCATTGTTGGAAAAAAAGCGAGTTAGTAGCTTCACAACAGAGTTTCCTATAAGAAAAAGAGTAAAGTTTTTAAGTGACACCTTGACAATAGTTTTCTCAAAACACAAGAAAAAGCTTTTTTGTGCCTGGCTACATGCAGGTTTGAAATAAGTACACGACCATAACTAAAAAAAGGAATATTAGGTTATTTGAAATGCTCAAATCTTACAACCTTGTTAAGATTTAGGCGAGTAAGAGAAAGACCCATCTAGACTCAAGTATATACAAGCAATGATATAGTTACTTCTCTTACTATACCTACAAGACTGTGCCAAACTAAATACACAGGTACAGTGCCATTTGAATGAATTCTAAATAAATACTTCCATATGGGAACCTGAAGAACTCTAAAATGAAAACCACATTGGAATAAAACATTCGAAGAGCTAATATTCTTGAAAACACCAGATAATAAGCTTTGGCAGAAATTGAAGGGTGGTACTACGTCTAAAAAGTTACACAAACAACAAACAACAACATGGAGGTAAGGTGGCTATTTTTCTAGAGCCAACAACCTTAAGATGTAAGCATGATACATATTTAACAAACAAAATAGTCTGTAGCAATTTAAGAATCTAAGTGTAAGAAAAATTGTACAAAATGATATAATATGAGAGTTGAAAGAAAATTTTGGTAAAAGACATCTCTATTTCCAATAATCTTATGTTCCAAGTTCTCAGGTTTTTTTTTTTAAATTAAGTTCTTTTAAACAAAGATTATAATGATTTAGGAGAAATGAAAGGTTAGGAACCAATAAACCTGAAAGCAACTTGTCATATATTCTTATGCATAAACATCTTATTTTAATAGGAGGCCCCAACATTGGTTAATAGTTCTTAACCTAACAAAATCTCAATAAGGCCCCTCGGTAGTCCGTAATATTAAACTACGACAACCAGCTAGAAAGTTTTGGTAGCCCAACAACTGTAAGATAATATGTTAGAATGTCCAATAGTTTCTATAAAAATAAAAATGAGTAGGATCGCACAAGTTAACCAATTTTAATCTACTCGAGCATTTCAACAAACATCTTATGTGTATAAACTAAAAGGGGGTGAGGGAGATGTTCCTCCTCGCACGCAACAATTCCTTCCGCACGCATCAGATTCTCGTCAGCGACACTAACAAACGACGACCTCCTCATCGGGGATCTCATCTTGCGGGATCCTCGAAGATCGATTCGTTCCCCGAGTGTGGTGCGTCGACAAGATCGAACCCTCAAGGTCGATACGTTCCCCGAGTGTGCCACATCGATTGGGGGGATGCTACCTCTATGTCTCGAACACGTCCTCCTCCTCCAATAAATATTCAATACTAAAGGAACCTTCAGTAACACTTTGAGGAATTGATAATTAGTTGAAAACCTTATTCCTAATCACGAAGAAATTACAGATGAAGAAAAAAATATTACAAGCTAACTAAAAATGAGAGGAATTTAGAAAGGTGCAGGTTTAGGCTGGAGGGAGGTCCAGAGAGAGAGAGAGAGAGAGAGAGAGAGGAGAGGAGAGGAGGGAAATATGAAAATGAGTGCGGAAGAATTATAATATTTTTGGAATATATGTAACTGATAAGGGGGATTGTAATTAGAATGAAAAACATGAACACTTGTCTTCTCAATTATGCGATTATCATATGTGATTGAATGTATATAACTACATTTATTGACCGTTCCAAAAATAAAAATTTTAAATTAATTTTAGGAACACTTTAGTAGTTTGACACGGTTAATAAGTGTTACAAGGTTTAGTAACGCATATATACTGTTCCAAAGTCCAAAATAGAAAATGTTTCAAATTATCCTTTTTGTGTAGTGCACTGACTCTCCCTACTTGACACTATGCACTCATTAAATCTCATATGGGCACAAGACTCACTAGGATACTTGGTGACACTTACATCAATTAGACACGTAAATCACACTGTCACGTGCCAGTTAACTCACATAGGCACTCTCCTATAGCACTCTTACTTAGGGACACTCACTAAGACACTCCTATACTCTCACATAGGCACCATGTAGAAGCATGAAAAATATGGGGTTCATGCGAATTACAAATAGCTGCATAGGTACTTTGGGCCAAACAGGTCCACATGAAGGAAAACCGCATGACTGTTCAAAAGACATATGCGGCCCGTCGACAAACAGCTGTAGAAGGAAGATATACGGCCAAGAGGAGCAGTTCGACTAATAAAGCTGAAAAGTCCTGGCAAAACATGACAGTTCTGACACTTCGATAAGAAAGATAAGACGTGAGACATCGCCCAGAAGCAGGATTCGTACGCCTCTATGCGGCCAGAAGAGTGTCATCTAAGCCGCATGAACCTTATACGGCTCAGACTTATGCGACCCCAAAGGTCTCAACACTTCATGCAGCCAAGAACAACTATGATCCAACCCGCATGAGTCTCATGCGACCCCACATGATTGAAGACTGAGAAAACTATACGCAACAAGACACATGGCAATTTGACCAAGTCCTTAACTACCCAGATTTGCTGCAACAAAATCCCAACAAATCGACAGATGGCAGCCCAAGAGCGGGTCTTCGCGTGCTAATCAGCCACGTGGCCGTAAGCCGTCTATGCGGCTCAAAATACATCCTATTATAAATAGTAGGGTGCCACACCCCTGCAAAAGGCTGGCAACCTTCAAGAGAAAAGAAATTTCTTCGCGAGCTAGAGGCTGCATGAGATAGTCCACGGAGTAAGGCAGAGTTGATAGCACTTTTCCGAGCCTCCACCGTCACCCCCCAGAATCAAAACTAAACAATTGTACTTAGATTATTTCCGAGGATTTCTTTCTAGGCTTTTCTTTCTACAAGCGAGTTTGGAATCAATTTCAATGTTCTGGAATACCTGTCTTTGATTTTTTTATGGCAAGCACGATGGCGACTCTGCTAGGGACATCCTTCTCTTCCGATGAGAAGTTGGTGATGCAATCTCACGCGTCCAAGCTCGACTCTATACAACAAATGCTTGTAGTCCACTTCGACCAACAAGCCTTCGAAGAATTGCTCTCTGAAGGAAGCACCAGCCCGTCTCAGAAGCGAGCTAACCCAAAGAGGACTCGCAAGGCGTCGGTGTGCAAAACTGTTGCCTTACCAAGTTCTCGAAGAATCTCCTTCTGTAGCCCAAGACGGTGACCTAAGCTCTCCTGCGACTTTGCTTCCGACCGCAGAGGACCCTACTGTCCCCAAAACGAACAGAGAAAAAAACTACGATGCTGAGTTTTTGGGGGCACGAGGGAACTCCATACGGACGAAGAAGAAGCCGCATAGAGGAGATCGACAGTTTGTCCATACGGCAGCCAACTCTGGCCGCAGGCAGACGACTCATGCGGCAGCCAACTCTGGCCGCAGAAAAATGATCCATGCGACAGCCAACGCTAGCCGCAAGAAGATGGTCCATGTGACGACCAATCCTGGCCTCAAACAGGACATCTCATGCGGCCCTGTCAAAAGCTCTGTGTTCGATCGCCTCTCATGCGGGTCCGGCGCCATGCGGCTCACTAATGATGCGCGATGTATCAATCTGGATTCCTTTTACTATGCGCCTTTGGGTGCTAAGTCAAAAAAGTCTAAGGCAGTACGGGCCCAACTAGTCTAGTCAACTGTCTAAGTTGCTGACTGTCAGCGGGCCCCATTGACTGTTATACGGGCTCATGATAGAAAGTTGTACAGAACCACCCACGTCTAGTCCCCCAGGGCTAACGGATAGGGTGGTTTTTTAAAGTCTTCCTCTGATGATCCAGAGCAAGTACTTTTACTAGCCATGAGTCAGGGAGCAAACATGATGCCTAAGCACCCGTGCGCTCGGGATTCCCGAGTTCACAAGTTTGGTACAAAGGTAGAGAGGCTTCCTACCGACTTACATGACGTGATTACTCACAAATGTAAGATGGCAGCGTCAGCATGCAATGGGTCCCTGTTGGGGCGTCGTTACGCCCAAGTCATCATCAACTGCTGCTGCGATAAATCAGCAGCACCTGAAGATCGGCAGTCAGTTTTCCAGCGACTGCAGCAGCCAACACCTTTACAAATTCCAGGAGACGAGGAGTTTTCTTTCGCCTCCTGTAATTCAACTCAAAAAGTTTCTCCTGGCAAGGGAGAAAAGAAGACAAGCTCTTCCAGCCCGGCCATCTCGGCCAATATTGCAAGAAGACCCTCATCTAGGGGGTTCCCATCAACCACAGGTGGTGTCTATTTAGGCACTCGATCCAAAAGAAGCTTCCGGCACCCGGGGGTGCACCTTCGGCCTTCTTGAGAGTAGATGAAGGTGGGGGTAGCAGCCCCCTCAATGTATGCGACAACCCGGTGTACCAAGAGCACACACAAGGGGTAGAGATCTCCCAGAACTCTGTAACAGAATCAGATTTTCCTGAGGGCCACCACCCTCACCAAGACGATGCGGCTTCCTGTCCAGGGGGTAGCACCCCTTCCGAGTTAGACGAAGATAATATTTTGACATTCCCTGACAATTTCTCTATACAAGGATACGGCACCGAGAATACCTCTGCCACAATCCCTTCCACCTTTACCCACGTCAGGACAGTCTTTATGGCTGACAATGATTATGAAGCACCTTCTAACCGACAACGGCTAGAAGTGCTGGAAGCCATGCTCCTGTCCTTGGTCAAGTCCGTGGACGAGATCAAAGTCGCCTTGCCAGCTCAACCTGCAAGGATGCCCGGGCAAACAAGCTTGGGACCCGCAGTCAACGCAGAATCAAACACGACCGCCCCTCCTTTGGATGATGATCCTTTAGTAGGATCCGTTCCTTCAGCTACAGATGAAGCCAAGGAGGCAAGAAGGGAAGTCCAGGAGCTTCGGACAATGTTCAATGCCCGAGACTCCTCTCGGGATCTCAGAATACGACAACTATATCCCGTTGCATGGAGAGATGTGCCTTTTCCATCGCGGTACAAGCCGTTCCATATCGATTCTTATAATGGAAAGACCTCTGCTAGTCGATACATGACTTACTTTGAAGTCACAACCGACCACTTGTCGCATAGTGATGCCATCCTCACGCGACTATTCATCGGAGCATTAGAGGGGATCGCGTTCGACTGGTACCGTAACCTTCCCGACAACTGCATTCACTCTTTTGACAACTTTAAGCACATGTTCCTAGAGAAATTCTATAAAGTGGGGCATGATGTAACGATCTCATCTCTCATGGACGTCGTTCAGGGAGAGAGGGAGCCAACGAGGAACTACATCGAACGGTTTTGCCAAACCGCAATGAGATTACCCCAAGGCAATTCCGATAGCTCCTTGATTGAAATCTGCTAGAAGAAGTTGCTCCCCGCAATTAGCCTCTGGATGGACGACAATCAGTTCAGGGATTGGACAACCTTCATCATAAGTGCCACCAACGCAAAGGTGAAATTGAAGATGGCTCGCTAGTTGGGATTACACATGCCAGATGGAGAAGATAAGTGTAGACGTCCTGGGTCCACCTCGAGTAACAGCAACAGTGGTGCCACCACTAACCGGGACAACAAGGGCAAACAGGCTATGGTTACTGATGCGACTCAGAAGTTTGAACAAAAATAGGCAAAAGGTCCGTGGCCCAAGGTCAATTACTCATTCGAAGATAGTCATATCAAACCTATCTTCGATATGCTCTTGCAAGGGGGTAGGATCCAGCTCCCTCCACCAAGGTGCAAGCCCCGAGCAGCAGAGATAGAAGCCCCAAAGTATTGTCACTTCTACCGCTATGTCCATCATGCCACTCATGATTGCTTCGAATTGAAGCGGTACATTCAGAGTCTTATCGACTTCAAAACTCTGTCGATAGACTTTAAAGAGGTTACCGTGGCAGCGAACATTGTATCTATTCAGTTCGACGACTTCCCTCTGACAAGCACTCTAGACGGGGTCATACCTGTCCCTCGGCAATAATGGAGGTTACTAATCTTCCACCCGTCTGGAGCTAAATATCTGGATTGGTACCTCTCACCACATCGCAAGGAGAGATCATGTAGGTGCATCCAGACTTGGTGCCCGAAGTTACCCAGGGGGTGTCATCTCCTACCAATAAGAAGAAGGGCAGGAAGTCTAGAGCTTGCCACATGATTTCAGTCGAAGTTGAAGAAGCTGCAGATGTTGTTACCCGGTCTGGAGCACAAGTCCAGCCCGCACGGGATAGTCCAGCCGAAGATCCTCAGCCGGCAACGTTGCCTTCCTCTGATATTCTAAGGCTATCTCAGCCTCCACTAGCGGACAAGTCCAAGACAAAGAAAACTCGCTTCGATAGTCCACTCCATAATGATGTACCTTAGGGACAAGAGAGACCTTACAACTTCGACATATTAGCACAATTGGCTAATACGCCAGCAAAGTTGTCGTTATACGAGCTCCTAAGGGTCTCCAAGGATATTCGTGTCGCATTAAGCGAAGCATTCCAGAATGCTGATGCCTACTTAGCTCAGGTCAAGCCTCCAGGGAAAGACCCGCCAGCGGATCTACAGGGCGACGATAACACAGATGCAATGCCCAATATCATATATACTTTGCAGGACATGTTGATCAAGTCCAATTTACATGATCGCCCCCTATACTACACTGGATACATAGACGACATCAAGGTGGATCGAATGTATATCAATCCTGGCTCGTCAATAAGCATCATCCCGAAAAGCCTGCTCCAACTTCTTGGCATCCCTATGCATCGGCTATCGGCAACCAATACTGCCATTAGCGGTTTTAACTCAGGGAGAAGCTATCCCCTAGGGAAGATCCGGTTGAAGTGCCAGATTGGTGACCTGAAAACAGAAGCTACCTGCTACGTCATAGATGCAGACACCTCCTACAACATCCTCCTGGGACATCCATGGATACAAGACTATATGATCGTGCCATCCACCCTTCACCAGTGTTTCAAATATGTCAGTAAGCACGGTTCATTCAAAGGGGTTGAATCTTATTACTCTTCGGAGGCTTGTTTATATGACGAATCCAGGAAACATATAACGGACGAGCTGGAAGCCATCACAGGGCCAGAAGAACCCTTGAGAATTCTTCTCCAGGCTCGTAAACTGGGCAAGGCCGCACCCCTCATCGCAACCTTGCACAAAAAGGTGCTCGGTTCTTCTGCCTCACCTACGTAGTTGGAAGCAACGGTCATCTGTCTTCTGAGATCTAGTCAGGAGCCAAAGCCCGTTGTAGGGCCAATGGTGATCCGACTGCCGACACCCAATCAAAGGTAACAGGAAGATGCAAGGCCCTCTGCAACACCGATGGTAATCCGATTACCAAAATCTACTCCAAGTTAACCGGAAGACACAAAGTCCCTTGTTGAGCCCATTGTCATCCGTCTTCCCAAGACGAGTCAGAAGCCAAGTATCAATCCAACACTCTCAGGCAAATCAATTCCTCAAGTAGAACCTCTGGTGGTCAAGCAGCCCAAGACAGGATCCCAACCTCTAAGTTCGCAGGGGGTAGCCATGGAGGACGAAGAACTCACCAAATACGTGGTTACACAGGTAGATAACCCCTCTCCTGATGATGTAATCCCTGTCGATAAAATCTCTTATTTTATCGATAAAAGGCTGCCGTTAGACTACTCTGAGTATGGTAAGCCTGATCTAACGTATGCCGCATGGGACTGTCTAAACGTTAGCCTGCACACACAGGTGACAACCGTCCATACCCCAAATCGACTTGCTCCCATAAAAGGTGCTTACTTCCCGTTCCCAGACAGAAGAGGGTGGGATCACACAATCATCTTAGGCCGAAAAGAAGGTCCTCAATTTTTCACGCCACAAGAGTCCGGCCTCGGACCAGACGCTGGAAGACTACCGCTCTACTTGTATAGTCCTCAAGCCAAGTACTTCATGCAAAAGTAGGGATATGACATAGAGGCTACCCCGGGTCTAAATTATGGTAGTGGTTGACGATTGCCTCTACCCCCGCCGACACCGGCAGGAAAGCCTCAGGATCATTATCACAAATCTAGATGCGACGTCGGGTATGTTACTCCACCGACAACTCCCGAAAGTGCTGACAAAGATTGCGAGTGGCACTTCCATTTGTCCGAGTCACCCATTTACGACTCCGATAACAGTATTGGAGATATATTCAGACAGACATTATCTGCCAATATGACATCCGCTGATATCGAAGAAGAAGACGAATACCTATTTGAACCACTTGAGTTGGAACCGTGGGTCCAGCAACTAGATGTACAATGGGAGAAATGCTTTAAAATTTGCGATCCTTCCACTGAAGATGAGGTTATACAAGTTAACCTCGGCAATGAATCCTCTCCAAAGCCAATCTTCGTCAGTAAAAGTCTGACAGTCGACGAACGGGAGTCGTTGTTACAACTCGTCCGAGAATACCTCGACGTCTTTTCCTGGAGCTATGAAGACATGCCAGGGCTAAACTCGATACTGCACTCCATAAGCTCAACATTTATCCGGACTCAAAACCCGTCAAGCAACAACAGCGATAATTTCGTCCAGACATCATGAATTCCATCGAAGCGAAAGTGAATAAGCTTATAGCTAGCAGTTTCATCCGTGAAGAGCAGCACCCAGACTGGTTAGCCAACGTGGTGCCAGTCATCAAGAAGAACGGAAAATCTGAATCTGCATCGATTTCTGCAATCTGAATGCGGCATGTCCTAAGGATGAATTTCCTCTTCCGATCATCGACATAATGAATATGTGTGGCTTCGGGCACATGTCCTTTATGGATGGCTTTTCAGGGTACAATCAAATCAAGATGGCTCCTGATGATGAGAAGCATACATCATTCCGAACGTCGATCAACGTATATTGTTATACGGTCATGTCCTTTGGCCTGAAGGACGCCGGTGCTACATATTAACGGGCTATGAGTGTTATCTTCAGAGATCATTTGCGCAAGACGATGGAGTGTTACGTAGACAACATCGTCGTCAAGAGCCTTACCAAAAATGATCATTTATATGATTTGAGAACAGTGTTCGACCTCATACGGGCACACAACTTGAAGATGAATCCTACCAAGTCTTTTCTGTGGGTGTCCAGCAAAAATTCTTGGGCTTTGTTATTACTTTCCGGGGCATTCACATAGACCCCGACAAAACAAAAGCAATCCTGGAGATGAATCCACTAAAGAATCTCCGCGAACTTCGTGACCTTCAAGGAAGACTAGCCTATATCAGGAGGTTTATATCTAACCTCTCAGGGTGATGCCAACCCTTCACTCAACTCATGAGGAAAGGTGTCTCTTTTGTATGGAACGAGGAATGTCAGCGTGCCTTTGATGATATTAAGGAGTACCAGATTAATCCACTAGTTCTGGTAGCCCCGGTCGCCGGAAAGCCCTTCCTATTCTATGTACGGTAGATGGAACACTCCCTCGGTGCTCTGCTAGCACAGAATAATAATGTGGGACATGAACAAGCCATTTACTATCTCAGCCGGATGATGGTAGGACCAGAACATAGGTACACTACCGTGGAGAAGGAGTGCCTTGCCCTAGTATTTGTCATTCAGAAAATACGGCACTATGTGATAGGGCAGACCATCCATGTTATTTCACGAGTTAATCTCCTCAGGGTTCTCATTACCAAGCCAGGCGCACTCAGTTCTTGTCTAGCCACCTGGGCGATACTGTTATCCCCATACGATATGGTTTTTGTTCCGCAGAAGGCTATCAAAGGTCAAGTCCTGGCTGACTTCTTAGCAGTGCATCCAGGCTCAGAAATAGCCAAAATTTATGAAGAAATTCCAGATAGAGTCGTCACCTCGAACATGACTTCGCACGATGCCATTTGGCGAATGTTCTTCGACGGTGCTTCAAGAACCGGGCCACAAGGTGATATTGTCACTGGAGTCGGGGTGGTATTGATTTCTCCCTCCAGACAAATAGTCAATCGGGCATATTCTCTTACAGAGTCCTGTTCGAACAACGTAGTCGAATATAACGCTCTAGTCATTCGGCTCCAACTCGCAAAAGAAGTGGGGATCAGATACCTGGAAGCTTATGGTGACTCGCAGTTGGTTGTTAACCAGATACGAGGTTCATACGAGGTTCGCAATGAGGACCTGATTCCCTATTATCAGACAGTAATGGCCATCATTACAACCTTGGAGGGGTTCTTTGTAGAGCACGTTCCTAGGCTTCGGAATATCGAAGCCGATGCCCTGGATGGTCTAGCCGCTTTCTTCGCACTTCCAAATAACACTTAACATCTAGTCGACATAATAGGCCATGAACTGGTCTACCCCAGGAACAATCTCCAACTGGGTATGAGTTACTCCGCCTAGATAACCAACGACATACAAGACTGGAGATGCCTGCTCATCGACTTTATGATATATAGAATTCTGTTAGAGAATGTGAAGGAAGCTACCTCAATCAGAAGACGCTCCCTAAGATTCTTCTATGATACGGAGACGAAAATGTTATATCGATGATCCTACGATGGGCTACTACTAAGATGCCTGTCAAATGCAGAAGTCAAATAAGCCCTACGTGAAGCTCATGACAGTACTTGTGGGGCTCACCAACCTGGCCCGAAATTACAAGATCGTCATCACCGGATGGGTTATTACTGGCGCACAATGGTCGCAGATGCAGTTGATTATGCAAAGAAGTGCAAGGCTTGCCAGATCTATACAGATTTCATACATCTGCCATCTGAATTCTTGCACTCGACAGTGGCCTCTTGGCCATTCGAAGCATGGAGAATGGACATCATTGGGCCAATCACCCCGCCGTCGTCTAGAGGGCATCGGTTCATACTTGTAATCACCGATTACCTCTCCAAATAGGCGAAGTTGTTCCATTGGCAGAGGTCAAGACATCGAACCTGATCAGTTTCATAAAATATGACGTCATCTACCATTTCAGATTACCCCGGAGGATTATCCACGATAATGGTCCTCCACAGTTCGCAAGCCACGCTTTCTATCGATTTTATGATAAGAATCTAATTCAGAACATGGCCTCGACAACATATAACCCTTCAACCAATGGTCTGGCTGAAGCATTCAACAAAACCATAATCAAGCTCCTCAAAAAGTTTGTGTCTGCAAACAAGCGCGACTGGAATGAAAAGCTTGGTGAGTGCTTATGGACGTATCGGACGATAATTCGGATGGCCACAGGAAATACACCGTTCTCCTTGGTTTACAGAAGCGAGGCAGTTCTCCCATTGGAAACTCAAATCCGCTCACTTTGAGTGGTCCTCACCTACCGGTTAACGACGGTCGATAACTACTGCTGACGGCTACAAGAATTAGAAGAATTAGATGAGAAGCGTTTACAAGCTCAACAAAGCATAGAGCTCTACCAAGCGCGCATCTTGCGGGCTTTCAACAAGAAAGTCAAATAGAGAATATTCCAAGTTGGCGATCTTGTCTTGGCCATTCGCAGACCAATGGTCATGACTCACAAGACCCCTGGCAAATTCCAGCCTAAGTGGGAGGGTCCGTTCGTCATCGAGACCGTATTCTCCAACGGTGCGTATCATCTCGTAAAACAAAATGAAGACTTGCTCATGATGCCCTTCAACGGCAAGTTTCTCAAGAAATACTATGTCTAAATGATACCTTCCAACTATCTCTCAGATTGTGAGTTATATACCCTTTGGTATCACTGAACTTACACTCTGACTTCAAATCTTTCAGATTGTTGAGTTATGTACCCTCAGGTACCACTGAACTTACTCTCTGACCACTTCCGAGTGAATTCATATCTCATCTCTTGGTCATATCTATGAACTTCCAGGTCATAGCTCCTCTCTACCAAGAGTTTGTTTCAAAATCTATTACCCGCACCACCAGTACGCAGAAGTGTAATCGGTCCATAAAGCTTATCCTAATCTATTACTTGCACTGTTAGTGCACAAAAGGGGTAATAGGTCCACAAAATTCTCCAACAGGGAAAAACAAACATGTCCATATTAACTCTGAGTTGTTTTCTCGTCCAACACAAACAAATCACCCAGTGCATAGAACTTCCATCTTAATAGCACCTCTGAGTTATTCTGTGTACCTCTATTATGCCTACTCCTACTATGTCCTCATTACCTCTGAGTAGGAAGGCTCTATTTTAACCCATATTTACCACGTCCTCATTACCTCTGAGTAAATATGTTGGTTTCCTCTCCACTTATTATCATTACTCACATCGCCAGTACACAAAAATGGTAATAGGTCCACAAAAGTGATCCCGTCGGTGTACCAAGAGTAGTAGATCCACAAAATATCATTCAAGTCTATTTGCTCACATTTCTAGATGCACAAAAGGGCAATAGGTCCACAAAAATCCCCCAGTGGGATGTCCTTTATCAAATACAAATGCTATATTAGGCCCTCTAGTACAAGCACCATAAAATACCACAAATAAAATAGAGTGAACATACTCTGCTTATTCAAGATCAGTTACATTCATAGGACTACATCGAAAGCAAAGAATGGAAAAAATCTGGCAATATGTAGTTGGGTTTGACAGCACTTCGTCTTCAAGCAGTTTCGTGGCCCTAAAGGAAGTCATGTTTTACTGCTGAGAAGCAAGCAAAGCTGTTGAATCTCCAAGGAGCGGCCGGATGGAGGATAAATATAGCATGCTATCCTCTCCTCCATATTGCGGATGCCTTAGCCCCGCTCCCCCAAAGGACCATACCTTTAAAACAAGGTCCCTAATGGTGGTTTTGCCTACTTGGAGAGCCGTGAAGGCAAGACGTTCATAACGACACCTGACCACCGTCCAACTCTCCAAGGTATAAAGGCTCTTCCTACCACCTGGGGAAGATACTTCCGAAGCATGAAGAGTCCTGAGTTGTTTGATGTGTATGCCAAAAAGGCGTAGGGAAAACTCTTCAGAAGTATGAAGAGTTTTGAGCTGTCTGATGTAGGCGCCAGAATGTTATATTTTCACTCCATCGTCGACACCGGTCCTGAAGAAGTTTGCTAGCCAGATCCCTACAAAAACAAAGAAGAAAGGAATTTAGCACCAAGGAAACAAAGAACTCTGTTATGCGGCCTAGCAAGTTATGCGGCCCAGCCAAAACAGAACTCATACAACCCAAAATCATGAGGCCGGCTTCATGAAGTACTCATACAGCATTTATACGGCCCAGTCATTATCATGCGGCTCAATGCGACTCAGTCATGAAAAACTCATGCGGTCCGATACTCGTACGGATCAGCCACGAGACAATCACGCGGCCCAGCCATACAGTATTCATGCGGCCCGACCATAAAGTGCTCATTCAACACCTATGCGGCTTAGTCATAGAGAGTTCATAACAGATCCATCTTGAGGCGCTCAGGCGGTTCTAGTTCGAATGAGCAGCGATTATGCGGCTCAGTTCATGCGGCCCTATCGTCCAGAACACATATGGTCCAGACGAGATATGGCATACATCGACCAGGCTTCTAGCAAAGACAGTATATGACAGACCCGCGCATGAAAATATGCGCTCTGCTTACCATCCTTACTCTTGAGAGAAGGTTGCACGTCGGAACGAATGGAAGGGGGTCTCTGCCGTTCTCGAAGGAGAAGCAAGTCACTTCCCTTTGGCCGCCGTACCAGTCGACTTAGAAGCTTTTGTAGCCATAGCAGAAAGTATGATGAAGTCGAAGGAGGAGAGAGTGAAAGAGAAAAATCTCTCTCTGAATGACTCCTAGTTTATAGAGTTGCTGAAAAGAGGCTCTTCAATTCTCGAGATCATTAAGGATAGGGGCGACATTTAGGGACTTTATCCCTAATAACCGTCGAGTGTCTCTTCGGTTTTTGAGATCATTAAAGATATAGTCGAAGTTTAGGAACTCTATCCCCTAATAACCGTCGGCTTCATCTCAAAAATAGATCCCCCACCGAATCAGGAAAATTATAACAGTGACAGCTGGCAGGCTCTCTGCGGCCCGAAGTGTCCCTGCGACTCAAGATTTGTTCTACGACTCAAGATCTCTCTTCGAAAAAGCTTTATGCGACTTGATGACTCCCTATGGCCTGAACATATTTTCAAGCTTCTTATTCAAAGTATTCCAAATTTGTAATTTAAAAACTTTGAAAGGGGTCTTGTAGATACATAAAAAATATGGGGTTCATGCGGATTACAAATTGCCGTATAGGTACTTTGGACCAAACAGGTCCGCATGAAGGAAAGTCGCATGACTGTTCAAAAGACATATGCGGCCCATCGACAAACAACTATAGAAGGAAGATATACGGCTAAGGGGAGCAGTTCGACTGATAAAGCTGACAAGTCCTGGCAAAATATGACAGTTCTGACACTTCGATAAGAAAGATAAGATGTGAGACGTCGCCCAAAAGCCGGGTTCGTAGGCCTCCATGCGGCCAAAAGAGTGTCATCTAAGCCGCATAAACCTTATGCGGCTTAGACTTATGCGGCCCTAAGGGTCTCCAAACTTCATGCAGCCAAGAGCAACAATGATCCAAGCCGCATGAGTCTCATGCGACCTCACATGATTGAAGACTGAGAAAACTATACGCAACAGGACACGTGGCAATTTGACCAAGTCCTTAACTACCCAGATTTGCTGCAACAAAATCCTAACAAATCGACAGATGGCAGCCCAAGAGCGAGTCTTCGTGTGCTAATCATCCACGTGGCCGCAAGCTGTCTATGCGGCTCAAAATACATCCTATTATAATTAGCAGGGTGCCACACCCCTGTCAAAAGGCTGGCTTCCTTCAAGAGAAAAGCAATTTCTTCGCGAGCTAGAGGCTGCCTCAGATAGTCCACGGAGTAAGGCAGAGTTGATAACACTTTCCCTAGCCTCCACCGTCACCCCCCTAGAATCAAAACTAAATAATTGTACTTAGATTGTTTCCTAGGATTTCTTTTAGGCTTTCCTTTGTACAAGCGAGTTTGCAATCAATTTTAGTGTTCTGTAATACCGGTCTTTGATTTTTTTATGGCAAACACACCACACTGCCTAACCTATACTTACTATTATAATCCACTCTTATTTACTATCATTGATAGTTTTTCCCTCTTCTACACTCACTAAACCACTTCAAACCAACCCATACTCCTTGCCTATGACACCACACACATAGGACTGTTCTAAGGGACTGCTCTTAACAGTCCCCTACCACTTGACACTTCACATACATATAGAGACTTAGTCGAATAAAACTGAAAAAAATAAGACGCACACTCAATGACAGTCCCTCTAAAGAGGCTCAAAACAGTGCATACATGCCTATATATATATATATATATATATATATATATACTTAGAAATCATATATATATACCTATCAAATGAACAAAGAAAGCTAATCATAAGTATAAAACTGAAAACAAAAACTAAAATGGTCTATTTGTCGTTTTGACAAACACTACACATATATACATATATACATATAAATATATACATATAAATGAAGAACAGTTTGGCAACTCTAGAGGGGGGGTGAATAGAGTTTATATAAAAATAACCAATTAAAAAATAACTCTTTCACTAACAATGAATAATCAGAGTAGAATGCGGAATATAAAAGAGAAACAAGAGAGCATACGCAAACACGGCAATTTTAACCTGGTTTCCCTCGTGGAGGACTAGTCCAGGCCTGAGAACTCTAGCTCAGGATTAAATCCACTATTTGTGAAATAGTAGTTACAACCCGTGCCTTTACTTCAGAAGAGCACGTCAACTTCTTACAGAGAATTGCAGTGGCGATTTGCTTAGAATTGTCCAAGCGACTTCTTCACTCTTGCACAAGATTCCTAACTGAGAGATGCTGAGCACTCGAGACTTAGGAGGCTTGTGGCTAGTAGATGGGAAGGGTATGGCTTATTGAGCTTGTAGGAGAGAAGAGAAGAGAAGATTGAGTGAATGAAAATGAGAGAATTCATGCCCTATTTATACTGATTTTTGAGGCAGAATTCGGCCAGAATTCTGTTAGGGAAATTCAAAAATTTGGCCGTTGGACAGCTAGCAATCCAGCTAACCCTAAAATTAGGGTTCCTGATTTTTAGGAGACAGAGTTCGGCCCAAACTCTGTGTGGAGGCAGAGTTCGGCCCGAACTCTGTCTCCAGAGCACAGAGTGGAACAAAAGGGACTTGTGGGCAATTTTGTTTTGGTGGAGCTTTGGGATTTTGGGTAGGCTTATAAACTAAGTTCCAAGAGCTCAGCATTACTCAGAGTACATACTTCTAGACTCAATAAAATGCAAAAGTACAGACTCGAAAATACACTGAGATCGGAAGCTGAGCCGTCGTTTGTCCTGAACTGAATGCAGACGTCGTGTGTCGTATTGATTTTATACAGATATTATTTAGTCAATGTAGTCAATATCTGGTTGACTGTGACTTTGTGTCAACAATCTCCCCCATATTGATAATTGACAAAATAATAAATGTATATTTCAATATTCATACCTGGACACAGATCACTATAACACAGCTCCCCCATAAACAGAGCCGAGCTAGAATCAGATAGCTCCCCCGTAATCAGCGAACGGTGACGAGCTAGAACTCAGATAGCTCCCCCGTAAAAGATGCATAGAACCTGTGGCCTGATAAATAATATTTTCCCAAAAGCACAACAAGCACCGACAGATATCCAAAAAAAAAGGCACATACATTATCACATACATTATTTCTCCCCCTTTTGTCAGTTAACAATATGACGACGCATAGAAACTGTATATTTTAAAAATATGTAAAGAGCAGTATAAACAATGAATAGGAGGCCAACCACACCAGGCAGAGAAGAAACAGTATAATGCTAATAAAATAAGTCACTGAAATAAAACTACGAATGAAAAATATAAAGTGTCATCCACCAACCAAAATGTCAAGCACTTCATCAAAGTAAGACATAAATTCAGTACAGTAATCCATAATAACTGAAATAACTAAAGCAACTAGGAAACTACGATCATCAGCAGTAGCAGCAGCAGCAGATAGTAGCCAATCTCCATCATGGAGCACGAGAAGGTCCTGGAACATCTGATGGACCAGGGAAAGATCCAACGAAGAGGTCCTGGAACATCTGAAGATCCACAAAAGTATCATCTGGATCCATATACTGCATGACCCACGGATCATCAATGCGATAACCCGCGCGCGCTGGATCCCGCTCAATAGGCACATGCAGATCAGGATGACGAGCAAGTGAATACCGCATATCATGCAGAGAGTTCCCAAGGGCACTAATCTGCAGAGTGGTACGGTAATCATGCTGCGTCCAGCGATCATCCTCAATAGCAAACCGATCGCGAAGCATAGTCTGAAGTGAATCCAAAGTGGCAGGAGGTGCAGTCTGACCGAGTGAAGGGGCGTCAGGCTCCTCATCAGCAGACAAATCAGTAGCAGCAATAGGCTGAAGGAGTCGTGCCGGAGATAAAAAGGTAGGTGCCGGCAGAAACGGACAGGCATCAAGTGGTATATGAAAAAGCACGAAAGATCATAGGAAGATACAGAGGATAAACCAAAGCTCGTGGTTTCCTCCTACAGCGAATCATCCAGTCCATCATAGTACGTGGAAGATTGAAATGAATTCCAAAGTGAAGATGATAAAGAGCAGAAATTTCAAGATAAGTGATTTCATCAGGGGAACCGATCTTGGGTAGAATGGTGTTAGAAATGATCCAATGAAGATCAGAAAAATATGGGTTGAGATATTTTGTCATGAGCTTTCGAGGACGTGTGTAAGGAGTGCACAGATCGTCCTTGAAGCTTTCAAGAGAAAGTCCGTTGGGAAAATGGAACGAGCGAGCATCAACAAGCCTTTCCCAAGAACTTGGCTCAAGAAGATCAAGATATTCTGTTGGAGAGGAGACACCTTTTTGTTGATTTGAGAAGCAATGGGGTACTCTGGATCAAAAACTAAGGTTAGGGTTTCAAGGAAAGAGTGTGTATAGGTGAGAAAAGGTGGTAATAGTGAAGGAGAGAGGTAGAATCCCGACATAAAGTAGGGTTTAGTCTTAGGTCGGGTGATTTAATGATCATTGGATGAGAATTGATCCAACGGCTGAGACAGATCCCGATTCTGGACCCTTGGGACCGAACTCGGCCCGAACTCTGGTAGGGGCAGAGTTCGGCCCGAGTTCTGGTTCAATAGTCCAGAACTGAAAATAGGCAAAAGTCAGGAAGAAAATGTTTAATAAATAAGCAAAATGATAGTCGGGGAAAACAAAGAGTGTTGAATGCAAATAAGAGGTATACAGAAAGTAGAATGAACTTTTAGAAAAAGTCAATTAGGCAATATTAAATTGAAACAAGCCATATAATAAATAAGGACATATATTGCAGTTCAATAGTCCAAATTTGCCATGGGTTAGCTGCAGGGGCCGGATCCCAGCTAGCGGTAGTCCTGAAGACTAGTGCACCGTGTCGCTTAGGCTTTTACGCCTTGTTGTCAGAAGGGCCCTTTCGGCTTGTACCCATACCAAATTCTTCGTAAAGGAATCACAATATACTCGATATTTACGCAGGTGAGTTTCAATTTATGACTGCTTCATCTAAGATTCCAAGTTCACGACAAAGAAAATTAAAGCGCTCTTCGGATAGTGGCTTAGTAAAGAAATCTGCTAGCTGATGATCAGTGTCAATAAATTCTAAGTTAATCGTGCCATTTTGCTGATGATCACGCAAAAAGTGGTGTCTGATCTCAATGTGTTTAGTGCGTGAGTGACAGACAGGGTTCTTAGTTAAATTGATGGCACTAGTATTGTCACAGAATATAGGATATGCATGAAAGATAAATTGTAGTCTTCAAGGGTTTGCTTCATCCACAGGATTTGTGCACAACAACGCCCAGCTGCTATATATTCAGCCTCTGTTGTGGATAGTGCGACAGAATTCTGCTTTTTGCTAAACCATGAGACTAAAGCCTTTCCTAGCAAATGACACGTGCCGCTCGTACTTTTACGGTCGACCTTGCATCCAGCAAAGTCAGCATCAGAGTAACCAATGAGGTCAAATGATGTTGACTTGGGATACCACAGGCCCACTGTAACCGTACCTTTAAGGTATCGAAAGATACGCTTAACTGCGGTCATGTGCGATTCCTTAGGATTTGCTTGATATCTAGCACACAGGCAAACACTAAACATAATATCAGGGCGACTAGCAGTCAAATATAGTAAGCTGCCTATCATACCTCGATACTTACGTTGATCAACCGGTTTGCCGCTCTCATCTGGTTCAAGTTTGGTTGAAGTAGCCATAGGCGTACTGATTGGTTTGATGCTATCAAGATCGAACTTCTTCAGCATGTCCTTGGTGTACTTCGATTGACAGATGAAAGTTTCATTAGCCAGTTGTTTTACTTGCAGATCAAGAAAGTAGTTGAGCTCTCCCATCATGCTCATCTCAAATTCTGTCTGCATATACTTGGCAAATTCTTGACAAAGAGTTTCATCAGTAGACCCAAAAATAATATCATCAACATAAATCTGAATTAATAAAATGGTGTCTTTGAAAGATTTGATAAATAGTGTAGTGTCAATTTTCCCTTTAGAAAAACCTTTCTCAAGCAAGAAGCTGCTTAGCCTTTCATACCAATCTCTGGGAGCTTGTTTAAGGCCATAAAGCGCTTTCTTCAGCTTGAACACATGGTCGGGAAATTTGTGATTTTCAAAGCCAGGGGGTTGTTTAACATAAACTTCCTCCTTAATAAAACCATTCAAGAAAGCACTTTTAACATCCATTTGAAATAATTTAAAGTTCTGATGATTGGCAAAAGCACAAAGCATCCGAATGGATTCTAGTCTAGCAACCGGAGCGTACGTCTCATCGTAGTCGATACCTTCCTCTTGGTTGTATCCTTGAGCTACTAGACGAGCTTTGTTCCGTGTGACTGAACCATCTTCATTTACTTTGTTTCTAAAAACCCATTTAGTACCAATGATTGAGTGATTAGCCGGTCTAGGAACTAGTTCCCATACTTGGCTCCTCTCAAATTGGTTGAGTTCTTCTTGCATAGCAGAAATCCAAAATTCATCAGTAAAAGCTTCAGAAATGTTTTTAGGCTCTACTTGTGAAATGAAGGCAGTGCTAGCAATAGAGTCTCTTAATGATGATCTTGTAGTAACTCCACGTGATACTTCACCTATGACTAAATTTTCTGGATGAGAAGGTTTGAAAGAAAATTTCTTAGGCAAACCATCCAGAGAATTAGTTTTGGTAGGAGTATTCATTGGAGTGGAAGTTGATGGCTCAACATCATCATCAAGAGTATTTGCTGCACTGTTATCTTCATCAAAAGTCACATTAGTTGACTCTTCCACAATAAGTGAGCGTTTATTGAAAACTCTATATCCCTTACTCTTGGCGGCATACCCAAGAAAGATACCATCGTCAGCTTTGGCATCAAATTTGCCTAAGTTGTCTTTGGTGTTAAGGATAAAACATCTGCAGCCAAAAACTTTAAAATAGGAAACATTTGGGGTTCTCCCAAACCAAAGCTCATAGGGTATTTTCTTCGTAATGGGACGAATAAGCACCCTATTCAAAATGTGGCATGCTGTACTTACAGCCTCAGCCCAAAAATATTTCGGAAGAGAAAATTTATTCAACATGACTCTAGCCATATCGCCAAGAGTCCTATTCTTCCGCTCCACAACACCATTTTGTTGAGGAGTTCTCGGACAAGAAAATTCATGATCAAAACCATTTGTATTACAAAAATTTTCAAAATCAGAATTTACGAATTCGCCTCCATGATCACTTCGGATTCGAGTAATCATGTAGCCTTTTTCGTTTTGAACTTTCTTTACAAAGATTTTGAAAACAGAAATAGCTTCGCTTTTATTAGCGAGAAAGAAAACCCAAGTAAATCTTGAAAAATCATCAATAATCACAAAAGCATATAGCTTGCCACCAAGACTAGCTATTCTACTAGGCCCAAATAAATCCATATGAAGTAATTGCAGAGGTCTAGTGGTACTTACAGAGTTAATGGAATGAAATGAGGATTTTGTGGCTTTGTTTAGTTCACATTCTGCACATACCGTGTCCTTTTTGAATGTGATTTCTGGCAATCCTCTTACTAGCTTCTTGGTCGATAGTCTGGATATAGTATCCATATTAGCGTGACCAAGACGCTGGTGCCATAGTAGTCGTTCGTCTTTGTGGGCATATAAACATCTACCTGCATGGTTAGTATTTATAGAGAGATAGAAAATATAGATATTGTCCTCTCTTTTCCCTTCAAAAACAATGTCTCCTGTTGACCTATCATAGATATAGCAACAGTTTTGTCCAAAGTTAATATCATATCCATGATCAGCAAGATGGCTAATGCTGAGCAGGTTATGCTTTAACTCGGTCACCAGGCAGACATCCTTTATGACAGGAGAAGGAGGATGACCAATGATACCGTTACCTATTATGTGCCCTCTGAGATTGTTACCGAAGGATACGTATCCTTCTCTTTTCATCGATAGTGATGCAAAAAGATTTGCGTCTCCCGTCATATGTCGCGAGCATCCACTATCGAGAATCCACTTACTTTCAGTTGAAGAGGGAAGGTCCACCTACATCAAGAGTAGATGTGACCTTTGGTACCCAGTTTCTTGAGGGTCCTGAAAAGTTAGTCTTCGGAAACCATGCATATACTTTCTTGTCTACAAGTCTTCTAACTCTACACTGTGGTGAGATGTGTCCATGTGATCCACAGTAGGTACAGATAGTATTTTTATTTATACTGGGAGCATGTGAATGATATCTATAAGTACCAGGATGAGGATGATGTGAAGAGTTAGCATGGTAATGATGACCATGCATAGAGTGAGTGGTATGGTCATGATGTCTATGTGGCATAGCATGATAATATTGTCTATGAGGAGTGGCATGCTGAAAATGTCTATATGGCATAGTGTGATGTTGTGGCATGACATGATGATTTTGCCTATGTGACATATCATGATGATTTTGTCTACGTGGCATGGCATGTTGATGTGGCATGGTATGATGTCTATATGTGGAGTGATATTGGCTGTGTCTTTGTGCAGTATGATGTGTATGAGGAGTATTCTTACGTGCACGTGATTGAAAGTTTGTGTACATAAAAGCATGGTTATGTGTTTTATGAGAATGATAAGATTGACTAGCATGAGTGGTGTTGTGCCCATGTGATTGGGTTTGAGGTTGAGCAACCTGTTTTCCCAATTTAGTTTCTAATCTTTTAGAAACAGCTTGCAATTCATCAACTTTAGTATTCAAACCATATATCTTAGTCATAGAGATTTTGTGTCTACTCTTTTCTTCAGCAAGCAACGTGTTAAGAGTAGTGATCTCTTGAGCTTGTTGCTCAATACGTGTTTCAGCATCGTGTAAGCTTATTTTAAGCTTCGATACTTCATTTGTGGCATCAGTGGAAGAAGTGTCTCTAACATTATCAAGAAGTGAAGACATACTTTGTATCTTGTCTTCAAGACTTTTGATTTTGTCCTTGGCATGCTTGTATTTACCGATGACCTTTTTGTGATCATCAAGTAAATCAGTGAAAGCATCGCCAAGTTCATCAAAAGAGAAGTCATCTAAAGTTTCGTTTGATACCTTGGTGGAATTTGCCATGAGGCACACATTTGCTTTGTCTTGAGGAGATTTCTTTTCTTCCTCGGAGTCACTTGCTTCGCTTTCATGCCAAATGCTTGTGTTGGCATATCTTTTCGACGAGTTCTTCTTGTAGGGCTTTTCATACCGGTTGCTCTTCTTTAAGAGTGGACAGTCTCTCCTGACGTGTCCAGTCTTTTTGCAACCATAGCAGGTTGGCTCTTCTTCATCGTCTTCTTGTGGTTCCTTCTTTCTTTGATTAAAGCGAAGGAATTTCTTGAAGTTACGTACCATGAGAGCTTGGTCTTCATCATCTGAGTTATCATCTTCAGTCTCATCGTGATCAACCTTTCGTCGATGAGCTTTGAGTGCGATTTCCCTAGTCTTTGGAGCAGGCTCTTCAAAGTCCTTGAGGTCAAGCTCGTGAGTCATGAGCTTGCCCATCAAAGTCTCCATAGACATAGTTGTGAGATCGTTCCCTTCTATGATGGCTGTCACCTTAGGGTTCCAAATCTTTGGTAACCCTCTGAGTAGCTTGCGGATCTTTTCATGGTTTGAATACTGCTTACCAAGCGAGGATAACGGATTGATGATGTCGAGGAATCTTGTAAACATTTGAGTGATCGTCTCATTTGGCTTCATCTTGAAGGCTTCGTACTCTTGAGTGAGGCGGCTTATTTTTGATTCCTTGACTTGAGTGGTTCCTTCATGCGTCACTTCTAGAAGTCTCCATACTTCATGAGCAGTGGTGCATGTAGAGACCCTGTTAAACTCGTTCCTGTCTATAGCACAGAATAAAGCATTAATAGCCCTAGCATCTAGACTTGCCTGTTTCTTCTCCTCGACAGAATATTTGTCGTGTGGTTTCTCAATGAGGTCACCATCGACAACTATTCTGGCGGGCTTTTTGTAACCATCAGTTACGACAGTCCACAGGTCAAAGTCTAGAGACTTCAGATAAAAACTCATCCTTGTTTTCCAATATGTATAGTTAGTCCCATCAAATAGGGGAGGCCTATGAGTGGACTGACCTTCACCATGATTGGAGATCAAGGATTGTGTGGTTGCCATGGATCAGCTCTTAGGATGTTAATCCTTATAAAGAGAACAGAGCTCTGATACCAATTGAAGAACAGTTTGGCAACTCTAGAGGGGGGGTGAATAGAGTTTATATAAAAATAACCAATTAAAAAATAACTCTTTCACTAACAATGAATAATCAGAGTAGAATGCGGAATATAAAAGAGAAACAAGAGAGCATACGCAAACACGGCGATTTTAACCTGGTTTCCCTCGTGGAGGACTAGTCCAGGCCTGAGAACTCTAGCTCAGGATTAAATCCACTATTTGTGAAATAGTAGTTACAACCCGTGCCTTTACTTCAGAAGAGCACGTCAACTTCTTACAGAGAATCGCAGTGGCGATTTGCTTGGAATTGTCCAAGCGACTTCTTCACTCTTGCACAAGATTCCTAACTGAGAGATGCTGAGCACTCGAGACTTAGGAGGCTTGTGGCTAGTAGATGGGAAGGGTATGGCTTATTGAGCTTGTAGGAGAGAAGAGAAGAGAAGATTGAGTGAATGAAAATGAGAGAATTCATGCCCTATTTATACTGATTTTTGAGGCAGAATTCGGCCAGAATTCTGTTAGGGAAATTCAAAAATTTGGCCGTTGGACAGCTAGCAATCCAGCTAACCCTAAAATTAGGGTTCCTGATTTTTAGGAGACAGAGTTCGGCCCGAACTCTGTGTGGAGGCAGAGTTCGGCCCGAACTCTGTCTCCAGAGCACAGAGTGGAACAAAAGGGACTTGTGGGCAATTTTGTTTTGGTGGAGCTTTGGGATTTTGGGTAGGCTTATAAACTAAGTTCCAAGAGCTCAGCATTACTCAGAGTACATACTTCTAGACTCAATAAAATGCAAAAGTACAGACTCGAAAATACACTGAGATCGGAAGCTGAGCCGTCGTTTGTCCTGAACTGAATGCAGACGTCGTGTGTCGTATTGATTTTATACAGATATTATTTAGTCAATGTAGTCAATATCTGGTTGACTGTGACTTTGTGTCAACAATAAATATATACATATATATATATATATATATATATATATATATATATATATATAGAGATATAAATACTTAGAAATCATATATATACCTATAAAATGAACAAAGAAAGCTAATCATAAGTATAAAACTGAAAACAAAAAGTAAAATGGTCTATTTGTCATTTTGACAAACACTTGGTGTGCTCTTCTCGAATTTCTCCAAAGATGACCCAAAAACTCTAAATAACTTCTACCAAAATGATGGTTCGAGCATTGCTCTACTCCCAATGGGTACCCCTAGTCCATGGGTGTGTTTCTACTAGTGTCATGCATGAAAATAATATCTAAACTAAGGAAAATGACTAAGAGTTTTACCTATTGGAAGATGGATTCCCAATGAAACTCATGTCCATTCTACCCCTCAAGTTGTCATGAACACTTAAGTTTAATAAGGGCTGTTCTAGTCTAAGTGTTGGGTTTATTTCTATTCCTAATCTTGACTCAATATGAATTAAATGTGTCTAGTTGTGTTCATGCTAGAATATAGGTCCAAGTAGTCATGTCTAGTCCAAATAGGTTCACTAACTAAGGGTCCAATGAATAGGCTAGTCAACTAATAAGTGACAACAATCATATTTAATTAATAAAAAATATCCACTATATAATTAATATAAAATAACAAAAATATCCTTGCCTAGAAATGTGGTAGTGACATGAGGAGATCAGGACTACGATCCAATAGAAAACAATTTGGATTTAATTGATCCTCTCTCGATTATATTGGAATTCTTCCATTCCCTTCCTTTTCCGTTCCTACAGACCTGATCGGCCTCTAAGGAGGACTTCATTTCGCGAGATATTGGTTATCTCGTGAGATATTAATTTTTTCCCCATATACCTATATATATATACATATACTATCATATAGATCCGATAAAATTCCTATCAATTTCTCAAAATAAAAAAACCTTAATTAAAAAACTATTTTGTATAGGTTTTACATATAATGTAGCAATTACTTGCTAAATGTACTACTAATAAAAACCATAAAATAATACAATCTATTTAATAATTAAGAAAAATACTATAATTTATATTAAATAACATAATAAAAATTTCTAAATTTTTTTAGGGGTTTACACATTTTTCAAGATATTGTTATCCCTAAGTCGATTTCATAATATATATATATATATATATATATATATATATATATATATATATATATATATATATATATATATATATATATATATATATATATATATATATATATATATATGACATGGTTGTTCCAAAAAAAAGAAATATATATATATATATATATATATATAAAATATATATTAAAAAGTAAAATATATAAAAAGTAAAATATATATATAAAAAATATATAAATATATATAAAAATATATAAAATATATATATATATACAATATAAAAAAAAATAATATATATATATATATATATATATATATATAAAAAATATATATATATATATATATTAAAAAGTAAAATATATAAAAAGTAAAATATATATATATAAAAATATATAAAATATATATATTAATATATGTATATATATATATATATTAAAATATATATAAATATATATATATATATGTAAAAAAAATATGTATATATATATATATATATATATATATATATATATATATATATATATATATATATATATATATATATATATATATTATATATATATATATATATTTTGTCACGACCTGCACGCAGTGTATGGGCACGAGAAGTGGATACGTCCATCCTACGCCGTAGTGTCGACGGTAGAACGCTGTCCTAGGTCCAACATCTAACACAATCTAGAATATGCTCCGAATGGAGAACAACATAATAAGTAATCTCAATCCCAAACTAAGATGGAAACGATAATAAGATAATCCCAACAGAGAAAGAGAAAGAGAGTCAAAAATATAAATAATAAGTCTCGGTACAAAACTCCTTAAATAATATCTTAATACAATCACAAATGTCTCAAGAACTAGATAATAAGAAAGTCTAGACTAAGCTAATGGCAAGTCCTCAGCGACTACTGGATCCTGCTGAGGATCCAGGTCACCTGTGTCAACTAGACCTGCTCTATAGTAAGTATCACAACAATCCTCATATTCTGTAATATTTTCAACGGGTCCAGTTAGGACAGAAATGTATACATATCTCTCACACAGATCATAACATGAAAGAAAATATAAACAAGCTATAGAATAATATACATGAACTGCTATACAGAAATAATAGAGAGACTGTAAAAAAAAAGAACATAATATTGTAGAAATAGATATACATGATATAGATAAGAAAACTGAACTAACTACGTGATTTAGAGCACATGTTTGGTTATATAAACATGATTAGGTTATACAGGACTTAAATCTAGGTTGGAATTGTACATGATAATGGTGTAGATCACATAACCAAATAAATACTCTCCCGGCCCCAATCAGTACACAAGGATCTGTCCAGGTTATGTTATTGCACATTAAAGTAGTGTGTCACATGGATAGCTAGTCCACATGAATACTGGGTAATACATGAAGGCTCACATGATCATGAATGTACATGAATGTCACATAAGTATACATAAATAAATACGAATACAAAGAGTAGACGATGCATATGATAAAGTACATGAGTACAATATACCCGATGTATCCGAGGGGATAACATCACATGAATACATCCACATAGTACTAAACCGTGATAACATCGTGACAGCAATAAGTAAACTAGTCTATAACAAGTAAATATGTCCAAGCAAGAATGAAATGGTCAGAGAATGTACTCGCCTGGCAATCCAAGCTGCTGATGAGGAAGTGTAGCTGAACTGGAGTGATGTAATCCTATTTAAAATAACTATAAATCACAACAAGGTCTAAAATATCATAAGAAAGGTCTACAATACAATTCTACATGATTCTAGGTCCTTCTAGGTCAAAGTCAACCTTGGTCAACTCTGGTCAAACCTGGTCAACTCTAAGTCAACTCGTTCGTTTACTAATTTTTAGGTCAAGCACAAGTTATCGAGTCATTCTAAGTTCGTTTGAGTTGATTTGGATCAAGTTTGACCCAAAGTTGACTTTTGTCAACTTGCCAGTCAACTCGACTAATCTAAGGCTCATTGGGCCAATCCTAAACTGTCCCAATACTCCCTAGGTTACACTCACAAGCAAACACTTATATATAGATATATATTCATTCATTCAAGTAATATATATATATATATCTATATATATATATATATATATATATATATATATATATATATATATATATATATATATATATACTCATACACATGTATACATATACTAAAGCCGGTAAAAAAGAGATTTTGTGTGTGTGTGTCGATGAAGGACTGCTACTGTGGCTCAAAACTGAGACAAATTGGTTATATATACAATTATATGAATATACCATATATATACATATATACAAGTGTCTATTTAAAAGGAAACTTTATATATATATATAGACATATACTAATATATACACATATATTCATAGGGAAGAAAGAAAAAAAATATATATATATATACTCATACACATGTATACATATACTAAGCCGGTAAAAAAGAGATTTGTGTGTGTGTGTCGATGAAGGACTGCTACTGTGGCTCAAAACTGAGACAAATTGGTTATATATACAATTATATGAATATACCATATATATACATATATACAAGTGTCTATTTAAAAGGAAACTTTATATATATATATATAGACATATACTAATATATACACATATATTCATAGGGAAGAAAGAAATGTTGGGTTTACAACGGTGGAATTGAAAACTCAGATCTGAGAACAAAATATCTTGACAATACTCATCAAAACATATATATATATATATATAAAAAAAATATATATATATATATATATATATAAATATATATATAAATATATATATAAATATATATATATATATATATATATATATATATATATATATAAGGAAAAAAAAATATATATATATATATAAGGAAAAAAAAGGATATATGTACATATATGATAGAATATTAGGATATAAATCTAAGGACAACTACCTACAAGTCCAGAATCTCATATTCATGCTATAAACTTAGAATTTATCGTTTAAAACTGAAGAAATCAAAATATCACAAATCGGTTCAAACTAGTGTCGAAAAACCCAAAATCCAACTCGAGACCCAAATCACAATATACACAACTGGAACCCGCAAAACTTGGCAAGCACGAAGGTCTCTATGTGTGTGACTTTCTCGGGTACTCATGGGGTCGAACCCGTGTCCGTATCGTGTCTATAGAGTGTGTATTGGAGAGAACCGGATACACGTGCATTGACAAGTGTACGTGCACGTGCATTTTCGCTCGATTGAACGCCACATGCACAACGAGAAGCCTTATGCTCGTGCACATAGCTAGGTAGGGTACCGGGCTAGGTATAGGGTACACTGATATGACACCACATCGTGTCTATGCGACACAGACACACGGATCCCGTGCGTCGTATGCGCGCGCGCGTGTGTGCCAGTTGGCGCGTGTCGAGCCACGTGGCTCACGATTCGAGCCACGCCATGTCTCAAGATCGAGTCCTTGGGTAGCCCAGGTATAGGGCTTCGTGCTCATTCTCTTGGAATGGGTCCTCGTCGCGTCGTGTTGGCGTACGAAGGAGTGTCAGCGGTACTTTTCAGCCGCGTGCACAGTGCAGGCTGAACCATGTGCGTGACATTTCTCCGAGAACGCTCCAAAAAATATTATGAAATTTTAGGAGTATATGGGCAGAGGTTGCCCCCATGCGCCCATAAAATTTCATGTAAAACGGAGACTGTGCGTCGAGTTATGACGCACAGACAACAGGGCATGCACGTGCCTCGTGCATGCGTGTCCGTGTCCGATTCGGATACTGAAATCGTGTCGATTCCAGATCCGTCTTCACGAAAGTTGTTACAAATAATATTATCAAGGAATTTGTGAAAACAGAATATAAAAAATTAACACTTTTCAGTTCTAAGTGGCATTTCGTCGAACACGTGTTCCAAAGGACCGACACGTGTCCGATACGGCTATCAAACGAAATCACAAACCTACCAAACTTCATGCACAGGTCTGGGGTACCTATATGTTGCATCTACAAAGAAAAAATGGAATTTAATTGGTGTTTAAGGAGATTTACTTATCGAGTGTCAAAACTCATTGAAATAAGCCTCCAAAACTCGTCGATACAGCTTTCCTCTGGTCAAACGCTTCCGATCCCTCGCTAGCAAGTCCCCAGTAGGTTCCTCTCCTCCCAACGGTCACAACGCACTTCGTTTGGAAGGATTTGGTTGAGAAACGAGAGAACGGGGCCTTTGGAAGAGAAGGAAAAACTAGGGTTTTGGTTTTGTGAAGGAGATTAGGTTTTCTACACAATGAGAAGGAGGGGGCTGCTGTGTTGGCCGACCATGCAAGGGGGTATTAGGGTTAGGGTTTAGTCATGGGCCAAACACTCTTAAGTTGCTAAAAAAGGCCCATTGACAAAAGGCTTTAAAGGCTTAATGAAAAATAGCTAAAAATGAAATAAAAAATAGATAATAATTTTAAATTAAATCTAAAAAGCCAATAATAAATCTAGTTACATTATTAGGCTTCTAATCAAGGTTGACTAAAGTTATACAATCTTGGTCCTACCAAAACACCAATCCAAACTACAGAACAATCAATTTAATTAATAATTTAAATAAATTTAAAATAGTACACAATGACTAAAATACCCCTAATTAAAAGAAGTAAGTATAACAAATCTACCCTCCATAAAATAATTTCGTCCTCAAAATTAAAGTGGTCCTACTCTTTCTAGGTCAAACCCCGAATAATCATAGTCTTAAGAAAACTTATCTAAATCATGTAGTTGGAAAGATATCATACAGGGTTATCGTAGTTAATATCAGTCTGAGGTCTCATCATCTAGCCATTATAGTCATACTAGATCAAAAGTAGTCATAAGGTATCAAAACATACAAATAATATGGTAGGGTACAGTATTCATCAAGACGTGATAAGGTATAGATCAAGAACTCACCTCTACTAGGTCTGGTTGCTGGAACTCTCTTCTGGAGGTAGGCCTCGACTAGGTGCAGGTGTAGTACGACAGTCTCGTATCTTATGTACAGCTGACCCATAAAATATGCACAATCCTAGTCTCTTCCTACAGTCCTTCCATACGTGCCCAGGCTTCTTACAGAAGGCACAGGTAGACACTCGTTCAACTGGCCTCTGCTGGACAGGAATCTGAATTAGATAGGCTGGAAGATGGGGTACTCCTGAGGCTCTGGGTATATACTGCTCCTCGCCCTCTTGGGACTAGGCTCTCCTCTCGAATGCATGTAATCCCACAACAGTTGGATACTGAAACTTTGCTCTCTCATAAGCTCAGCCCGAAGTCTCTGTACCTCCCATACATCCTGAAGAAGTCTATAAATCTGAGCCCCATCAGGAATGGCATGGGGTACCACTCCAGAAGGCAAAGGGAGGCCCTTAGTCTCTGGCTGAACTGCAGCCCTCTCCTGAAGGATAGGAAATGGAGAAAAACTCTCCGGTGCGGCTGCTAACACCTCCTGAGCAATAGAAGAGGGAAGTACAATCTCGATCTCATTCGGAACTGCAGCTGTGCACTGGGGACAAACTCTGGTCATGGGTGCCATACTGGAAAAGATAAGGAAAATAAATAAATTATCAGGCTGTAATACAGTCAATCATCCTATATAAAAACTGGTAATTATCAAAAAAAAACAACTAGAAATTAACTATAAAGTGTTACTATTCTAAAGATAATCAAAATCGAAAGTTTAAAGCACGATTGTCAATATCATTAAAATCCAATAACGATATATATTAAAGAAAATTTAGTCTCGACACGATCTAAGTTGATCAATCTCTGGGTAAATCAAGATTTGGGCAAGATGGGGAACAAGGTCATCGAAGTCTGAGCACGAGCATCGAAGGATGGAGATCTCGGTCATAATTAAATTTAATTCAATTAAGTATGACCCAAGATATTAATATGATAAGAAAAAATGATTAAAATTGATTGGTCGTGATCAAGGAAGTTAGGATTCAATGATATTAAAAACATTTAAAGGATAATTGAAAGATACGGAATAAGTCAATTTCCTTCTTTTGATGGGAAAATAAAAGACAAGATTTCATAGGAAAGTCAAGTTAATCACCTCTCTCTGATACCATCAAGCTTATCTAATCATCATTTGCCAATCATATCTTTATCTCTTAAGTCCAAATATGAAAATCAACCATTATATGACTACCACCAAAAATTTATACCCTTTTGTTATGAAGATTGGACCTTGTCATGATCATCATAGGCTCAATTCCTAAATTCCAAAACATTACTCATGAAGCATACCCTTTTATTTATTAGTACTCAATACTAACCACTTAATGATCTTTAAATCCAAATTCTTCCAACTTCTCTTAAATTAGATCCGAAACCTCTAAATCAAGTTTTATGAAATCCTCGAACTTGTTCAAATTACTCTTCTCGTGTTATTTAATCTAAAACTACTAGGCCTTACAAAACTTATTCTCCATTATAAAATCAACCTTCATATTTCCTTCAATGTACACCCTCAAATATTATTCTCCTTAAATTTAAAATTTTCTCAAAAATCTCTATATTTTCTATAACTCAAAAATTCTTGTGTTCTTTCTGTTCTTGACCATTTTCTTGAAATATCTTATTCACTTTCATATTGCCATCGAATACAGTTAAAATCTCTTTTCCATTACTAAATTCCTAAATTTAACATCATAGCCTTAAAGTGAAACGTCTCAAGAATCAATAACCAAAATTTATCTAAGTCCTCAAAACTAAGTTGACCTCGAATATCTTCATCAGTTAAGAAATACATCAATGAATTATTCATACCCAAAATATTTTCCTAAGTGTGATTGTTCCTAAATTGATAATATAATTCTCTTGATTTCATTCTCACTTTTTACCACATCTCTATCTCAAAATTCTATATCAAAGACCAACATTTAGATTCCTACCAAGATTATCATATGTTAACAAATTACGTCCTTTCTGAGCTAGATGATTTATGTTACTTCTTCGATCTTTCCAAGGTAAAAAGGTATGAAGATTCAAATGTTTCAAAGTATAGATGATAGAATTAGATACGAGATAGGTGATTGATGTAATTGGGACAGAGTTAACTAAGATAAGGAAAAATAGTAATACAAGAAATAATGGTAAGAAAGAAATAATGATAAAATTTGTTCTTGCTCATCTGTTCAAAATGAAGAAACTAATATTAATATATAATCTGATAACCATACACGTCTTTCTGAAATCATATTGTTAGAATTTTGCCACGCCAGTAAGCATAGCTGCCATAAACAATAGAGTCCGTAACTAAGGTATACACCCTATAATCATGTTATTTAGAATTCTTACCACGCCAAACTGTATGGCTGCAAGAGAATCTAAATTCTATAACTAGGATAGTATATCTAAAATCAGGCTCTATGTCCTTGTCATGCTAGCCAATATGATTGCAATAAATTCGAAACTCCATAAATAAAGTAGACATTTACCTTTCTCACAGTCCTTATCAAGTATGTTATTAGGTTATACCCTAAATTCCAAAATAAAATAAAGATATATATATATATATATATATATATATATATATATTTAAATACAAACTCAAAGTTAATAACTAATCATCAAGATTCAAAATTCAATAATGAATCCATCAAAATCAAATTCAATAACAAGGAGTAATGGGTGAATCAAATCAAGGGAAAATATTTCAAATTAAAGTTAAAATAAAATTCTCAAGGGTCATCCTAGGAATCTCTCAAGGAATCCTAACAGTGATTTAGTATCCTCTCATTCTAACACTTTACTTCCTATACTCTATATCAGGCTCGTAGTAGTACAACTAAGTCGCTGTACTACCACGACATCGTACTAATGCGAATCTGGATCTGCATGGGCCACCACTAAAAACGTGTCACGACCCGCACCCAGTGTAACGACACGAGAAGTGGGTACGTCCAGCCTAAGCCGTAGTGTCGGTGGTAGAATGTTATCCTAGGTCCAACATCTAACACAATCTCGAATATGCTCCGAATGGAGAACAACATAATAAGTAATCTAAATCACAAACTAAGATGGAAACGATGATAAGATAATCTCAACAAAGAGAGAGAGAGAGAGAGAGTCACAAATATAAATAATAATTCTCGGTACAAAATTTCTTAAATAATATCTCAATACAATCACAAATGTGTAAAGAACTAGATAATAAGAAAGTCTAAACTAAGCTAATGGCAAGTTCTCAGCGACTACTGGATCCAGCTTAGTGTCCATGTCATCTGTGTCAACTAGGCCTGCTCCATACTAAGTATCAAAATAATTCTCATTATCTGTAATATTTTCAACGGATCCAGTCAGGACAGGAATGAATACATATCTCTCACACAGATCATAACATGAAAGAAAATATGAAACAAGCTATAGAATAATATATATGAACTGCTGTAAAGAAATAGTAGAGAGAATGTAAAAAATGAAGGACATGATATAGTAAAAATAGATATACATGATATAGATAAGAAAACTGAACTAACTACGTGATTTAAAGCACATGTTTGGTTATGTAAACAGGCTTAGGTATACATGACTTAAATCTAGTTTGGAGTTGTACATGATAATGTAGTAGATCACATAACCAAATAAATACTCCCCCTGCCCCAATCAGTACACAAGGATCTGTCCAGGTTATGTTATTGCACATAAAAGTAGTGTGTCACATGGATAGCTAGTCCACATGAATACTGGGTTATACATGAAGGCTCACATGATCAGAAGTGTACATGAATGTCACATGAGTATACATAAATAAATACGAATACAAAGAGAAGACGATGCACATGATAAAGTACATAAGCACAATATACCCGATGTATCTAAGGGGATAACATCGTATGAAGACATCCATATAGTACTAATCCGTGATAACATCATGACAGCAACAAGTAAACTAGTCTATAACAAGTAAATATGTCCAAGCAAGAATAAAACGGTCAGAGAATAAACTCGTCTGGTAATCCAAGCTGCTGATGAAGAAGTATAACCGAACTGCAGTGATATAATCCTATTTAAAATAACCATAAGTTACAACAAGGTCTAAAATATCATAAATAAGGTCTACAATGTAATTCTACATGATTCTAGGTCCTTCTAGGTCAAAGTCAACCTTGGTCAACTCTGGTCAAACCTGGTCAACTCTAAGTCAACTAGTCTGTTTACTAATTTTTAGGTCAAGCACAAGTTATCGAGTCATTCTAAGTTCATTTGAGTTGATTTGGATCAAGTTTGACCCAAAGTTGACTTTTGTCAACTTGGTCAACTTGCCCGTCAACTCGACTAATCTAGGCTCATTGGGCCAATCCTAAACTGTTCCAATACTCCCTAGGTTACACTCACAAGCAAACACTTATATATTGTCACCCCTGTTTCCCGTATTTTGTAATTATACTCGAAGTTGGATTTTGGCATGTATCTTATTTTCTTGACTAGCAGATTTTAGATTTCTCGTACATTGGTTCTCGACCCGGCTTAGTTTATTTTATGGAGAAGGATTGGGTTGGTTTGGTTTATTTTACATTGGAACACCTTAGCCTATGCTCCTCCCTCATTTCCACCACAACCACCCTCTTCATTATCTCTACCTACCTTTCTCTCTCCTCATAATTCTCTCATTTATTTCTTCATCTTCTCTTCTTCCTTCCTCCACACAACACCAACCCCCTTAGGCAAGTGCACCTTGCCACCACTTGAGAACCACTTTTTATTTGTCCATTAGCTAGATTAGGCCATGGTGATCAACATTAGAACTTGACATTTTGTGATTTGGAGTCTCCAATGTTCTAGATCTAAGTTTCTTCTACTTTCGGTTTTGCATGGTTTTGATCTATTTTAGTTGTATTTTTATGGGTTTTGATGTTCTTATGTTGGAGAGAATTGAATTTCACCCAAGATAGAACTTTGCAAAGTCAGATTTGGACTTATTTTGACCAAGTTATGGACTTTTGAAGCTTTGGGTTCAACCCATGGAGTTCTTGCTGATTTGGAGAAGACAGTGAGCAGTGTACGCGAGCTTTTTAGCTTGCGCCACTGAGCTGCGTGCGCTCTTTAGCACAGCGCAGTCCGATCCATATGCTGCCTTTTGGGAGCGTATGTCTTGCATACGCTCACTTGGGTGACAAGGAGTCGTATGGAGTCCATACGCTGCCTTTTTAGGAGCGTATGTCTTGCATACGCTCACTTGGGTGACAAGGAGTCGTATGGAGTCCATACACTACCTTTTTGGGAGCGTATGTCTTGCATACGCTCACTTGGGTGACAAGGAGTCGTATGGAGTCCATACGCTGCCTTTTGGGAGCGTATGTCTTGCATACGCTCACTTGGGTGACAATGAGTCGTATGGACCTCATACGCTGCCTTTGAGGCGTATGGAGTACTTGCACTGAGCGTATGACTTGCACTGAGTGTATGACTTTTGCACTGAGCGTATGGCCTTTGGCTGACTTGGTCTTATGTCAGCGTGTCAGATTTGGTTTTATTTTCCTTAAGCTTGGCTCTTCTATTGTCCTGAACTTGATAATCACGAATTTATGTAATATGTTTGGAAAGGATAACTGAGCCTGACACGATAGTGACCCGTAGTGGTACACTTCTGACATAATAACCTGACATGACTTGATAGTGGCCCGTCGTGGCGTACTTCTGACAAGTACACTTGGCATGACAACCTGACATGAATATCTCGAATAGCTGTTGCGACGGCTACCTGACATGACATGACCTGTATAATTAATCTGGACACCGTGGACGATTGTATTTGTATAAATAAACCAGTCCTGTCTTGCATCATGTCTAGGACAGGGGCTCCTGAGTACCACGGTCAGGAGTACCTACTAAAATGGACTAAGGCTAATAACTAGATTAATACATTAGTCATGATGAGATTTCCCAGCTACAGGCAATCCCGTTACCTGGGCACGCCTTGGGATCTGTAGCCTGCCGTCGAGTAGGGCACATTTCCAGCACACTGTCATGTGTTGCACCCTTCAAGCTACCTAAGGGTACATTCGTTTCCTGGACGATGTACCCACCTGAATTCAACTCTAATCTTTTAACCCGGGTAACCTGGATGGTCTGCAGGGCTTGTGGCTGTGGAATAATCTCACTGCATCTTGTTAGTAATTAGGCTTGTGATAACCCTAGTTAGTTAAAGTATCAAGCCGTAATTCTTGCTTAGCCGTGAAGTGATTGGATGGAGTCTAACCAGTCTAGTCTTGCCCTGATCCTGTTCCAGATTATTGAATAACCAGAATGCTTGTATTTATTTTACCGATAAATGGTGAGAATTCCAAGTTTTGTTCAGACGAAGGGTTACAACCCCGGTCTTTGTTTGGTCTACGGGTTGTAACCTGGTTATCTGAATAGTTCCATGGTTATCTCGTCGTATATCATCCTGGTGTATTTTCTTTATTTCCAGTTCTTACTTTTATTTATATCTTGTGCTGATTGCTGGTTTTAGTTATTAAGTGAAGCTTCCTTTGTGGCACTTGCTCTTTCTGGGGTCTGACCCAGCTGGTTTTGTGTGGCCAGATTTCGGAGCAGCTCCAGAGGATCTACTGACCTTCCTGCCAGATGGTGAACATTAGACGGAACCTTGGCAACGAGTGGGTTATTTTTGGCTCTCCTACTCTATTGTAAAAATATTCTTTTAAGGCATTTAGCCGACGAGCACCTGTTTAGCTCGATTGCACTTACTTACTGTCTGCCTACGAGCTATAACATGATTAACAGATCCTAGGGTTGATTATGTATGACTAAACTCTTGGTAGTCCTGACATTTTGTAACGACTAGCTTCATGATCAACTGAATATGTAATGTTTGGGACGCCTTACTATTGTATATTTAATGATCATACATCTTGTGACTTTTACTTACTTGCTTGTGATTGAGACACTAGGCTTATTCATGACCTTAAGAGACTATTGGCTTGTAGATAAACCCTCATGTATCTAGACAGCCGTGACCGTATAGCGAGATGGATTCCATTTCATACACGTAGCTGGCTATGTCTGCCCCCGCTCTCCAGTATTCTGGTTCTGGGGCGTGACATGGTTTAAGTGGTGGCCCATGCAGGTCTTGTAAATCAAGATATGTGAGGGTTTACCGAATAGATGTCTCAATCAGTATTCATCCTTGATCTCTGCTCGTATCTTCTGAATCCCAGGATTCTTGTCCTGATTATATGCTTGTATCGTTGATCTGTCCTGGCCCTTCCTTATTGTTCCCTATGTCGTCTTCTTCAGCGACATTATTCGTGGTCCTACCGACCAGCAAGGCAGAGCACCTCCTGCGGACCAGCAGCAACCTAGAGAACAAGCCCAGCATTCCGGAGTAGCCTCCAGAGTCGAGCCTATTGGAGAAGAGCCACCAGTTCAGCCAGTTCAACCTGTAGAACCTGATGATGGCACTTTGGTAGGACTCGTCAGGACCTTGATAGCTTCCCAAGACCGGCGTGGAGATGCCTTGCACCAGGCAGTGACGGATGCTTTGACCCGGGGTGGTCATCAGGGTAACAGCGCGGCCAACAGCTTCAAGCGCTTGAACCCTCCATTCTTCGATGGTAGTGAAGATGCTATCGCAGCAGATGCATGGCTTCAGGACACAGAGGTGATTCTAGAAGCAGCCATGACCCCAGAGAACGAGAAAGTGGCCGTTGTCCGCCTGCAGTTGTTAGATCTAGCCCGCAGCTGGTGGGCAGCGCAGGCCGTTGGATTAGCAGCACCCATTGCTTGGACAGTATTCAGAGAGAGATTCCATACCAAGTATTTCGATGCCGTGGCTCGGTATGATCTACAGACGAGGTTTACCAATCTGAAGCAAGGAGGCAGGACGGTCGACGGATATGCAGCCGAGTTTTCCAGACTCAGCCGGTTTGCTCCCACTTTGGTGGCAACCGAGTATGATAGAGCCCAGCGATTCCAGCAGGGACTTCACTTGGAGATCTTGTTAGCAGTTGAGCAGTTTGAGCATCAGACTTTTGATGCAGTCTTGAGAGCAGCCCGGAGGCATGAGTATACCTCCTAGAGGATTGTGGATAGGGCCAGAGGTCGGAAGAGATCTCACGGCCACATGAATTAGTCTTCAGCACCGGCCCCGACAGCCAGGGCCTTGACTATTGGAGCTCCGAGGCGAGCGGCCTCAGTGACGTCGGTTCAGCATTCCACTCCGACGCACCCTCAGCAGCAGAAGCAGAAGCAATCTTCCGCAGTGGGCTATTCTCATTGTGGGAAGCCAGGCGATATGGTGGCAGAATGTCGCAGGGCACAAGGATTGTGCCTGGCTTGTGGAGCACCAGACCATAGGGTTAGATCCTGCCCGAATAGGGGTGGTTCATCATCATCCAACCTTTCTAGCTCTTCGGTGACAGGACCAGCTCCGGTGTAGCAGCAGCAGCAGTATCCATTGCCGAAGCCCTTGTCGTCTCAGACCAAAGTGTTCCAGCAGCAGAACCCCCAGCAGTATGCACAAGTCCAAGCCCAGAGTCAGAGCAGGCAGCAAGGATTTTAGCCGAGGGGACCAGCACCCCGAGGGCACGGTCAGGCTATGGTGATGACCATGGAGGAAGGATTGGCACCAGGAGAGGTAGTGGCAGGTACTATTCTCGTCAACTCCTTTCCAACTTCAGCTTTATTTGATTCTGGTGCATCGCATTCATTTATGTCTGCACGATTCGCGACACGGATAGGATTGGAGCCCGAGTCATTATCAGTAAGGCTCAATATACTTACTGGTAACAGACTTGTGGGAGTAGATAGAGTATTTTCCTCGTGTCGGATCGTAGTTAGCGGTAGGGAGTTTCCCGCTAGATTGATAGAGTTTCCGATGGCCGATTATGATATGGTCCTAGGGATGGATTGGTTGAGGAACCAGTATGCTAGAATAGACTGCCACATTGGCAGGGTCGTTTTTAGCATTCCAGGCGAGCCAGAGTTTTCTGTCTCCCGAGGCGAAGTTGAGTCATCTCCTCCAGTATTGCGGATGGCAGTAGCAGCAGCAGTTCAGTTGCCCAGGATAGTCGAGGAGTTTCCAGATATTTTCCCAGAAGAACTTCCAGGTATACCTCCGGAGCGGGAGATCGAGTTCACTATAGACTTGATTCCTGGGACAGCCCCAATGTCAGAGAGAGTCTACAGGATGGCGCCATCAGAGTTGGAGATCTTGTACAAGATGATTGAAGAGCTTAGAACCAAGGGATTCATTCATGCTAGTGGATCGTCTTGGGGAGCCCCGATGCTTCTTGTGAAAAAGAAGGATGGTACGTCCAGGTTATGTGTTGATTATCGTACCTTGAACTCAGTGACAATCAAGAACAGATGCCCTCTTCCGAGGATAGATGACTTGTTTGATCAACTCAAGGGGACATCAGTATTCTCGAAGATTGATTTGCGCTCAGGTTATCATTAGATCAGAGTCAGAGAGCAGGACATCCCGAAGACAGCTTTTAGATCGAGATATGGGCATTAGGAATTCCTTGTTATGCCTTTTGGAGCAACCAATGTACGGCAGTATTTATGGACCTCATGAATCGTATCTTCATGCCTTACTTGGATCAGTTTGTGATTGTGTTCTTAGATGACATTCTGGTCTACAGCAAGAGTGAGGCGGAGCATGAGCAGCATCTCCGTATAGTTCTTCAGATCCTCAGGGAGCACCAGCTGTATGCCAAGTTCAGTAAATACGAGTTCTGGCTCGATCGCATTTCGTACTTGGGTCATATCATCACCAGAGGAGGAGTAGAAGTGGATCCCCAGAAGATTGTAGCTATTGAGTCATGGCCAGTACCCAGCACAGTTGCAGAGGTTCGTAGTTTCTTGGATTGGCCGGCTACTACCGGCGGTTTGTTTCAGATTTTGCTCGAATTTCAGCGCTATTGACGCAGTTGACCCGTAAGGATGTACAGTTTGCTTGGACAGCAGAGTGTCAGAGTTCTTTTGAGCAGTTGAAGCGAGGCTTGATGACGGCTCCTATTCTTGCACTTCCAGATGGGACCGGAGGATTCTCAGTGTACTGTGATGCTTCCGGCAGAGGTTTAGGATGTGTTCTGATGCAGCATAGGAAGGTAATAGCTTATGCGTCACGACAACTTCGTGATCATGAGAGGAATTACCCAACCCATGACTTAGAGCTGCCAGCAGTGGTGTTTGCACTTAAGTTGTGGAGGCACTACTTGTATGGAGACAGGGTGGAGATTTTCACCGACCACAAGAGCCTGAAGTATGTTTTCACCCAGAAGGATCTTAACATGCGTCAGAGAAGGTGGCTGGAGCTTCTTGTGGATTATGATGTCAACCTGCAGTATCATCCTGGAAAGGCCAATATTGTTGCGGATGCATTGAACAGAAGAGCGGGAGTTTATTTTCTAACAGCGTAACCAGAGCTGTTAGCAGATCTTCAAAAGATGGGTATTGAAGTTGTTCTTCCTTCCAGTGTGGCCTTGATGGCCAGTATGCAAGTTCAGTCCACTATAGTTGAGAGGATCCGGATGGCGCAGTCGGCAGATTCCAAGCTTCAGCGACTCAGAGCAGAATGTGAGGCAGGACGAAGACCAAAGTTATGTATTCATGAGGATGGTATACTTTGACATGGTAATCGCCTTTGTGTACCCAGTGGAGATATCAGGCAGAAAATCATGTCAAAAGCGCACAGTTTGCAGTATTCCATCCATCCCGGCAGTACGAAGATGTACCGTGATATCCGACAGCATTTCTGGTGGAATGGCATGAAGCGGGAGATAGCTCGGTTTGTCTCTCGGTGTTTGGTTTGCCAACAAGTTAAAGCCGAACATCAGAGACTGGCTGGACTTCTTCAGCCTTACCGATTCTAGAATGGAAGTGGGAGCATGTGACCATGGATTTTATGACTGGACTACCTAGATCCCCAGCTGGTAGAGATGCTATCTGGGTTATAGTTGATCGGCTCACGAAAGTGGCTCACTTTCTTCCATTCAGAGTTGGTCAGTCGACGGCTCAGTTAGCAGAGATGTACCTCAGGCAGATTGTCAGATTGTACGGTGTGCCAGTCAGTATCACCTCGGACCGAGATTCAAGATTTACGTCGCACTTTTGGCGTAGCTTGCAAAAGAGTTTGGGAACGCATCTCCAGTTCAGTTTAGCATATCACCCGCAGACAGATGGCCAGTCGGAGCGCACGATCCAGACTCTTGAAGACATGTTTCGGTCTTGCACACTTGACTTCGGTGGTTCATGGGAAGATCACTTGCACCTGGTAGAATTCTCGTATAATAACAGTTTTCAGGCCAGTATCCAGATGGCACCGTTCGAGGCACTGTATGGTAGAAAGTGCAGATCTCCGCTAACCTGGGATGATGTTGGAGAGAGACAGATGCTCGGTCCAAAAATAATTGCCCAGACAGTTGAAGTGGTCAAGCGAGTCAGAGATCATCTTCGAGTTGCCCAAGATCGCCAGCGCCATTGGGCCGATTCTCATCGGTGCCCTCTCGAGTTTTCGGTCGGCGATCATGTATTCCTGAGGATTTCGCCTAACCATGGCGTCATTCGTTTCGGCGTACGAGGCAAGCTTAGTCCTAGGTATATAGGACCATTTGACATTTTGGAGTGAGTAGGAGATGTATCCTATCGTCTCGCTCTTCCACCGTCGCTAAACGAGGTGCATGATGTGTTCCATGTATCCCAATTACGACGGTATATCCCGTACCCGAGCCACATCCTGGATCATTCGGAATTGGTTGTTGGTACCAACCTTTTGTATGAGGAGAGGCCCGTGTCTATATTGGACCGGAGAGAGAAGATCCTCAAGAACAAGACTATCAAGTTAGTCCGAGTTGCTTGGGGTCATCACTCTTTGGGGGAGTCAACGTGGGAGCGTGATGATGATATCCGACCGCGATATCCCGACTTGTTTGACTCGTGAGGTATAATATCTTTCTTATGCCACATGCCTTCGATTCCTTGCTTGAATGAGTGAT
>JANAVB010009200.1:28005999-28145340 GCA_029216955.1 Iris pallida
TATTACGATATAAATCTAGGGACTACTACCCACAAGTCCAGAATCTCATATTCATGCAATAAACTCATAATTTATCATTTAAAACTCAAGAAATAAAAATATCACAAATCGGTTCAAACTATTAAGTGTCGAGAAACCCAAAATCCAACTCGAGACCCAAATCACAATATACACAACTAGAACCCGCAAAACTTGGCAAGCACGAAGGTCCCTATGTGTGTGACGTGGTCGGGTACTCACGGGATCGAACTTGTATCCGTATCGTGTCCACAGAGTGCGTATCGGAGAGAACCGGATAAGCGTGCATTGACAAATGTACGTGCACGTGCGTTTTCGCTCGATTGAATGCCATACGCACAACGAAAAGCCTCTTGCTCATGCACGTAGCTAGGTAGGGTCCCAGGCTAGGTCTAGAGTATACTGAAATGACCCCTACGTCGTGTCTATGTGACACAGACACGCGGATCTCGCATGGCCCGTGCACGCGTGTGCGTGCATGCCCGTGGGCGCGTGTCGAGCCACGTGGCTCGCGATTCGAACCACGTCGTATATCAAGATCGATTCCATGGGTAGCCCAGGTAGAGGGCTTCATGCTCGTGACTCCTAGAACAGGTCCTCGTTGCGTCGTGTTCGCGTACGAAGGCCGTGTCAGCAGAAGTTTTCAGTCGCGTGCACAGTACGGGCTGAACCGTGCGCGTGAGATATTCTCCACGCACGCTTCATGAAACGTCATAAAAATTTAGAAGCATGTGGGAAGAGGTTGCCCCCACGAGCCCATAATTTTTCACACGAAATGGAGCCCTGTGCGTCGAGTTATGATCCACAAACAATAGGGCATGCACGGGGCCGTGCACGGGCCTCGTGCATGCGTGTCCTTGTCCGATTCGGATACTAAAATCATGTCGATTCCATATCCGTCTTCACGAAAGTTGTTAGAAATAATATTAGCAAGGAATTCCTGAAAATAGAATTGAAAAATAATACTTTTCAGTTCTAAGTGACATTTCGTCGAACACGTGTTCCATAGGACCGACACGTGTCCGATACGGCTATCAAACGAAATCACAAATCTTCCAAACTTTATGCATAGGTCTGGCATACCTATATGGATGTATCTACAAAGACAAAACAAACTTTAACATGTGTTTAAGGAGATTTACCTATTGAGTGTCAAAACTCAATGAAATAAGCCTCCAAAACTCGTCGATGCTACTTTCCTCCGGTCAAACGCTTCTGATCCCTCTCTAGCTAGTCCCCAGCAGGTTCTCTCCTCCCAACGGTCACAATGCACTTTGTTTGGAAGGATTGGTTGAGAAACAAGAGAACGGGGCCTTTGGAAGAGAAGGAAAAACTAGGGTTTTGGTTTTGTGAAGGAGTTTAGGTTTTCTACACAATGAGGAGGGGGGGCTACTGTGTTAGCCAGCCATGCATGGGGGTATTAGGGTTAGGGTTTAGTCATGGGCCAAGCACTCTTAAGTTGCTAAAAAGGACCATTGACAAAAGGCTTTAAAGGCTTAATAAAAAATAGCTAAAAATGAAATAAAAATAGATAATATTTCTAAATTAAATCTAAAAAGCCAATAATAAATCTAATTACATTATTAGGCTTCTAATCAAGGTTGACTAAGGTTATACCATCTTGGTCCTACCAAAATACCAATCCAAACTACACAACAATCAATTTAATTAATAATTTAAATAAATTCAAAATAATGCACAATGACTAAAATACCCCTAATTAGAAGAAGTGAGTGTGACAATCTACCCTCCTTAAAATAATTTCGTTCTCGAAATTAAAGTGGTCGTACTCCCTCTAGGTCAAACCCCTAACAATCATAGTCTTAAGAAAACTTATCTAAATCATACAGTTGGAAAGATATCATACAGGATTATGGCCGGTAATATCAGTCTATTTTTGTTGGGCAAAATTAGTTGAGCAAAATTGAAGCGGTACCCTTCATATATATTTTTGTTGCGGTTCTTCCATAATACCCACGTAATGTCTACTGCGACGATCTGGTGTCCATGAGAGGCTTTACCCCAAGTGGCAAGATGATCGTCGAAGCCCCTATTGGCTGGGTTCGAGAGGCAGCAGGTGGAGAACCTATGCCACACCTCTGATGCCAGGACTCCTAATGATAGGATGTGGTTGGCAGTTTCAGTCTGGCACTCCATGCAGCAGTGACATGCTGATGTTAAGCTGTAGCTGATGGATACGATGGCATCGTCGGTAGGAATTTTCTTAAGAAGCGCTCTCAAAAGTAAAATGGACCACTTTTAGGGATGCAAGATTGACAAGATGGAGCGATGGTTGGAAAGGGTGGCCCGATGTCGCGAACTACTTCGCTCGTCGAAGCTAGAGAGAAATTACCGTCAGTCGTCAGCGACCAACGAAGAGCATCGGGATCTGGTCCAATCACTACCCCTATCGTGGCTAATTTGGGGACCACATATATCTGATGTCGCTATGAGTGGGAGCGTCTGGACGAGGTTGCAGAAGAGCATCCCCGAGCCAACGGTCGAAAAATATGAACGATCCTACTATTCCCAGCCTAATACGAATGTATGGTTTAGCAATCCATCAACCATTCAGGATGCGACACCAGGAAGGTAGAAGATTTGCCGTTATGAGAGGCGATGGAAGGGTGGATATGCTTGAAATATCTAGCCTTCATAAAACGGGCCCAAATGGTGTGGTTCACTCTGAGTTTCCACCATATCTTCGTCGAGCATGTGTCAATGATGTATTTTTATCTTGCAGAAGCCTATGCTACCCTCGGACATAGATTTAGCCAAAGAATCCCAGCTGGCCTAGTAATGTTTATCCTTGTCGACAAAGTGTCCCCAGAAGAAGTTGGCGAAGAGGTTTTCGATGGTGGAGAGGACCTTCTTCGGGGGAGGGGGACCAGCCAGCCAAAGTATAAGTGGGGATGAGGAAAGGACATACTTGATCAGAATCATCTTTCCGTCTAGGCGATAAGATGGTGTTGTGTTATCCGTCGATCCTTTTCCTAATTTTTCCCACTAACTCCTTATTCAGGCCAGAATTGGTTCTCCCGTACATCAGCGGGCACCCACGGTTGGACAATGTAGGGGGGGACAACACGTCGAAGAAGGTTATATAAGAAAGCGTGGAGGTGTTATCTCTGTCCGCAGAGTGGTCGACATAAATGGTACTTTTAGTAGCATTGATGCACTGTTCGAAAAATTTGGTGTATCTCTGCAGCTGTTATGGACCACATCCACGGACGCTGTATCGCTAGAAAAGAAAGATAAGAATGTCGTCCGTGTACGCCAGGTGGGTGATGATTGGGCAGCTGCTGGCTGTATGGAAGTGCTGGAAACGGGCGGTACCGACCATACGGTTGAGATTCTTGCTAAGCGCTTCAGCAACGATAATGAAAGATAGTCAACGATAGTGGGTCATCTTGCCTAACGCCGGGGGTCGAGTTGAAAAATCCATCAGGTTGACCATTGACTATAGAAGAGAACTAAGAGTTACTGATCGACCTCCATACTATGTCAGTCCAGGTCTGAGAGAATCCGAAAGCCCTGAACATCGAAATCATGAATTACCAATCAAGCCTATCGTAGGCCTTTTTTATATCCAGCTTGATGGCGATGCTTCCTCCTCTAGTCGAAAATTTCTTATAGCTGATCGTCTCCTGCGCTAACAGGATGTCATCTAAAATGTTATGGCCTAGGACGAACCCACTTTGCTCTTCAGAGATAATTTTGGGCAGTAGACCAGACATATGGTTAGCAATAATTTTAGCGATGATCTTGTTAGTAAAAGTGTACTGCTCAACTGGGAGAAAGTCTTTAAAGGTCTTCGGGTTATTCTTCTTGGGGATTAGGATGAGATTTTCTCTCAAGATCGATTTGGGGTATCTGGCACCTTGAAAGAAAGTGATGGCCGTCTCAAGGATATCAGTCTTGATAATGTCCCAGCAGGATCTGAAGAAAATGCCAGTGAAGCCATTCAAACATGGAGCGCTATTTTCATTCAGCGACCAAATGATATGTTAACCTCTTGTTCGGTGGGAAGAAGTTCGGAGCTCGGTGTTGTCTCCGTCTTTTATCATGCGGGGGATGGCTTCCAGGAATGCCTCATCCTTATTGATGGCATCTTTGGTGAACAACTTTTTGTAAAAGGAGGCTACTGCGCCTTGAATAACTTTTTGGTCTATGAAGGAGTGGCCGAGCTCGTCTTTAATCTAGTAGAGGTTGAGTTGTTGTCAACGAACTTTAACACAAGAGTAAAAGTAACTCGTGTTCTTGTCGCTCTCGATGTCCCAGGTCAGCCTGGCCTTTTGTTTCCAGAATTCCTCTTCTATATTAAGGCAATATTTCAGGAGCGCTCTGGTGAGGTTGAGGGATGTATGAGCCGAAGATGATCTCTCATAAGCGAACAAGATCTCCGTGCGGGTAACGTCATCCTCGGCAGTGCGCACAACTTAGAAAATGTTGCCGTAAGCTTCCTTGCTGCAACTGGTGAGCACTAACCGAGTAGCCATCAATTTGGCAGCCACTCAAACGAGAGGGTCGGGGGCATCGTGACCTCTCTAGGCACTTGACACGATGTTCATAAATTACGGGTGGTAGATCCATAGAGCAAGGAAGCGAAAGCTTTCCTTTGGCTGGTGAATTTTCCTGTTGATCTCGATAAGGAGCGGGGAGTGATCTGATTCCGTGGCATTGAGATACGTGAGTCTGGAGTTGTGTAACTCCTCTTCCCGGATTTTTAATTTTTTTTAGTTTGTTTAAATATTTATAGTAGAAAATCTGTTGTTATCATACAAAAGATATTTTGATTAATGAAGGAAAACTATTTTTAAATGATTTTATCTTATAAACGATATTTTTAAACTTATTAATTATTTTTAAGATTTAAAAAAATATGTTTTAATATTTGAATATTGTCTCAAGGAATCATTATTATTATTTACAAAGTATTAAGTTAGATTTGGTTAAATGTATTTTAAATGTTACTAATAATATCTGGTCTAGTTTTTTAAATCATGATAGATTGATTTTGAGTAAATCTAGAACTTATTTGATTCAGTGTTTAATTGGTTTGATTCTAAAAGTTTGTCCAATTATTTTAAAATAGATTTTTTTTGATTTTTTTAAGAATTATTTGATCTATTACCCGCAATTACATTTAAGATTTGAATTTATAAAACTTGTTTTAATTAATATCTGATATTATTGAATATATTTGCAAGTATTATGGCGATTGAAATTTGATAATCTAGTTTTGATTTATAACTATAAAATGCTATTTTTGATAATATTAATATTATTTTAAACTATTATTGTACCGAATACTATAGTTAGATTTAATTAATCTAGTTTTATTTTTTATATACAAATATTTGAATTATTCTCAACAAGACGTTGAGAATTGATTTTATGAAAATTTATTTTAAGGATTATTTAAAATACTAAATATCATTTTTAAAAGTATTATTCTGATCTTTCATTCGAGCTAGATCTCAATACATATTATTCAATCTATTTGATAATACTAAATATTAATCTAAAATATTGGTATTATCAATTATTTGGTTTAGATTAGATTAAACTAGTTTTGTTCAAATCCAGATACGATTCATCTGAAGCCAAATCTTTTCTCTATATATCTTATATATATCTCCCTTCCTCTCTCGCCTCTAATATATAACCCCGACCCTGTGCAAAATCATTTCCTCTCAAATCCATCTAGCCATTAATGACGTCCAACCAACATTAACCAAGGTGTGGTGTATCGTGTCTGTGTCTGTCCTTCATTCTTCCGCTTTATAGATACATTTACATCTACATAAGAACTCAATTCCAACAGCACCGCTGCCAATCACGACAACACCAGCACGGCAGCTCGTCTTCGTGCCAACGCCGAAGTAGTCGCCACGACACAGCACGCGGTGCTCGACCAAAAACAGAGAGGCGTCGTGTGTCGAAACCCCTCACCGTCTTCTCCTCCTATCTCCAGCCAACTCCCTAAAAAATCCACCACCACCAAATAGCTACTCACCTGACCCAGGTCGCCTGCCGTAAAGAGCCGACCGCCCTGGACTTCCTCGTTCTGTCGCACTCGTGTGTAGTCGTGGGCCGACCTTCTCTGCCTCGCTGGCCGGATTTCGCTGCTCCGTGCACCCCGCGAGCCCACGTTCACTGCATCTCAGGCTGCGGAGCCTTCTCGTACCTCCACTACCGGTCCGCACGATCTCCTCTTGGCCGCCGCCACGAGGAGTGAAAGCGTAGCATCTCTAGCCAGTCCGCCGAGCGTAACTCGTGCGGCTCCGCCCCAACTTCGAACCAAGCGTCGGGACGACTCGACCGGACCATCGCCCGACCAAGCCGTCGTAGGTCGCATCACAGGGTTTCGTACCGCCCGCGACTTTCCCCTTCCACTATGCCTGACGAACTCCGGCCGCCCAATCCTCGTCGCCGCGTCTCTGTAGCTCCGGCGTGCGCTCAGTGGGCCAGATCGGACTCCACAACATAGTCGACCACTGTTGGGGTCATCTCTACCACCTGGCCTCCTTCGACATCGTAGCAGTCGCTCCATGTACCGCTACGAGTTCCTCGACCAATGCCGGAGACACACGACCCTCGAATTCGACAACTGAACCGACCATCTCGGCTTCACCGTCGAGCCCACCAGTGAGTTTCCCTCTCGCATCTCCCTCAGTGATGAGCGCCCGATCCTGCCCGATGAACCTTCGTCGCCGTCACCGAAGCTCCTCCGCCCGCGTCCCCACGAGCCGGGGGACTGCCTCTGCCGACGATTGTGGCCGCTAATCTCGATCTCCGCCGAAATGCTGTTTCGTGCGCCACGACCGAGCCCACCCAGTCGCCGATGATCGCTCCAGGTGCCGACTCGACCGGAGCCATCCCACGGTGAGAAACCCTTTCCTCTCTTTCTATATATCTCTTTCCCTGTTATAAAGAAAGGAGCAACAATAAAAATAACTTAGGGCTTTTGTTGGGCTTAAAGCCCAGAGAAATGGTAGCCTTGGACCTTAAATCCATATTTTTTATAAAGATGGTTGGATGTTTTTGTATAAACAGTTTTAGGGCTTTAAGCCAGTAAGATTTACTAATATATAAATGATTTTGGACCCTTGTAATAGAATAAATAGGTTAAACTATTATGTGCTTTTAAGGTTTTATTATTGATAAACTTTAGTACTATGAGCTATTTTGTATATAGTTGGGTTTTAAAAGAAAAAAGGGTAGCTGCTAATTTGTTTTCCTTTGTCTAGTTTGTGGGATGGGTGATTAGCTTTATCTTATTATTGGTATTATTATTGTCATTATTATTATTATTATTATTATTATTATTATTATTATTATTATTATTATATTATTATTTTAAGTTCAATATACACACTTTTAAATATGCATATTTTATGACTTATATACCATATAAATATGTAAACGATTCTAAATTTTTTTAATATAGGATTGGATTTTCGTTTAATAGGCTTGGCCCTATAATGTTATAATATTTCGAGATACGATAAATTCTTTTCTTATTGTTTTGGCCTTCAATTATATATACTTTAAGTAGTAGGCTTATATTTGGGACCTAAAATAATCTTTTGGTTCTAAGTTATGTCCAAATATTATTTTAATTAATGGATTTTATAATCTCTATAAAGCTATAAATATTTTTGTAAACATAAGTATATTGTTATATTATTTCTCTGGTTTACCCTTAAAGTAATTTCGTAGAATATTTGTCTAAGTATTTTAGCAAATAAAATATTATTATCAAATATCATAATAATTTATGAATAGTTTTCGGGATAAATATATACATAATTTTATATTAAGAAATACCTTACCAAACGTTTATCTTAGATTAGAAACTCTTAGTGCAACTAATCACCCTTCATATGTTCCTTGTGATCGTGGATTTCTTTATCCACTCTAGACAATCGGACTATAATGGACCCAACGGGATTGTCGGTTTCACAAGTAAATGACCTCAGGCGAGTACATCTTTGATAGTTTTCGTATTTGATTATCTCTATACTTTATGTATTTAATAATGTTTTATATTGATATTCTATTAGTTCATGACACGCTTGTCACACAAGATAGTAGTTATGGATTCTTGCATGTTGTTCGTGACCAATATATTTCGTGTTCGTGACCTGTTTGAATCCATGGGTACTACCCGGGCGGGAAAGTACATTAGTAGAGATGTAAACAAACCCAGAAATATCCCCATGATGTCTATTCGTGAATAATAGCAGCTGCACACGACACGTACAGGGTGCCAGATTTATCCCTTAGCCGTTTACATGTCGAAGGTGTATTTCAAATCACTTGTTAGATATAGTCTTGCTACATTACAGTTTTATGTCATTTCTTGTCTTGTGTACCATGTCTTCCTGCTTTTACTCGCATAATTCGTACAATGATTCCCTGTTTATCCGCTTATCATGTATCTCAGTATTATTACAGATTTATGGATTTGTCATTTATTGATTCTTTGTGAGATTGTACTCGTTCTATTCCTGACTGGAAACTAATATTTTTCAGGTATAGCCACGATCACTCTTAGCACTGGGAAGGCATAGGTATGCTGAGGTCGACCTAGATAGTTGAACTAGCTGTCTTTTCTATTTTGTGAGATATTATATTTTCTAGCAAATGTGAAGTTGTGAACCTTGTAATTTATAAAATTTACTTTAGTAATATGAATGAGCAATATATGTTACATTTTATGATTTTGAGCATCTTGGCCGTGACAACGTTCTACCGTCGACTCTGCGGCATAGGCTGGCTTGGACACGTCTCGTATCCGAAAAGTGGTTACGGGTCGTGACAAGTTTTTGTGGTGGCCCATGCAGGTCAATTTTTGTAAATTGTACGAACTCGTGGTAGTACCATATTAGTCGTATTACTGCGAGCCTGTGACTAGGAAATGATCATTCACAACTAGAAGAAAATCAATTTTAAGAGAATAATTAGGACTAGGAGTCCCTAATTTAATTTGACATTGGATAGTTAAGGTGGCTACATAGGTCTCACTAGGTGACTTTCAGGATACACTATCACATTTTAATTCGACGGTATTTCTAAGAAGGGTAAATTCGTAACATCTTCCCAAAATTTTAAAAATAGCATTTATTCCTTTTATTTGAATTAAAATATGATTTTTGGAATTTTATAATTACTTAATTTAATTAATTATTATTATAGAAGGACTTAGTCACGGTGAAGTTTCAGAGTGCAGGATAACCAAGAATTTTGGCACTGGGTCGAGTGCTTTGACTAGTGTTCTAGCCATGGTAGAGAAGACCGAGTCATATGTGTATACTAACTAGGAAAACCAGGTCAAATCGTGACATAACCCTAGGAATAATTTAATTACTCATTATTAGGATTATTGGCTTTTAGAAGACCAGGTTGTTCCAAAACTAGCCCGAACTCAACCTAAGTCCTGGTGGTCATGTAGTGCGACCAACGTCGTCCATGTAGATATATAAATGTGTATATATTGGTAGTTCATTTCTAGCATTGTGAATAACTTCTATAAATTATATATTGAATATAATATATGTATTATTGCTATTTAAATTTATATTTTACTTGGAAATAGGATAACCTTCTCTTAGAATGATATTGTGGGACTTTGGGGATTTACTCAGGCTATACATATATACCTGTATATAAATATATTCATAATAGGTAGACATAGTGCTTTATACATATTTTCCATCGATCTTGGATATTAGAGAAATATAAATCTAAGTTTATATTTCTTTTGCCTTGGGTCATTTTCTCTCTAATCATGATCATTTGTACAACTTTATCCTATATCTTTTCCAAACACCGCCATATCATAAGTTTGTATCACTTATATTCCTTTCCTTGGACCTAAGGAATTATTTTAAAATAACTTCTCCCCCATTTGTCTATTAATCTCGAGTTAAGTTTTTAGATTCAAAAGTGTTCCTCTCAAACGTTGTATATTGGATATCCGTGAAGTAAGGATTATAAGATTTTACTTATTTTGGCTTCGATCATTACCCTTCATAATCAATCGTTTTCTTTTCAAGAAGCTGATCTTGTACTTGAAGAACAGATACTTGTATTTTTCTATCTTTATCAACCAGTATGATATTTTAAACTCCTTTGATATTCTTGGGGATACAGTTGGAATAATTTTGATGACTTGTGATGACAAGACAGCAGCGCACTGTTGCCACTTATTTGACTTATGGAGATTGTGGGTTCACTGCAGCCAGCAGCGCACTGGTGAGGCATGAGCCCTAAGTTGAAGTAATCTCGAGTATGTATAAGTTGTCGAATGTTGTCTAAGCTATATCTTGGTCATCCTATCTTCATCTTTAAGTTGTTATGTCCAGATTTGATAGAGTTGATAGGGTATTCGTTACCGTATCCTTGCTTGAGTCATGGAATCAAGAGTTTATTATAGCTAGCTGTACACTGGCGAGGCATAAATTTTTGGTAAAATGACTTCAATCATGTTTACGAGTTTCGAATACCATAGAGACTACGTCTTATTGGCATATAACTATTGAGTTTTCAAATTGATTTGTGCTTATTCCTAGTCACAATCTCCTCGATAAGTTGGTAATTCTCCCTTCCTTTCTTATCCTCCTATTTTCCAGATTACCCTCTTTTAATGTAACTTTGACTGGATTCCTAAACTTATCTAGATTTTAATTCTAAACTCGTGCCTAAATAATTGTGGATAATTATCTTAAGCATATTGAAACAATTTTGGATTTGATCATCCTTGAACAATTTCAATCATAACTAGACACTTTTTATTATATTTCGATCAAGTCAAATTCGTATCCTTTCCTAGGTTTGATTCTATGATCATGCCTACACAATCAATCGTGTTAGAATGGTTTCGATTTGGATCATCCTTAAATACCTTTTGATCATGACCAAACTATTCGATTATATTTCGATCGTGCCAATTCGCTTGTCATCCTAGAATTCAATTCCATGATCGTGCCTAAATAATTTTGTTTAACTAGTTGTTCGTACCAAGATGATTTCAATTTTGATCGATCTTACATCATTTTATCAAGACTAAATCATATATAAGGTTATACTTTCATTCCAACTACGGTCATGACTATTTTGATCATGATCATGCTCGTGCCGACTTCCTATTTTCATCCTACTTGGATGACTTGCACGATTAGCCTTGATCGTGACTGCATCTTAAATGCGACTAAAATCATGTTTAGATTTCATCGAGAACTTTGGTCATTCCTTAAAAGGCTGGTAATGACTCAACCATGCTGACCATAGATTGGTCGTGCCCAACCACTTTACCCTTGATCGTTCTTAAAAATATTTGCTGGTCAACTAGATCATTTGACCGAATATTGGTCGTACCAAATCACACTCTCCTTTCGTCTATTATCTTTATCATTTTTACGCGTGACTAATTAGATCACGAATCATATCACTCCCTTGATTATACCATCCGTCGTTTTATTCATATCAATTAAAAATTTAGTTTCTTGATTACTCTTCATAGTCGTGTCTAATCGTGTCCTTTGAAATTTCTAGGATAAAATTTCTAAGGTGGGTATGGTATTTGATTGATGAATTGTCCTTGAGGTTAGTATTGGCTTTTGTCAAACTTTGAGAATATATTTGAGAGCATTTTAGGGTCCTTTAGAGTTTCAAGCCTTTTCTTCCACCTTTCACCGATTTGATCAAGATTTCTTACCCTAAAACTTTCCTATCTTTTTACCAACCTACCAGGGCCGCCTATCGTAGTAGTCCTTAAATTCGAGGACGAATATATTTTAAGGTGGGTAGATTTGTAACTCCTTTTCCCGGATTTTCAAAATTTTTTATTTTGTTTAAATATTTATAGTAGAAAATCTGTTGTTATCATACAAAAGATATTTTGATTAATGAATGAAAACTATTTTCATATCATTTTATCTTATAAACGATATTTTTAAACTTATTAATTATTTTTAAGATTTTAAAAAATATGTTTTAATATTTGAATATTGTCTCAAGGAATCATTATTATTATTTACAAAGTATTAAGTTAGATTTGGTTAAATGTATTTTAAATGTTACTAATAATATCTAGTCTTGTTTTTTAAATCATGATAGATTGATTTTGCGTAAATCTAGAACTTATTTGATTCAGTGTTTAATTGGTTTGATTCTAAAAGTTTGTCCAATTATTTTAAAATAGATTCTTTTGATTTATTTTTAAGAATTATTTGATCTATTACCCGCAATTACATTTAAGATTTGAATTTATAAAACTTGTTTTAAATAATATCTGATATTATTGAATATATTTGCAAGTATTATGGCGATTGAGATTTGATAATCTAGTTTTGATTTATAACTATAAAATGCTATTTTTGATAATATTAATATTATTTTGAACTATTATTCTACCAAATACTATAGTTAGATTTAATTAATCGAGTTTTATTTTATATACACATATTTGAATTATTCTCAACAATATGTTGAGAATTGATTTTATGAAAATTTATTTTAAGGATTATTTAAAATACTAAATATCATTTTAAAAAATATTATTCTGATCTTTCATTCGAGCTATATCTCAATACGTATTATTCAATCTATTTGACAATACAAAATGTTAATCTAAAATATTGGTATTATCAATTATTTGGTTTAGATTAGATTAAACTAGTTTTTTTTCCAATCCAGATATGATTCATCCGAAGCTAAATCTTTTCTCTATATATCTTATATATATCTCCCTTCCTCTCTGGCCTCTAATATATAACCACGACCCTGTGCCAAAACATTTCCTCTCAAATCCATCTAGCCATCACTGACGTCCAACCAATATCAACCAAGGTGTGGTGTATCGTGTTTATGTCTGTCCTTCATTCTTCCACTTTATAGATACATTTACATCTACATAAGAACTCAATTTCTAGCAGCACCGCTGCTAATCACGACAACACCTGTACGACCGTTCTTCTTCGCACCAACGTCGAAGTAGTCGCCACGACACAGCACGCGGTGCTCGACCAAAAACTGAGAGTCGCCGTGTGTCGAAACCCCTCACCGTCTTCTCCTCCTATCTTCGGCCAACCCGTAAAAAAAATCCACCACATCTTAGGCTGCGGAGCCTTCCCGTACCTCGTCTACCGGTCCGTACGATCTCCTCCTGGCCGCCGTCGCGAGGAGTGAAAGTGCAGCATCTCCAGCCAGTCCACCGAGCGCAACTCGCGTAGCTCTGCCCAACCTTCGAACCAAGCGCTTGGACGACTCGACCGGACAACCGCCCGACCAAGATGCCGTGGTCGTATCACCGGGTTTCGCGTCGCCTACGACTTCCCCTTCCTCCATGCCTGACCAACTCTGGCCGCCCTCTCCTCGTCGTCGCATCTCTGTAGCTCCGGCGTTGCGCTCAGTGGGCCAGATCGGACTCCACAACATTGTCGACCACTGTTGTGGTCATCTCCACCAGCTGACCTCCTTCGACATTGTAGCAGTCGCTCCATGCGCCGCTACGAGTTCCTCGACCAATTCCGCAGACGCACGACCCTCGAATTCGGCAACTGAACTGACCATCTCTGCTTCACCGTCGAGCCCACCGCCCTCGGTGCTTAGCGCCCGACCCTGCCCGGTGAACCTTCATCGCCGTCGACGAAGCTCCTCCGCCCGCGTCCCCACGAGCCGGAGGACCCGCCTCTGCCGACGATTGTGGCCGCTAATCCCGAACTCCGTCGAAAACCCTGTGCCGTGCGCCACGACCGAGCCCACTCCGACGCTGGTGATCGCTCTAGGTGCCGACTCGACCGGAGCCTTCCCATGGTGAGAAATCCTTTCCTCTCCCTCTCTATATCTCTTTCCCTGTTATAAAGAAAAAAGCAGCAATAAAAATAACTTAGGGATTTTGTTGGGCTTACAGCCCATAGGAATGGTAGCCCTGGACCTTATATCCAAATTTTTTATAAAGATGGTTGGATGTTTTTGTATAAACTGTTTTAGGACTTTAAGCCAGTAAGATTTACTAATATATAAATGATTTTGGACCCTTGTAATAGAATAAATAGGTTAAACTATTATGTGCTTTTAAGTTTTTATTATTGATAAACTCTAGTACTGTGAGCTATTTTGTATATAGTTGGATTTTAAATGAAAAAGGGTTAGCTGCTAATTTGTTTTCCTTTGTCTGGTTTGTGGGCTGGGTGATTAGCTTTATCTTATTATTGGTATTATTATTGTCATTATTATTATTATTATTATTATTATAATATTATTTTAAGTACAATATACACACTTTTAAATATGCATATTTTATGACTTATATACCATATAAATATGTATAGGATTCTAAATTATTTTAATATAGGATTGGATTTTCGTTTGATATGCTTGGCCCTATAACGTTACAATATTTCGAGATATGATAAATTCTTTTCTTATTATTTTGGCCTTCAATTATATATACTTTAAGTAGTAGGCTTATATTTGGGACCTAAAATAATCTTTTGGTTCTAAGTTATGTCCAAATATTTTTTTAACTAATGGATTTTATAATCTATATAAAGCTATAAATATTTTCGTAAACATAAGTATATTGTTATATTATTGCCTATTATAAATTCTGGTTTACCCTTAAAGTAATTTCGTAGAATATTTGTCTAAGTATTTTAGCAAATAAAATATCGTTATCAAATATCATAATAATTTATGAATAGTTTTCGGGATAAATATATACATACTTTTATATTAAGAAATACCTTACCAAACGTTTATCTTAGATTAGAAACTCTTACAGCAACTAGTCACCCTTCTTATGTTCCTTGTGATCGTGGATTTTTTATCCATTCTAGACAATCGTACTATACTGGACCAAACGAGATTGTCAGTTTTACCAGCAAAGGACCTCAGGCGCGTACATCTCTGATAGTTTTCGTATTTGATTATCTCTATACTTCCTATATTTAATAATGTTTTACATTAATATTCTATTAGTTCTTGACACGCTTTTCACACAAGATAGTAGTTATGGATTCTTACATGTTGTTCGTGACCAATATATTTCGTGTTCGTGACCTGTATGAATCCATGGATACTAGCCGAGCAGGAAAGTATATTAGTAGACATGTAATATACCCAAAATATTCCTATGATGTCTATTCGTGAATAATAGCAGCTGCACATGACACGTACAGGGTGCCGGATTTACCCCTTAGCTGTTTACATGTCGAAGGTGTATTTCAAATCACTTGTTAGATATAGTCTTGCAACATTATAGTTTCGTATCATTGCTTGCCTTGTGTACTATGTCTTCCTGCTTTTACTCGCATGATTCCTACCATGATTCCCTGTTTATCCGCTTATCAAGTATCTCAGTATTATTACAGATTTATGATTTTGTCATTTATTGATTCTGTTGTGAGATTGTACTCGTTCCATTCCTGACTAGAAACCAATATTTTTCAGGTTTAGCCGCGATCACTCTTAGCACTGGGAAGGCATGGGTATGCTGAGGTCAACCTAGATAGTTGAACTAGTTGTCTTTTCTATTTTGTGAGATATTGTATTTTCTAGCAAATGTGAAGTTGTGAAACCTTGTAATTTATAAAATTGATTTTAGTAATGTGAATGAGCAATATATGTTACATTTTGTGATTTTGAGCATCTTGGCCGTAACAATGTTCTACTTGCCGACTCTGCGGCGTAGGTAGGCTTGGACACATCTCGTATCCGAAAAGCGGGTATGGGTGGTGACAAGTTAGGCTCGAGGTTGGACTAGTGGGAGTTAATGAGGGTACGGTCAAGACGGGTGTACTGACGATGAGGGCCTTCCTGCATGTTACACCAGGTGAAAGTGCTGCCGGAGAACTGAATGGAAGACAAGTGGGCATTGAAAATAAAGTTGTTGAAATCGTTCATCACTGACGTGAGAGCTCAGCAGCCTCCCGATTTGTCCTCTATGTAAGTCACAGCGTTAAAGTTACCCACGCAGAGCCAATGGAGGTTGGCTTGATTTAGATGAGTGCTAATTAGAGAATCCTATAACAACTTGCGTTCAACGATGTCACAACTTCCGTGGACAGCGGACAGTAGGGCCAACGACTGAAGCATAGGGTAATTTATCCAACATGTGAGAGCCTGGCTCGTATCTAGGATGATGTCGTGCTTCATGTCTTCGACGTGGAGGATCCATATATCGTGACTACCAGCAATGGCAGAGGGGAAGCCCAGCTGCAGCTGAATGGACTTGAGTTTCTTTGGTGGGATTTTCAGTTCGATGATCACCAAGATGTCAATTCTGTGAATTCTTTTGAGACTTTTTAATCTTCTCAAGTTAGGTTTTTTCGCTAGACCACGGATATTTCATGATAGGATATTAAGCATTAGGATGTTCGGGGAGGGTGGTGTTGTTGATAGTAGCAACATATCTGATGGTCATGGCCGTGGCCTCTTTTGTGCGCCTTTTGTTGGATTATTTGGTGTTGAAGTCCGTCTATTCTGTAGCTTTGGGGCTAGTATTCTTGCAGTTGTTAGCTGGTTCCACATGCGAGTGTAGGTAGATTTCTTCTTCTATCTCTGCCAAGGCGTCGAAGAAGTTACTAGGGCTCGCAAAACCGACATGAATAGCTTATTGTAGCCTAGTCCATGGTTCCGAACCAATGTTAGATAGAAGATTAGCATGTATGTGCCGCTCAATAAGAGGGTTTAGGGGGACTTCATAGTCAGAAGGTTGGAAGTCTTCTTGATTCGGGGAAGCGGGTTATGTCATATAAAGGTTTTCGCTTAGGTTGTCCTGGTGTGAGCTGGCCTGTAACAGTGGGGTCCTTCCAAGCCTGATATACTTCTAGTCTTAGAAGACTCCACTGATGCTGCAACCTCCTGACTGCCTTCGAAGTGGTATGTGAAGAGGATGTCGAATTTGTTAGTGAAGGTTAGATCTGGCATTTTCTGTCAGTGGTGGCATTGTTCTGGGCTTGATCTTGGTGGCCGGGTTTCTCTGCACTAGCATCGAATCATAGGTGAGAGTTGGGTAGAGGAAGCAGCGGAGTCTTATGTAACGGGGGGACCCTTTTCTTCTTTTTTGGCTCCACTTTATGTTTCAGTTCCGGGTGCGCTCTAAAGAAGTGATCAGCTGAGTGGCCTCTCATATGACAGTGCTTGCAGAAGTTGTTATTATCGTAAAAAGCTTGTTGAGTGTGCATCTTGTTGCCTAGCACAATTTGTATAGAGTTGGGGAGGTCTTGCGGTAGATCAACTTCTATACAAATTTTAGCGTAGTTGGCTTTAGACAGGTTGCGAGTTTCTTCTGCCATGGCAACAAAGGTCCCGAAGGAGTTAGCAATCCTCTTCATGGCTGCCGGGATGAAGCATATCAGCGGCGGGTTAGGGAAGGTAACCCAGACTGAGGCGATGGCCGAGTCCTCTTTCGGGTTGAAGTCCAGAGTCTATCTGACAATTTTCATGAGATGGGAGTCGATCCTGCATGTCCCTCTCGTCCAGACTTTCTTGTGGTCGTCCTCGGACAATAGATGCAAGAGAATGTGTTTTGGGTCCATCGGGGCGACCCTGTAAATAGAGTTGAGACTCCAGCTGGCCACTACTTCTTGAACCCACGAGAGCTTGGAGCAACCGGAGGAGAACTTGAGGATAAAGGTGGGGGATAAAGACCCGGCAAGGGATGAAAGTTCACCGAAGGAGAAAGGCTCAATAATATCCTGTGCGCTAGATGGCGGGGAGAACTCAAACTCGGGGAGCATCACGTCATTAATGATAGAAGAGATCTTCGCGGTTCAGTCAGTATGAGTGATTGAGCATATGTTTGAGCGAGACGAGATTGTGGAGGGGCCGGATGGAGCTCAAGACCCGGATTAACTAGCGTAGGGGAAAGCATCAGAGAGAAGATGGGCGCTTCCAAAGGGATTGCTCTAATAAAGGTGGTGGCAGACGAGGTGATCTCGGGATAGGGCGCTAATGCAGGAGTGCCCAAAATATGTGTTGGGAATGCAAGCGAGACCAGATAGCGCGTAGGGGGCCGGCTCGAGGGAGGAAGGTGCAGACATGGGGAGGAGACTGCAGGCAAAGGTCTCGAGGGAGGAGACGTGCCAAAGGAGACAGAGGAGCGCGTCTCTATGGATGGCGCGCCCGCCTGCTCATAAGCGAAAAGTGCCGCACCGATTATCGCAGGGGATGGCACAAAATGTGGAGTCGTGAGGAGGAAAGGGAATGGCGTAGCACAACACGGCGCCAGCTGGCCAGCGCCAAATGGGGTATTTTGTATGCTGGGCTCCACGTGGCCCAAGGATGGGTTTGAAATCTGCAAGGGGCAGGAGAGAAGAGGCATAACACCCGATGACTGGGTGCCGGCCCCTAGAGGGACGATAAGACCGCTGATGAGCGTGCCTCTCGAGGCGACAGCAGAGGAAGGTCTGGCGGGGAGCCAGGCCAAGCCGGCCGGGGACTAAGCGCTCGACTGAGCTGCCTGGCCCACGAGAGCCAGATGGTCCGCTGACCAAGCGAGAGTAGCTAGAGGAGGTAGCCGGCCGAAGGCCACCTCCCCAGGGTAGGGCCTGACCAAGCCGAGGTTGGCCGAGGGACTAGACACCGCGAAGGGGGTGTCCGAGTGGAGACAGTGCAGAGGGAGGAGGGGGAGCACGCCGGCGGAGAGAGAGCACTCCGGTGAGTGAGGAAGACTCTCCGGAGAAAGGGAGAACAAACCATGGAGCCGGAATGGGGGGGTAACGCCGGAGGGCTCACCGGAGAGGCCGCTGGGGGAGGGAGCCGAGAGACCTACCTGATGAGGGGACCTATATATATTTTATATATATATATATATATTTTTTATATATATATATATATATATATATATATATATATATATATATATATATATATATATATATATATATATATAAATATATATATATATATATTTTATATATATATATATATATTATATATATATATATATATATATATTATATATATATATATATATATATATATATATATATATATTCTCTAGGTCCCCTCAAAAAATATATATATATATATATATATATATATATATATATATATATATATATATATATATATATATATATATATATATATATATATATATATATAAAGCCTAATAAACTATATATAAAGCCTAATAAACTATAAATATTTTCTAGAATCTTTAAAAATCAAAACTACTTGTTTTCTCCATCTTATATACATAAATTCTCTCGATTGTCTTGTGAACATCATATATCAGTCTTATAATCAATATGAAAAATAAAATTTCTTAACTATCATTCGGAGTTGGTAATATCAGTACTACCCAACTTAGAATGCACAAATCCTTCACACAAGATCATACCTTTAAGAAAAATTGGGTTCATCGATCCTCGAAATATATAATTCCTTTAGAACTTAAATAGAATCTCTACCGCATTCTTAATTGCCAAGATAATCCTTCTAGCCATGTAATTAACCTATAGGCATATACCAGTGTAGTGATCTTCCTAGCCTCTATTAGGCACGAGAAGTAAGGTTCATGGTAGGAAGGAATCAAGCAAGATTCAAATCAAGCAGTCAAAAAGAGTTCGAAAATGGAATCAAGGAAGGCGATTAAGCATCTGGATGTGATCCTAGACTCTAATCCTATATACAGGCTTGCTTATTATAGTGATATAACCAAACAATATATTTGTAGACCTGCATGGGCCACCACAAAAAATATAACATCCAAATCCTAAAATACATAGGACTAGGTAACGTACATGTCATCCGTAAGAAATATATTTAAGCTGTAGGCACATTATATAAATAGTTATGGTTCACTAATCTCATCCAAAAAAATAAGAGAAATAAAGATATTATAAAATCAAATATGAAATGTTATTGTACAAGTTGTTGGATGGAGACAAATCCACTACCAAGCATTAAACTAGAAAGAAGGAAATAGCAAAACATAGAATACAAGCAGCAAAGGATGATCCAAGAACAAATCATCTTCGATAGAGAGAAGATCACGATCTTGGCTGCAACTCCTATAGAAAGTCATGAACACCTATACTTGGAGAGATCACCAGGTCCTCAAAGGGACGTAAAAAGGTACAAAAAATATGCCATATAAACTTAATATAAATATGTCACAAAGTCATGGGTAAAAGTAAAATATTCTGAATCATAACAAGGCCCAGTATCCCATCATTGAAACCATGGACCACCCCTACAACCAAACACGGATAAGGGGTGGCACACTATTCCGTAATATGACATTGTCCTATGCCATTCTTGGAATGGAGTGTGATAAGACATCAACAAGATCACTGTTTGCAAAAACAAAAGTCTTTTATTTCACAAACTTTAAAGAATAGTACAAAAGTACAATGAATTCTGGAAAAGTACAACTATAGGAATCCGATCTGAAGACGATCGCTTTATCCCTTGGACGATGTAAACTTTGAAGATGATAGCCTTTGAAGAATACAGCAGCACTTGGACAAGAACTCCTGATCTCTGATGATAATATGATCTGATATTCTTAATGAAGGGCTTGAAACTCTATTTATAGAGTTCTAGAAATAACTATTTTATAGTTATTCTGGATTGCGCATGATGAACTATGCTGTCGACAGACTGTGCAGACTACAAACAACGCTGGCCTATTGGGCAGTTGCTCGATCGTAGGCTAACTGTATTCAGACGCGTGGCATTATTTGATTGAAATGTGCTTGGTCGTGTACAGGTGGTTGCTACGTGGCGAGCAATTGATGGCATGTAAGCCACGTAATAAATGTCAGTTATTTGATGAATCAAGCTAACTGAATAGCGCTAGCTTCAGACTGCGCTTCCTTCTAGTCAATGGATAGTGCTAGGATTCGAACTTGGTCAAAACTGCGCTGAGGTTGGACTAGCAAACTGCGCTGAGGTTGTACAGCTGTTCTCGAGTGCTGTGGTGCACAAGAAATGAACGAACTCCTTATTTTTTGGGCTGTCAGGCTGTCAGAAGATCTAATCTTTGTCAGGTAATGATGGCGTTGCCACGTCAGCGTAGCGCGCTCGGGTGGTAGCACAGTTCAGCACGCGCGTTTGATTTATAGCGCAATCTATCTCCAGCACAGTTCATTGAAGGGTGCGCAATTGAGACTTCTCTGCCTATTTGATAGATGCAACTTGATTTTTAGGGTATATAAGACCCCCTTCAAAGTTTTCGAAATTTGAAAATATTCAAGTTTCGAAATACTTTTAATTTTGAATTTAAAATCAAGTTGCGCTTTGGTTGCACATTTGGAGGAATTAGTTTCGTCTTTTGTGGCACAATCGGAGGTGACTGTTATACTTCTGAAAAACTATAAATAGTTTCATTTCTCATTCTTTCAACCTTTACTTGCTTTCGATTTCTCAAGAGACAGAAGCTCCTCCTCTACTCCGACTTCTTCTTCTTTTTTTCGTCGACGACAGTAATGGCGCCCAAGCGATCGGCCACCGAGAAGGGAAAGGCCCCCGCCGAGCCTTCGACTCGTGTTGCACCACGAGTCTTTTGTCACGAGACGGGTCATCCAGCTCTGTAAGGTGAAAGATGAACCATGATCGAAACCCTTTTTAGGGTTTTTGATGTTCTGAACTTTGATGCCTCTATCTTTTTAGAGATTGATGGTATTCTCAACCACTTGCGCCACCCTGTTTAGTGTTTCGGCTGCATGTTCAACAGTTTTCATTTATATGAAAACTGTATCTTTGCGCAATCGGTTGGAAAGCGTTGACAAAATGATCAGCGCAATCCATCGATTAGCGCATTGATATGCAACCTGATATTTTGTGCATGTCGGTTGCTAGCGCAAACTGATGTCTTGTGCAAGTAGGTTGGAACAATCTGATCTCTTGTGCATGTTGGTTGTGCTGGCGCAATCTGATATTCTTGTGCACATTGGTTGTGCTGGCGTAATCTAGTGCAATTTGATGAATTTGTGAAAAAATTTTGATTTCTTTTGCACATACTGATATTTTTTTATTTGATGTAGTTAACCTCAAAGAAGATCCCAACTATGAGGTTCTTGCAGGATCTCTGTCTGAATCGACATTCAAAGAAGATCTCTCCCATGTCTCTTTTCCTCAATATGCTTTACCGTCAGCTAGGCAGGCTGTCCTGATTACACAGGATAATGATACTTTATTGTGTCTAATGAACGGGTAGCCTCTTCAAACTGCTGACACTGTCACCCATAAGAAACCTCTGTTCTTGTTCGGTGAGGCTTTTGACATGAATTCTCAGCCAAGGCCTCGCATGGAGCAGAGAATTTTCCAAAGGGGCAAGAAGACGATACTTCTGCCAGAGATCTCCAGATGTCTCCCTCTGTCTAGATATGCTTTTGCAAGTTATCCCAGAAGAATGGAATGGAACATAACTCCGTTGCAGCAGGCCCGAGTGGGTAATATCTGTGTCAAGAAGGGGCCAGATCATAAAGATATATTCTACAGTTCTTCTGAGCGACATAGATCTCTACTCAGAGGACTAAAACCCGGTTGCATCCCGCCGGAATATTCTTCTCTGCTGCTACCAGTAAGAACTCCAATATTCGCAAATGAGTTTGCGAAGGTGGAAGGGAGGTATCTGGACCAAGATCTGCGGTTGACAGGTCTTATGAACCCAGACAATAAATGGTGGATCTATATAACCAATTGGATATTGGTTCAATTTGAAGATCAAATTAAAGAGATTGATCTGTATCAGGCAGTGTATGCCACAGTCTATGGCTTCCATCCAAATCTACATATATTCCTTGCGTTGGCGGAGAGATACAATTATAGGACTGGGACTTTCATGACGCCACACGGGAAGATTGGATTAGCCTTACATGAGATAAAGTACATCTCAAATCTGCCAATGGGGGATATCCCCTATGAAGAGTTTGTCCCGACAAATGATGAGTTGGACCGACTGCGCCAGGAGAATGCCCGTATGGTAGAAGTTTTTGAAGAGCTACTCCGCCACTACAAGATTTCTTCTCTTTACTACATGAGTGGCACGGCCGGCACGTGCTATTCGACCAAATGGTTGCCATATCTTTTCCTCAACCATATAATCGAAAAAAGACCAAAGAATATGAAAATGCAATCCCAACTTCTTCAAACCGCTTAGCAATAGCGAGGTGATCGAGTTGATGGAGACGCACAATAAGATGGGTATCAAGATTGAGGATGATCTTCAGTGTCCTCCTTTCAAAGAAGGAGACATCATAGAGAGCTTTATGAGGATGGGTTACAGACCCATGTCGAAGGAAGCCCAACTGGCAGGGTTTCTTACTTACTGGCTTCGACGATATGTCGTTCCTGGAGCCAGTGCAGTCGACCGCTTCCATCACGGCATACTGTTTGCTGCTGTCCGTCTAGTCTTCGGCTACCGGATGGATTTGTTGTCAGCAATGACATGCAGAATGAACGTCGGCCTCCGTCTTTTCGTTGATTCGATGATTCGAGAAAAAGGTAAAAAGGGACATTTCCCTCGGCTGGAACTGCCGTATACATATCTGTTCGGATGGCTACTTCTATACCATCCTTCCTTAATGAACCCTGCTATGGGAGCAGTGAGCGGTAGTTTTCTGAGAAGATATTCTGGATGTAAGTAGGTCTATACCACTTTGAAAGACTGCAGGCGAGTCTTGAACTTAGGCAAAGGATGGAGCTTCTTCTGTGTTCCGCCTCCAGTCGATTACGAATATATGTCAATAAACCTCGTCGACTCAGTGAGAATACAGCCTTTGGGCTATACAGCTTTTGACTGGTTGAGGACGATTCGGCCTTCACATCTAGTATATCGGTTCGAAGATGAATGCTATCTTGAACCTTATCTCCCAAGCCGTTTTGTGCGCCAATTCGGCTACGACCAATTCCACGTAGGCAATGCCATAACATGCCTACAGGGAAAAGGTTATTTGATTGATGGAGCCCGGGCTTGGGCCTATTACAATGCCCGTGACACAAAGACAACATTCACGATGCCGACAAAGAACGACCGTGGCCCCTGCATGCTGTATACTTATTCGATCTTTTATACGTCAGCAAATACTTTTGCTGAGAACTTCAATTTAACAGACAACTTTGCGACGGTGACACGATTTAGAAAAGGAGCACCTATTTTGTTACCTCCTGGTAATGATGAAGAGCACGGTCCAGCTGATGCACCTCTAGAAGCTTCGAGGGAAGCCAACTTCCCTAAAAAAGTCTACGAACTGCTGTGTGTTTCTTTGAAAGTTGTAAGATCTCTGATCAAGAAGAAAAAGAAGAAGAAGGCAGAAGAACCATCTTCTCATGTCTCTAAGAAGAAGGCTGCTGTAGACTCTTCGGAGAGGGTCACTACTCGATCGCAGTCTCAGCAACAGGCTGAGTCGACTCATAGAGAATAGGTGACGACCCCAACTTCCATCCAAAGACAAACACATGCTGCAGATGTAGAGAGCCCAGAAGAACCTCTACGCAGAAAGAAAATAGCTTTCAGAAAGAAAGTGGCCACCCCTCCAAAAGCTATCCATACATCTGCCCTGATAAATACAGCCGCCGGGGTTATGATGCCTTCTCCTACACCTGCTCCTGAGCCTCAACATGTAACAGATACACAAGAAGGAGCTACCAATAAAGAAATAAGAGACCGGGTTGCAGACTCAAGGGAAGAGACTGCAGAAACAAAAAATGAGGTTGTAGAAACGAATGTACCTCCAACCCAAATCAATGAGTCGGGATCATCTGTCGAAGTATTTTCATCTCCCACCCTTGCAATGGAAGCTGCTCGTCTTCCAGCTACACCAAGATCACGTCGTGCTGAAGAAGATCGACTGATGATCGAGGCTCTGGATGACTGTGATTTTGGCTTCCATGACATAGATCCAGTTGATGCAAGTGATGATGTGGAAGCACCAGAGGAGGAGGCAGACAATGAAGAAACATATGCGGAGGATGTTCATGACGATGAAGAGGATGTTGTTGTCCCTACACCCCAAGAGAAGAATGCTGATAAAGTAGCACTGGAGGAAACTAATGTCCCCGATCAAAGAGGTATTGACTAATTTTAATAATCTGCATTTATAGATCAGATGACTGATGTTTTAACTTTCATTCATACAGAAATTTAACCTTCTCCAATTCCTCCGGTATGCACTGACATAGTGTTTGCAAAAACAAAAGTTGATCTTTATTCAACAAACTTTGTAAGAAGATTATAAGAATTCTGGGAAAGTACAACTATAGGAATCCGATCTGAAGACGATCGCTTTATCCTTTGGACGATGTAAACTTTGAAGACGGTAGCCTCTGAAGATTGCAGCAGCACTTTGGCAAGAACTCCTGGTCTCTGGTGATGATTCTGATCTCTGTGTATGTGTATGTGTGATCCCCTCTAGGAAGGACCTGAAACTCTATTTATAGAGTTCTGGAAATAACTAACTTTTAGTTATTCTGACTGTTGCAGGTTGGATTGCGCACACTTTGGATTGCACAGGCAATGAACTACGCAGGCAGTTACTCGATCGTGCACCATCTGTATGTGATGCGTGGTATTGTTTGATTGAAATGTGCTTGATCATCTATAGACAGTTGCCACATAGTGAGTAATTGATGGCATGAAGGCCACGTGTATATTGTCAGTTGTCTTGATGAAGTGCGCCACCTGAATAGCGCTGGCTTCGGATTCCGCTAGGATGGACTGCGCTGGGCTGGATTGAGCTGCAGGCAGATTGCACTGCATGTACAGCTGTCCTCGAACGCTGTGCTGTACGATAAACGAACAGTTTCCTCGTTCTTTGTGCTGTCAGTTGTCAAAAGATCTGATTCTCTGTCAGGTAATGATGACGAGGCCACGTCAGCTCGCGTACTTGGATGAGTGCGCAGTTCAGCCTGCACAATCGAATTATTGCATAATCTGTCTTCTGCGCAGTTCACTTGAAGGATACATAATTTGATTTTTATGACTTTGTTGATGGGTGCAACTTGATTTTTAGGACCTAGAAGACCCCCTTCAAAGTTTTCGAAGTTTGAAGATAGTCAAAGCTTCGAAATACTTTGAATTTTGATTTTAAAATCAAGTTGCGCATATGATGACCTGTCTGCGCAATCGGAGGAATTAGCCCCTGTTTATTCGGCTCAATCTGAGGAGTTTGTTTATTTTGGAAAACTATAAATAGTTCTCAGTTCTCTCTCTACCATTCTTTACTTGCTTTCAAACTTTCGAAAGAGAAAACTTTCGAGCTTTCCTGACACTTCTTCTTCTTCCCGTCGATCTCAATGGCTCCAAAGCGCTCCGCCGCCGAGAAAGGCAAGGCCCTCGCCGAGTCTTCGACTCGTGCCGTGCCGCGCCCTTCTCGTCATGAAGTTGCTCACCCAGCACTACACGGTAGTAAACCCGATCGAAAGACCCTTTTTAGGGTTCTTTAACACTGTTGATCCTTCGAACCTGTCTCTTTTAAGAGATTTGGTCATACTGTGCCGCCCTATTTAGGGTTTCGATTGTAAAATCCCAATAGTTTTCAATTTTATTAAGACTATTTTCTTGTGCAATCGGTTAGAACGTGCTGGCAAAAGTCAGCACAGTCTGCTAATTTGTGCAAGGCTGTCCAGCGCAAACTGATGCTTTACGCAAGTTATTCAGTTGGCGTAACTGGACAGTTTGTGCATAGAAGCTATTGTTGTGCAATCTGATGCTTGCGCAATCTAATGCTTGTGCAATCTGATGCTTGTGCAATTTGCTGACAGAATCTTTGATTTTACTTGTACTGAATTCTGTTTTTTTTCTGTTTGATGCAGTTAACATCAGAGAGGACCCTGAGTATGAAATATTTGCAGGGTCCCTTGCTGAGCCAGAATTTAAAGAAGATTTATCCCATGTGCTCTTTACACAATATGCCCTGCCATCCTCCCGCCAAGCTATCTTGGTAGCTCAGGACAATGAGACTTTGTTAAGTTTGATAAATGGGCAGCCCCTGCAGTCTGCTGACGCCATTACCCACAAGAAATCTATGTTCTTATTTAGTGAAGCCATTTACAAGAGTTCTCAGCCAAGACCCCGTGTTGAGCAGAGACTCTTCTAAAGAAAGGAGAAACTAGTCCTGTTATCGGACATTGCTAGATGCCTCCCTCTAGCCCGCTATGCCCATGCAAGCCATCCCAGGAGGATGGATTGGGATATTACTCCCCTCCAGCAGACACGGACAGGAAAGATTTGTGTCAAGAAAGGACCAAACAACAGAGACATGTTCTATAGCTCCTCTGAGCGACATAGCACTTTACTCAGAGGGTTGAAACCCGGTTGTATCCCTCCAGAGAACTCTTTCTTGCTGCTGCTGGTGAGGCCACCAATCTTTGCTAATGAATATGCAAAGGCTGAGGAAAGATACCCGGATCAGGACATCCGGTTAACAGGTCTGGTGAACCCAGAAAATAGAAGGTGGAACTGCATAGCCAACTGGATATTGGCTCAGTTCAAAGACAAGCTTAAAGAAATCGATCTATATCATGCAGTATACGCTACCGTGTATGGATTCCACCCAAACCCTCATCTGTTTCTGGCTTTGGCAGAGAGGTATAATTATAGGATAGGGACGTTCATGATGCCCTGCGGGGAAATTGGATTAGCCCTCCATGAGATGAAGTACATCTTGTGCCTACCAATGGGAGACTTCCCTTATGAGGAGTATGTTCCAACCAACGACGAGTTAGAGAGACTACGTCGAGAAAATGCTGAGATGGTAGCTGTTTTCGATAAATTATTGTTCCATTACAACATATTCTCCATGTACTATAATAGCGGTTCTTCGGCACATGTTATTCCTCAAAGTGGTTGCCTTATCTTTTTCTTAATCATATCATTGAGAAATAGACTAAGGATCATGACACATGCAACCCGACTTTCTTCCAATCCCTCAGCCATAGTGAAGTAATAAGACTGATGGAAGAAAATAAAAAATGGATATCAGAGTTAATGATGAACATCAATACCCTCCACTCAAGACTGGAGATTTTGTCGAGAGTTTTATAAGAATGGGCTACAGGCCAATGTCAAGAGAATCCCAGCTGGCGGGATTCCTGACATACTGGCTCTGTCGATTCATCGTATCCGGAGCAAGCGCCGTGGACCGCTTCCACCATGGCGTACTTTTTGCTGCTGTCTGGTTAGTCTTTAGCTACCGGATGGATTTGCTATCAGCGATGACCTGCAGAGTGAATGCAGGTCTTCGTCTGTATGTTGACTCCATGATCAAATGAAAGGGTGAAAAGGAAAACTTCCCTCGACTGGAGTTGCCTTACCTATTTATTCGGATGGTTGCTTCTGCATCATCCATCTTTAATGAACCCCGACATGGGAGCAGTCGGCGGTAGCTTTCTGCGGAGATTCTCCCGAAGTAAGTGGGTGTACATTAGTCTGAAGGACTGCAGACGTACCCTGAACCTTGGAAAGGGATGAATTTTTACTGCTTTGCCCCTCCAGCCGGTTATGAATACATGTCAGCAAATTTAGTCGACCTTGGAAGGCAACCATTGGGTCGGGTAGCATTTGACTGGCTAAGGACGATCAGGCCATCCCACTTGGTATATAGATTTGAAGAGGAGTGTTATCTGGAACCATATCTGCCAAGTCGCTTCGCTCGTTAATTTGGTTACGACCAATTCCATGTAGGCAACGCTATAACTTGCCCACAAAAAAGGGGTATCTGGTTGATGGTGCCAGAGCATGGGCCTACTACAACGCTCGAGACACAAGGACAATATTTTCGATGCCAAACAAGAATGATCATGGCCCTAGAATGTTTATACATATTCACTGTTTTACACAGCTGCAAATACTTTCATCGAGAATTTCAATCTAGGGATAGCTTCGCGACGGCGACGCATTTGAAGAAAGGAGCAACTGCTGTACTAGCTCCAGAAATGATGAACAGCATGAACCAGTGGATGATCCCTTGGAAACTTCAAGGGAAGCTAATTTCCCTGAGGAAGTTAATGAACCACTGAGAATTTCTTTAAAGTTGTTAAGTCTTCGGCCAGGAAAAGGAAGAGAAGAATTAATGAGCCTTCCTCTCCGGTTGCCAAAAGAAACTCCTCTTGGACCCATCAGAGAAAGTCACTACCAGATCGCAGTCTCGACAATGGCCGAGTCAACCCGAGAAGAAGCGACCACACCGACTTCTCTTCCACAGCGGGTTGATGTGGTAGATGTGGAGAGTCCCGATAGACCTCTTTATCGAAAGAAACTGGCTTTTAGGAAAAGAAAGAAGGTGATCCTGTCCTCGGTGGTGGCCAGTGCTGCTGCTGGAATTACTATGTCATCTCCTACTCCTGTCTCTGAACATAGGCAGGAGACTCCTAGTCCAGAACGGAGGGACGAGACTGATCAGAGAGAGGAGGCTGCAGAGCCTAGGGAGGATAGTGTAGAGGAGGAGCAGGAAGCTTTGCGATCTCCTTTACCAGCGGTAGAAACTACTTAACTTCCTGTTACACTAGGAACAATCCGCGAGGAGGAGGATCGTTTAATGATTGAAGCATTAAATGATTGCGACTTTGGTCTTCAAGATGATGTTGATCATACCGCTGCAACTGCCAGCGAAGAAGTACCTGAGGATAGCATGAGCACTGAAGATACATCAATAGAGGCTATTGATGATACTTTGAATCAAGAAGAGGACATTGATGTCCATAAATCTCTTGAAGTTGTTGAAGACACACTAGCTCCTGAAAAGGATGCTGAGGTGGATATGTCTCCTGAAAAGAATATGGGTGAGGAAGTAGCGCCAGAGGAAGCTACTACCGCTGATCCCAAAGGTATTAAATGAAATTATTAATCTTCTTTTCATAGATTAACAGCTGACATATCTATTTTTGACCCATGTAGAAATCGAATCATCTCCGGTTCCTCCTTGTACTGATATAGTACTGGTAACAACAATAGCAAGTGGCAGCCGACATCTGTCGGGAGGTTCTGAGGCCAGAAATAGCCAGGCAGAAATGTCTGAGGCTACTTCTGCTAGACTGGAATCTGTACCCACAGACGAAAGGCTTGTTGCTGGGGCAAGTCATGGTAAGATTGCCTTTGATCTTTTGATTAATTAATTGTTAATGACAACAACAATCAATGATAGGTTCATTTGTCCTTGCAGAAGAACAACCGGGAGGAGCAACCAGTTCTACTTTAGCTCCCTTGTTTAAAGAACCCTCTATTCAAGTACTAGAACGTCCATCTGCACAGGCAGATGCTGCTTCATCATCAACGGGAGTAGCTGCTACCCCTGGAGTTTGGCAACTAACCAATTTATCATTAGTTTTTTCAGTAACCTGTTCTTTAATGCATTGGGACCCCTAGTAGATAGGGTACTAGAGAAAGAAGTTGTTGATTTTACTACTGTTAGAAGCCCAACCTCTCATTTGATAAATGCCATCCGAGGTCAAGAATGAAGCTCAAGCTGTTTTTCTTGAGCACATACTGGATGAGCTAGAAGCATCGGTTAAGATCTACAAGGATCTTAATCGAGGGAAAGTGGAATCCTTAGTACAAGCTGAATTTAAAAGGATGTACCAAGAAGTTGCCATTGAGAATGCTAAGATCCAGGCTTTCATAGACACTTATACTGCCAAAGCTTCAGAATATGATTCAAATGGAGATAGCGACCTCTGCTGCTGGAGGGAAGGAGGAGAAAGTTACTGAGTTGAAAGCAAATCTGTTCGTCTGCAAGAGGAGATTGCCCATCTCCAGGAAGAGTTGAAACTGGTTCAGCATACTCTATAAGATGAAGTCACACAGCATCAAGCTGCCACTCAGCAACTGGAACTTCTGACTCAGGAACGAAATGAATATGTCACGACTCATCAGGCTGAAAGCTCCCGCCGCTTAGTGACCTTACCAACTTTTAATGAAAAGTCTGGAATGGAGGAAGCTAGGAGACGAGTGATAGAATCCCGTAAGGAGAGACTAAAATCTTTAAAGCAGCAGATGGTTAATTGATGACACCACCAATCGAATAGAAAGATTTTCTGTATCTTCTTGTTTTATAATATGTATCTTTGTAATATCTTTCATCTTTGATCAATAAAAAGACATTTTTGTGGCTCTATTATTTGTGCATATCTTATTCAGATATAAATAATAGTGAAAATATATTCAGAGGTACAAGACATGATATATTTCTTGATTCTGAAAAATAACATATTCAATATATCTGCTCAGAGGTAATGTGGACGTGACAAATATAATTTATCGAATATCATTATTTCAATAGACAACTTAATCAAAGATGACAAGTTGCTGATAAGAACGAACTGGATGATTCGTCAAAATAAATGAACAAAATAAATGAACGAAATGAATCGTCGGGAAATATGACGAACGGGTGAACCGTTGGATAAATGAACGGGCGAACCGTCAGATGAATGTAATGAACGAGTGAACCGTCAAATGAATATGATGAACGACGAACCATCGAGTAAATGATGAATGAACGGGTAAACCGTCGGATGAGTGTGATGAACGGGTGAACCGTTAAATAGATGTGTGAACGGGTGAACCGTCGGGTAAATAAATATAATGAACAGACGAACCATCAAAGGGATATGATGAACGGACGAACCGTCAGATGAATGTGATGAATGAACGGGTAAACCATCGGATGAGTGTGATGAACGAGTGAACCATCAAACGAACTTAATGAGCGGATGAACCGTCAGATGAATGTGTTGCTTCATAGTCTTACGACTTTCTATCTATAAATAGAACAGAAAATCAGATGGGATGGTCACTTTCACTTTTCAACATAAAGATGTCGTCTGGAGATGCATCCAAGAAGGCTGAGATCGCTCCGACGGTTGAAGTAGGTACTGGAGAACATCCAGTCGAACCGATTCAACCAAAGCAGATAGCAGCGGGCGAAGGTTTGTCTGCCCCCAAATCGTCAAAGGACATCTTGGACTTCCTTCTTGAACCAGGGAAGACTGAAGAAGAAGAAACCATGAGGATGGCTGCTTGCAAGTTCTGGTGGGTTCCAGCAAGAATGTTCTCGACTTTTTTGCTGATCATGTCTTCAATAAAGACGGCAGTGGCCCGCATCCCAATTTTGAGAAGGATGATAGTGACCTTCCTTGATATTATGTAACAACGTTTATGATGAAATAAAACTGAATTTTATTTATGAACTTGTCAGATGATTACAAGCAATGTCTGTTACATTTATACATAATACTTCTTGAGGAACTTGCCATTGATAGGCATCATTGCAACTCGACCGTTTAGCTCTGTGAGTTGATAGGCTCCATTTGAAAAGACTTTGCTCATGATATATGGCCCTTCCTACTTTGTATCGAACTTGCCTTTGCTCGAGTGAGTCATAGTCATAGGACGTCTGACGGTCAAAACGAGCTCTCCTTTCTGAAAGGCTCTGACCTTAACTTTGCGGTTGAAAGTCTTTGAGATGCGGGCTTGGTATAACTCAATATGCTGTTGAGCCAATAGTCGTTTCTCATCGAGCGCTTCTAATTCTTGAAGTCGGAGAAGTCATTTTCTCTGTCGTGAGTTCGTTGGCGATGGCAATCCTCAAAGACGAATTTGGAGTTCCAGAGGTAGAACTGCTTCATAGCCGTACACCAAAGAGAAGGGTGTACAGCCTGTAGGGTTGCGGACCGTAATACGATAGGCCCAAAGACATTCTCCAAGCTTTTCACTCCAGTTTCGTTTGTTAATAGACACAAATTCTTGAGAGCTTGATGATAGTCTTGTTGAAAGCTTCAGCTAAGCCATTAGCAGCAGGATTGTAAGCTGTCGAAGTGACATTGTCAATCCGATGATCGTCACAGAACCTTGTGAACTTTTGGCTGATAAACTGAGGTCCATTGTCGTGGATGATCCTTCGAGGTATACCAAATCAATAGATGACATGGTGTTTGACGAAGTTGATGACGCTGCTAGTCTTGACTTCAGCCAATGGTATAGCTTCGGCCCATTTGGAGAAGTAGTCGGTTATTGCCAGTATGAACCGATGTCCTCTAGAAGAAGGAATTGATGGGACCGATAATATCCATGCCCCAAGCTTCAAAAGGCCAGGAAGCGCAGTCGGATGAAGGAATTCTGACGATTGATGAATAAATCTGCGTGGATTTGACAAGCTCGACATTTCTCGTATATTCGATGGCATCAGATACCATAGAGGGCCTAGTAACCCATACATCGATGCGATCCTGCAGTTTAGGACCGGGTTGATGTGCTCCGCAGACACCATCGTGAGCTTCACGTAGTACTTGTTTGTTTCATCACCAGCAAGACAGCGCAAGAGTAGGCCGTCATAAGTTCGTCGGTAGAGAGTTTTGGTGGTCTGATTGTAGTAAATCGGAGAGACCGTCGACGAATACTCGTAGCCTCCTTAGGATCTTCAGGGAGTATGTCATGGACCACGAAATCGATGAAGGGAGTTCTCCATTTCTCACTGATATTACTTCTGTAAGATTACTGAACTCAATATTACGATTGTTTTCAACGCAGAACAATTCCCGATTAGAGATAACCACCACCTGCTGTCTTTGATAGGGATGGCTAAAACTGCTACAAGATTGGCCAAAGCATCTGCCTCAGTATTGCAAGCTCGTCGTACATATTCAATGAAGAAGGCTTTGAATGATGTAGCCATGTTGCTTGCCGCTTCATAGTAAGGTACTAGATCTTGATGGCGAACCTCATAAGTCCCTCTAACCTGATTAACAACCAGCTTAGAGTCACCATAGATTTCAAGATACTCGATGTTAAGTTGTTTGGCTAGTTGAAGGCCAATGAGTAGAGCATTGTACTCTACCACGTTGTTGGAGCAAGGCTCATCTAAGGAATAGGCTCTTTAGATAGCTGACCTGTTGGAGAAATAAGGACAACTCCAACTCCTGCAACAATGGCACCATTGGGTCCAATCCTGGATGTACCGTCAAAGAATAGACGCCAAGTAGGAAATTCTTCGGAGATTGTATTAGATTCCAAAGTCTCGTCCGAATTTCGTCATAGAGTTTGGACGTCTCTAGAACAGGATAGCTGCTAAGAAATCCGCTAGTGCTTGACCTTTGACAGACTTTTGAGGAACATATACCATGTCATATTGGGCTAGCAGAATGGCCCATATAGCCAGCCGAGAATTGAGTGTGCTAGGCTTCTTCATCAGTACCCGAAGAGGATTAACTCGGGATATGACAGGAATAGTTTGGCCAATGATGTAATGTCGAGTCTTTTGAACAGCAAACATAAGAGCTAGGCATTCTTTTTCGACTGAACTATAACGGTGTTCAGCACCAATCATAGTATGACTGAAATAGTAGATGGCTTGTTCGTGGCCTTCTTTGTTCTTTTGGGCAAGTAAAGCACCCAATGAATGATCCATAGCACGGACATACATTAAAAATGGTATGCCAGAGATTGGTGGTACCAAGACTGGTGGGTTCATGAGATACCGCTTTATGTCGTCAAATGCTCGTTGACATTCTTTGATCCAAATAAAAGAAACCCCCTTCTTCATTAGTTGAGTAAATGGTCTGCAGCATCCAGACAGATTCGAAATGAATCTCCTGATGTACGCAAGTCGACCTTGGAATCCTCGTAGCTCTTTTAGGTTGCGTGGAGGACGCATCTCTTGAATGGCTTTGATCTTCTCGGGATCCACATGTATACCCTTAGAGGTAATGACGAAGCCGAGAAATTTGCCACTAGAGACACCCAAGAATGACTTGGTGGGATTCATTTTGAGTTAATTTGGCGCATGAGATTGAAGATAGTTCTCAAGTCTTGGATGTGATCTTCCTTTAGACGACTTTTGACAGCAATATCGTCGACGTAGCATTCGACAGCTTGCACAGATGATCTCAAAATATGGTACTTATGGCTCGTTGGTATGTTGTACCAGCGTTTTTGAGACCAAATGGCATTACAGTAGCAGTAGACTCCGCGAGGAGTGCGGAAAAGGTATGCTTTTCATCTTCAGGATTCATCCGAATCTGATTGTATCCAAGAATCCGTCCATGAAAGATATTCTTTCGAACCCACAAGTGTTGTCAATCATGACGTCCGTAATAGGGAGAGGAAATTCATCTTTTGGATACTTCATTAAGATCCCGAAAGTCGATGCAGACTCGAACTTTGCCGAGTTTTTTTAGAACTGGGACGACATTAGCTACCCAATCAGGATGTTGCTCTTCCCGAATAAAGTCACAGGCAATGAGCTTCTTGACTTCGTCGTCGATGGCATCCATCATTTCTGGCTTGAAGTGCCGTTGTTGCTGTTTGACCGATTTTGCATTCGGCAAGATGTTCAATTTGTGAGTAGAAACTTTGGGATCTAGTCCTGGCATGTCTTCATAGCTCCAGGCAAAGTCATCAATGTATTCTTGAATAAGAAGAATTAATTCTTGCCTATCTGCTTCTGGAAGGTTCTTGCTGATGAATATTGGACGAGGTGACCCGCTCTCCTACATCAATTTGAACCAATTGATCTTCAGTAGGCGGTTTCCTTTGTTCGAATCAGAGTTCCCATTGAGTATCCATTCGTTGAGCCCAAGGACTGTTTCGGGACTTTCTTCAACATCCTCGTCATAGCCTTCTGGATTCGACGGAGACCATCTTAGAAGATATAGTCAATCGATGAACTTGACCGATGCTGGTGTCAGAATCCCATAATCTGGAATCAAAAGAGTTAGAGCGCTCTTCACTATCGGATTCAGAGCTGTTGGGGATAATACTGGAGGTGAAGCATATCCGAGACCTCTTTTGGTCCTGCTGTAGTATATATCTGACTTTCCTTTCGGCACAGCCGTACAGATAGGAGTTTTTTTTTCTTTACCGTAGTTGAGGCCACTCTTGAAGTCATAACCCATCTTTCGGATAATGTCTTTTGATTGCTGACTGTAACGACGGAGTTGAAGATGCCCCATATTATTACTTTTGCTATCATCCGTATAGCTGAATTGTTGTCCGGTCCTTTACTAAAAAGTATTGGACTTCGCCTTTCTTACGAGCGGGAACAATACGGTATGAATCCTTTGGGTGTTTAAATGAGACTTCTGTTTGAAGAGATTACACAACTCCCATTGTAAATGACTGAAAGCTATCTAACATATCCAAATAGTACTTAGCATGATAAATGACATCAGTATACTGGAAAGTAGATGCTTTTTCATTGATTTGTACATTTGTATTTACAGCAGGACCTTTAGCCTTAGCAGGCTTAGTCAGATTGATTACAAGAGGGAGAGAAGAAGAACTGGAGGAGGATTGGCTTTGTTACGACGAGGTCGATAACAAGCGGCTCAGAGGAGGTGAGCTCCCTTTTATCCTTGTTATAGATAAATCAATAACAAGTGGCTCAGAAGATGAGCTGCCTTTTTTCCTTGTTACGACGTAAGTCTATAACAAGTGGCTCAGAAGAGGTGAGCTCCCTTTGATCCTGATCATCATCAGTTGGTTGCTTCTGAACTGGCAAGTGAATAGCCAGTGGCTTGGAGGATTGAGGACGAGAAACATGCCCTTTGACAGGTATGATGAGGGTGTCATTAGGCACTGCTTCTTGTTCTTCTTCAGTGTCCAGGGACAGCACAACCTTCATGAATTCATCCTTGTACATACGGGCATCGTTGCAGTATGCTTCGATGCCTTTGAAAGGATAGAGATCAGCAACCTCCTTTTGCACCTCTCCATTGTCATCAACATATTTAAAACATTGATGGAGAGTCCAAGGAACAATGTTATGCTCATGTAAGAATGGTCTTCCTAACAGAGCATTATAAGAACAACCATGGTTGTCAATGATGTAGAAGGTCACCTTTGTGCAAAGATTGCCTATTTGGATTTTTAGGCGAATCTTGCCCAAGGCTCACTCCTTCCCTGATTGAATCCAAGGATGGTGGTAATTGTACTGGAAAGACTATGCACTGGGATCTTCAATGCATCCAACATTGTCTTCGATGATACTGAAGCAGACCCTGGATCTATCAGAATATGATCGACTTTCATCGAGTCGACATATCCTGTATAGTAAAGAGGACGGTCGTGCCTGTTGTCTTCCATCAGCATGTCATCCTGTGTGAAAGTTATGTTTGGAATTAACTCCAACACACTATACAATGGAGGCAAGAGACTGGTTCTGCTTTCGGCTTCTTCAAAGGGCTAGACAAGTTTCAACTTGCATGAGAGCCTCACTCAGATTTTCTCGAGTCTCTTTGGAGAGGCGCAAGAGCTCGAAGATTGACAGTCGGGCCGGTGTATTAGCCAACTGAGCTAAGATATCAAAGTTGTAAGGCTTTTCAAGTCCGGAAGGAGATGACTTCTTCAAAGGTTTGTCGAAGCGGACTTGCTGTTTGCCTTTGTCGGCTACAGTCGGCTTGGGAGGAGTAGACTCTACAACTGGTGAAGATGCAGTAGACTATCCTCAGTAGAAGTAGGCTACACTGGAGCAGGCTCAGAAGAAGAAGCAGGGTTCTCTTGAGCTTCGGGGTATTCTTTTAGATAAGCTTTCCCTGATCTGGTGCCCAACAGGATTTCCTCGTCAACTATGGGGTCAAAAGACACCATATTGCAAATCTTTGTCTTGCCCTTGGAGCGATCTTTCTTCTTGAAGGAAGAGGGAAGTTCGAACTCTTAAGCAAGATCTGGATGAATCCATATAATCTCGCCATTGTCGTGAGACAAGGGGACGAGACCTTCACTTCGTGGAGGAGGGAGATTCTCGATCTCAAAAGTAGCTTTGGGGATAGGAATGACACCATGCTGTACCATCTAGGGCGGAAAGTCACCGAATTGAACTGAGACCATGTTTGCGGTAACAGTCTTTTCGTCTTGCTGTAGAGTGACAACACCAGTGTTGACCAGTTCTTGAATTTTGCCTTTGAGCACATAACATGCTCGAGTGGGGTGCCCAATGAACCTGTGATAAACATAGTACTTAGGATGATCAGTCTTACCGACTTCATCAGGCTTCTTGGGATCTGGGAGTTAGAGTTTACTGATTTTGATCAAGCAATCAAAGATGCTCCCTATGTCATTCTCGTCAAAAGAGTACTCTACTTTCGGACGAGGTTCCCTTGATGGAAGTGCTGAATGAGTAGAAGTGGACGTAGGGGGAGCTACGTTAACCGCCAGAGATTCTTTGTTCTTATTCAAATTGATATTCAAAGTTTCTTTTCCTTTGCGGTTGTTCTGGCGATTGCCACCACCTGATGTCTGGTGTTCATCTCGATCGGGGTTAGACATTTGTACCCCTAGCTGCTTGAATTTGACGACGCTAACTTCAGCTGCTTTAGCGTTGACAATGAAGGATGGACAATCTTGGAACTGAGTTGATCCTGTCTACATGCTGATGATAGGCAAAAGATTTGCCTTACAGGTGTCTATGGTGACAGCGGCCGGAGTTCCAGGTGGCATTTTTAAAGCTTCCCGACGGAACCTTAAAATGAAACTCTTAGCAGTTTCATTGTGTCTTTGTTGATTTTATTGAGGGCTGACATGGTCATGTCGTTGATCCCCTCATAGAATCGTTCTAAGAATATTTGTTTTAGGCCAGAGAATGAGGTAATACAACCATCGGGCAAGTTTCTGTACCAATCGTATGCTACGCCGACTAAACAGCCAACGAATACCCTGGTAAGAAGAGCGTCATTTGGTTGAAGTTGGACAGTCATAACCTCAAGTGGTTAATGAACTGACAGGGAGAAGTGCTGCCATCAAACAGCAAGATTGTTAGAATCTTGTACTTCGAAGGAAATGGGACTTCCTTCCATTCAACTGGATAAGGTTGCTTGATCCCTAACCTCTGCAAGTTGTCCTTCTCTTTGAAGGCCTCAAACTGAGTGCGTAGAAGCTTGACAGCTTCATTGGCATCTTCCACTGATGTAGAAGGAGCAGGCTGAATCACAGTGTTAGGAAGAGGAACAGTGTGGTAAGCACTACCACCCAGCACCTGACTGACTGGGTGTAGGTTGGATCTGTACAGGAGGTACTGGAAGAGATGCTACCCCCAGTCCTGTATTGACAGGTACCGACGATGTTATGATTTCAGGATTTGTAGGAGGTACGGTCGGTGGTACCGTATGCTAGGCCACAATGATGGAATGCATACTTGCGACCATTTCAGCCAATGTCTTAAACTTGTCTTCTAGCGCAGCTATTCGTTGTTCTTGACTAGCTGAACTGGAAGCATCGGGATCTTCAGTGACAACATAAGCTGTCACTTCTCTAGGCACAGTGGAGGACACTGTCTGTTCCCAACTTTCGTTGTATGTATCATAGTCAGATAAAGAATCATCTCCTGAGTGAGAAAGAGGAAGATGACCGGTAGGATCTTGAAGATTCCTTTGACCGATTGTGTCTCGGCTTCGGGATCGGGTATGTTGGAATACTCCTTCAAAAGATTCTTGGAGTAAATCCAAATACCGCTGGCTTGGCTTGCGAGGCTTGCCGTGCTTGGAGCACTTACTACCCCCAGTGAATGGTTTGGCCAATGATATAATGCCGAGTCTTTTGAAATGATATAATGCTTTATTCGAGAAATGACGTGAATGGTTTGGCCAATGATATAATGCCGAGTTTTTTGAACAACGAACATAAGATCTAGGCATTCTTTCTCAACCGGACTATAACAGTGTTCAGCACCAATCATAGTACGACTAAGATAGTAGATGGCTTGTTCATGGCCTTCTTTGTTCTTCTGGGCAAGTAAAGCACCCAATGAATGATCCATAGAACGAACATACAATAAGAATGGTATGCCAGAGATTGGTGGCACCAGGACTGGTGGATTCATCAGATATCGCTTTATATCATCAAAGGCTTGTTGACATTCTTCGGTCCAAACGAAAGATACACCCTTCTTTATTAACTGAGTAAACGGTCTGCAGCGTCCAGACAGATTTGAAATGAACCTCTTGATGTACGCAAGTCGACCTTGGAATCCTCGTAGCTCTTTTAAGTTGCGTGGAGGACGCATCTCTTGAATGGCTTTGATCTTCTCGGGATCCACGTGTATACCTTTAGAGGTAATGACGAAGTCGAGAAATTTACCACTAGAGACACCCAAGAATGACTTGGTGGGATTCATTTTTAACTGATGTTGGCGCATTAGATTGAAGATAGTTCTTAAATCTTGGATGTGATCTTCCTTTAGCGACTCTTGACAGTAATATCATCAATATAGCATTCGACAGTCTTACGAAGATGATCTCGAAAGATGGTACTCATAGCTCCTTGGTAAGTTGCGCCCGCGTTCTTGAGACCAAATGGCATCACAGTGTAGCAGTAGACTCCGCGAGGGGTGCGAAAAGAAGTATGTTTTTCATCTTCAGGGTTCATTCGAATCTGATTGTATCCAGAGAATCCATCCATAAAGGATATCCTTTCAAACCCACAAGTATTGTCGATCATGACATATGTCACGCCCCAGAACCAGAATACTGAAGAGCGGGGGCAGACATAGCCAGCTACGTATATGAAATAGAATCCATCTCACTATACGGTCACGGCTGTCTAGATACATGAGGGTTTAACTACAAGCCAGCAGTCTCCTAAGGTCATGAACAAGCCTATTGTCTCAATCACAAGCAAGCAATACTAATTACAAGATGTCAGAGCACCAAATATATAATAGCAAGGCGTCCCATACATTACATATTGGATGATCATGAAGCTAGTCGTACAAAATGCCAGGACTATCAAGAGTTCAGTCATACATGATCAACCCTAGGATCTGTCAATCATGTTACAGCCCGTAGTCAGACAGTAAATAAAGATGCAATCGAGCTAACACGTGCTCGCCGGCTAAACGCCTCAAAAGAATAATTTTTACAAATAAGTGGGAGGACAAAAAGAAACCCACTCATTGCCAGGGTTCCGTCTAGTGGTCACCATCTGGCTGGAAGATCGGTGGATCCTTTGGAGCTTCTCCGATATCTGGCCACACAAAACCAGCTGGGTCAGACCCCAGAAAGAGCAAGTGCCATAAAGGAGGCTTCACTTGGAAACTAAAACGAGCATATAGTAAGGAACATTAAAGTTAAATTATCAGAAATAACAACAATAATAGAGTACGCGGAAACCATTCAAGTAGCCAGACTACAACCCTTAAACCAAACAAGGACCGGGGTTGCAATCCTTCACCTGAATGGAAATCCGTCTCAAATACTATGGATAAGGTAATAAGACAATAAACGAAAAGAAGACACAGAACTGCTCCGGGAGCCAGGTTACAACCCTTAAACCAAACAAGGACCGGGGTTGTAACCCTTCGCCTGAACAGAACTGGACTCATGATCTTTATTGTTAAGGCCATTATAGATAATCATGTTGCTGAAGTAAGATAGAACATGACAAGCATGGCACGGGGTACAAATAAGACAATAACCGAAGGGAAGACACAGAACTGCTCCGGGAGCCAGGTTACAACCCTTAAACCAAACAAGGACCAGGGTTGTAACCCTTCGCCTAAACAGAACTGGTCCTCCGATCGTTATTGTTAAGGCAAGCATCAATAATCGTGTCTTGTCACGATCTTGCACAGGATCAGGATAAGACTAAGCTGGAATAACTTCATTCAATCAATCACGGCCAATCAAAAGTACGGCTTGATACTTTAACTAGCTAGGGTTATCACAGGCCTAGTTACTAGCAAGATGCAATGAGATTATTTCAACAGCCACAAGCCCTGCAGACCATCCAAGTTATCCAGGTCGAATGTCCATTTATGAAGGATGCACCACATGACTGTGTGCTGGAAGTGTGCCCTACTCGTCGGTAGGCTACAAGTCCACTTAATGCGCCCAGATAACGGGATTACCTATAGCTGGAAATCTCTTCATGTCTACTGAATTATTCTAGTTTATTACTCTTAGTTAATTATAGTAGGTATCCCTGACCGTGGTACTCAGGGATCCCATCATAGACATGATGCAAGACAATACTGGTTTATTGTGCAAACGCAATCATCCACGGTGTCCAGGTTAGTCATTCTTGTTAGGTCATGTCACGTTAGCCGTCGCAACAGCAATTCGAGATAATCATGTCAGGTATGCTTGTCCTGCCATGCCGTGTTCAATTATTATTCACAAACCTATTAAATAAATTCATGATTATCAAGTTCATGATAAAAGGGCTATAGAAGAGCCAAGCTTAAGGAAAATAAAACCAAAGTGACATGCTGACATAAGACCAAGTCAGCCAAGGCCATACGCTCAGTGCAAAAGTCATACGCTCAGGTCAGGCTACGCTCAAGTCAAGCTACGCTCAGGTAAGCCTACACTCAGGTAAGCCTACGCTCAGGTAAGCGTACGCTCAGGTAAGCCTACGCTCACAAAGGGCAGCGTATGAGGTCCATACGACCCCTTGTCACACAAGTGAGCGTATGCAAGACATACGCTCCAAAAAGGCAGCGTATGAACTTCATACGACTCCTTGTCACACAAGCGACCGTATGCGAGTCATACGCCTCCAAAAGGCAGCGTATGGACTCCATACGACTCATGGCTATCCAAGTGAGTGTATGCAAGTCATACGCTCCAAAAAGGCAGCGTATGGACTCCATACGACTCCTTGTTAAGCAAGCAAGCGTATGCAAGTCATACGCTTCTAAAAGGCAGCGTATGGGGTCTACTGCGCTACGCTAAAGAGTGCGCACAGCTTAGTAACGCAAGCTAAAAAGCTCGCACACTGCTCACTGTCTTCTCCAAACAGCAGGAACTCCATGGTTGAACCCTAAGCTTCCAAAGTCCATAACTTGGTCAAAACAAGTCCAAATCCAACTTTCCAAAGGTCAAAATTGGGTAGAAGGAAGTTCTCTACCACACGGAACCATCAAAACTTGAAAACAAGGGAATTTAATAGATCAAAACCAGGAAAATCCAAAAATGACTAAATTCTAGATCTACAAAAATCTAAGCTTCAAAATAGAAAATGACAAGTTCTAATGTGGATTAGAAAGTTGCAAAGAAGAGGTTAGAACAATAAAAATGGTGGGTTTCTTCATGAAGCAAGATTGCACTTGCCTAGGCTAGGGTTTTCTTGGTTGGTGGTGGAGAGTAATGAAGAAGAAAGAAAATAATGAGGAGAGAGAATGGAAAGAGGTTAATAAATGGGGTTGGTTGTGGTAGGTAGGGGGTTCACCCTTGGTTCATGATGAACCAAGGCTAATCAAGCCTAGTCGAACCAACCCAAGCCAACCCAAACCAAGATGAACCATGGCCAATACGAGATAAAATACGTACACATATTCTTAAATACGTAATACGAACAACAGGCATTACAACATCTGTAATAGGGAGAGGAAATTCATCCTTTGGACAAGCTTTATTAAGATTCCGGAAGTCGATGCAAACTCAAACTTTGCCAATTTTCTTCAAGACTGGAACAACGTTGGCTATCCAATCTGGATGTTGTTCTTCTCGAATAAAGCCATAAGCTATGAGCTTTTTGACTTCATCATCAATCGCGTCCATTATTTCTGGCTTGAATCGCCTTTGCTGTTATTTTACTGGCTTTGTATTATGTAAAATATTCAATTTATGAGTAGCAAGTTTGGGATCTAAACCTGGCATGTCTTCATAATTCCAAGCAAAGACATCAATGTATTCTCGAATAAGAAGAATTAATTCTTACTTATCCGCCGCTGGAAGGTTCTTGCTAATGAATATTGGACGAGGTGATCCGCTTTCTCCTATGTCAATTTGAACCAATTGATCTTCGGTAGGAGGTTCTCGTTGTTCGAATCAGAGTTCCCATTGGGTATCCATTCGTTAAGCCCAAGGATCTGTTTTGAAATTTTCTTCGATATCCTCGTCATAACCTTTCGAGAGTTCAGCGGAGACTATGTTAGAAGATACGATCAATCGATGAACTTGACCGATACTGGTATCAGAATCCCATGATCTGGACTCAAAAGAGTTGGAACGCTTTTCACTATCGAATTCGGAGACTTCTGGAGATAAGACCGGAGGTGAAGTATATCCGAGACCGCTTTTTGTCCTGCTGTAGTATATCTCTGATTTCCTTTCGGAACAACCGTACGGATAGGCGTTCGTCTACCCTTACCGTAATTGAGGCCATTCTTGAAGTCATAACCCATCTTTCGGATGATGTCTTTTGATTGTTGACTATAACGACGAAGTTGGAGACGTCCCATATCATTATTTTTGCTATCATCCGTATAGCTGAATTTTTGTTCTGGCCCTTTACTAAAAAGTATTGGACTCTCACCTCTCTTTCGAGAAGGGACAACAAAATATGAGTTATCTGGATGTTCAAATAATACTTCCGTCTGTAGGGACTGTATGACTCCTATGGTAAATGACTGAAAGCTGTCTAGCATATCTAAATAGCATTTAGTATGATAAATGACATCAGTATACTGAAAAGTAGATACTTTTCATTGATTTGTACATCCATATTTATAACAGGACCTTTAGCCTTAGCAGGCTTGGTCAGATCGATTACAAGTGGAGGAATTGAAGAGGAAGGAGGTTTAGGCTTGTTGCGACGATGGTCGATAACAAGCGGCTCAGAAGAGGTGAGCTCCCTTTTCTCCTTGTTACGACGGAGGTCGATAACTAATGGCTCAGAAGAGGTGAGCTCCTTTGATCTTTGTTACGATGTAAGTCGATAACCAGTAGCTCAGAAGAGGTGAGCTCCCTTTGGTCTTGATTATCACCAGTTGCTTGCTTCTGGGCTGACAGATGAATAGCTAGTGGTTTGGAGGATTGAGGATGAGAGACACGTCCTTTGACAGGTATAATGAGAGTGTCACTGGGTACTGCTTCCTGTTCTTCTTCACCATCCATGGCCAAAACTACTTTCATAAACTCTTCTTTGTACATGTGAGCGTCATTGCAATATGCTTCGACGCCCTTGAAAGGGTAGAGATCCGCAACTTCTTTTTGGACTTTCCCTTTATCATCAACGTTTTGAAGCATTGATGGAGAGTGGAAGGAACAATATTGTGTTCATGAAGGAATGGTCTCCCCAGAAGAGCATTGTAGGAACAACCATGGTTGTCTATAATGTAGAAGGTCACATTCGTACGAAGATTGTCAATTTGGAGTTTTAGGCGTATCTTGCCTAAAGGTTAACTTCTTTCATAGTTGAATCCCAGAATGGTGGTGATAGTGCCAGAGAGGCTATATACTGGAATCTTCGGAGCATCCAACATTGTCTTAGACATGATGCTAAGTGTTGACCCTGGATCTATCAAAATACGATCAACCTTCATGGTATCGATATTTCCTGTAAAGTAGAGAGGACGGTCATGTCGATTGCCTTCCATCAACATGTCATCTTGTATGAAGGTAATATTTGGAATTAATTCCAGCACACTGTGACTGTGGAGACAAGAAATAGGTTTTGATTCAGGTTTTTTGAGAAAAGTTAAGCAAGTGTCTGCCTGCATCAAAGCCTCACTCAGTGTTTCTCGAGTCTCTTTAGAGAGGCGTTAGAGCTCGAAGATAGACAGCCTAGCCGGTGTGTTGGCTAGTTGAGCCAATATATCAAAGTTATATGGCTTTTCAAGTCCAGAGGGGGATAACTTCTTCAAAACTTTGTCGAAGCGGACTTGTTGTTTGCCCTTGTCGGCTGCTGCCAGTTTAGGAAGAATTGGTTCCACAACCGGTAATGATGTAGAAGGGATAACTTCTGTAGAGACAGACTACACTGGAACAGCCTCGATGGACGAAGCAGGATCTTTCTGAGTTTTGGGATGCTCCCATAGATAGGTTTTCCCTGATCTGGTACCCAACAGGATCTTTTCTTCAACTATGGGGTCAAAAGATACCATATTACAGCTCTTTGTCTTGCCCTTGGAGCATTTTTTTTGCTTGGAGGAAAAAGGAGCTTCGAAATCTGAAACAAGATCAGGATGAATCCACATGATCTCGCCATTATCAGGAGATAAGGGGACAAGACCTTCACTTTGTGGAGGAGGAAGATTCTCAATCTCAAGAGTAGTCCAGGGAATGGGGACGATGCCACTCTGCACCACTTGTGGCGGGAAGTCACCGAACTGTACATAAATTATATTAGCTGTAACAGTCTTTTCATCCTGTTGAAGAGTGATAACACCGGCGTTAACTAACTCTTGAATCTTGCCTTTGAGCACATAGAATGCCCGAGTAGGATGCCCTATGAACCTGTGATAAAGATAGTACTTCGGGTGGTCAGTCTTACCGACTTCATCAGGCTTCTTCGGGTCAGGGAGTTGCAATTTATTGTTCTTCAGCAAACAGTCAAAGATGCTCGCTGTATCATTTTTGTCAAAGGAATACTCTACTTTTGGGCGAGGTTCCTTTGGTGGAGGTGCAGAAGGAGTAGCGGCAGATGTGGGTTGAGCCACATTAACAGCCAAGGATTCCTTGTTCTTGAGGTTGATATTCAAGGTTTCTTTGCCCTTGCGATTGTTCTGGCGATTACCACTACCGGATGCAGAAGACTCATCTCGATCAGGGTTAGACATATGTACCCCCAACTGTTTGAACTTCTCGGCACTCACTTCAGCTACTTTAGCATTGACAATGAATGACAGCCAGTCCTGGAACTGTGTTGACCCCATCCACATACTGATAATAGGCAACAAGTTTGACTTATAAGTGTCTATCTTACAATAGATGGGGTTCCGGGAGGCATTTTGAGTGCTTCTCGGCAGAATCGTTCAATGAAACTTTCAGTAGTTTCATTATGTCTTTGCTTGATCTTGTTGAGGGCGGATATAGTTATATCGTTGATACCCTCATAGAATCGTTCTAGGAACATCTGCTTAAGCCCGGCAAATGAAGTGATAGAGCCGTCAGGCAGGCTGCGGTACCAATCATATGCTGTACCGGCTAAACAGCCGACAAAGACTCTGGTAAGAAGAGCATCACTTTGGAGGGAGCTGGACAGTCATTACCTCAAAATGGATAATGAACTGACTCGGAGAAGTGCTACCGTCAAACAGCGTGATTGTAGGAATTTTCTACTTTGGAGGGAATGGAACTTCCTTCCATTCTACTGGATAAGGTTGTTTGATCCCCAACCTTTGTAGACCGTCTTTCTCATTGAAGGCCTCGAACTGATTACGTAGTAGTTTTATAGCCTCATTGGCATCTCCTGAGGATGGAGAAGTAATAGGCTGGCTCACAGTATTAGGAGGAGGAACGGCATGGTAAGCACTATCCCCAGCTTCTGAATGACTGGGTGTAACTTGAATAGGTATTGAGGCTACAGGAGGGGACGGTACCCCCAGACCTGCATTGACAGGCACCAATGATGCTATAATCTCGGGATTGGCAGCAGGTGCACTTGGTGATACTGTATGTTGAGCTATGATAACAGTATACATACTTACGATCATTTCAGCCATGGTCTTCAATTTATCTTCCAGTGTAGCGATTCGTTGTTCTTGACTGGCCGAACTAGAAGCATCTGGATATTCAGTGAAAAAATAGGCTGACACTTCTCTGGGCACAGTAGAAGACACTATCTGTTCAGAGCTTTCACTGTATGCATCGTAATCAGAGAAAGAATCGTCCCCTGAATGAGAGACGAAGAAGTGACCAGAAGGATCTTGGAGAAGATCTCTACGACCGGCTGTGTCTCGACTTTGAGATAGGGTGTGTCGGAATACTCCTTCAGAGGATTCATGGAGTAAATCTAGATATCGTTGACTAGGCTTACGGGGTTTGCCATGCTTTGAACACTTCCTACCCTAGTGTCTCGGTAAGCCATGTCTACAGAGGCATAGAGCACCTCGTCTTCATCTTTGGACATTGGTTCAGAAGTTAAACGTTCGAAGACAGATCGTTTTGTCGTCTGGCAACAACAATTAAGAACCACTTTATGATTACAATGGTGTTCCAATGGTTGGATTAGAGGTATTGAGGTGTTGTTCCGCTTCTGCTTGAGGTATTCCCGAAGGTCAGGGATATGTTCTTTGACGACATTCGAAACAAGATTTTAATTCTTCAGATGCCTTGTCCCGTGGGTATACAAAGAAGTACTCAACTCATTGGCATAGGTATCAGGATTTTTCCTCCTGGAAGTTTGCTTCTAATGCAAGTTTGTCTTCGGCATTGGTTGCTTGCGTTTCATAGAAACTGGTCTATTGAGATAAGTCCGTAAATCGGTAAACTCACCCCCAGGGGCTTCTGTCTGAGACACCAGCAATTTCCCCTGCTTTGAGCAGGACATCCGAAGAGTTGGGAGATATTGGAAATGTGCTATTGGAGTGGGCAAAATACCTCTCTGATCAATATTCTTCCCTTTAGTAGGAAGAGAAGAACTCTTGTTTGAGAGGTTTTTTGTACTGTTTGGTGCCGAGGCACGTTCAGATGGATCTTCTGAGGTAAAAACCGAAGAAGACTGAGAAAAGTCCAAAGGGCCTTTTTCTTTATTTTGTGAAGAAGGGTTGGCTAAAGAGCGTTTCCCTCTGTTAGACAAAGGAGGAATAGCCAAAAGACCACCCCCTATGGGTTGCGCAGGAACAAAAGAATGAACAACTTACCCTCTGGAAGTGATGACAGGGGGCTCCGTGGCCATAGCACAAGCAGGAGGTGTAACCTGTTGTAACACCCAGTTTTTCCAAATGAAGGTAATTTTGAATTTTTGTATTTTAATTTATTTTATTATGGTATTTAAAATTTTCCATGATTTTTGGTAATTTTTAATCATTTAAAACTATTTTAAATCATGACTTATGATTTCGTGTCTTGCTAGTGTAACCCTAGAGCCTAGCCTTGTGATTAGGGTATTTCATTTATCATTCTAGTTTGAGGGGTATTTTAGTCATTTTTGTAATTTTGGAAATTATTTGGAATTATTATGTATTATTTTGATTCATTAGAATTTATGTGATTTTTTAGTGATTTTTAGTATAATTGATTTTGGTCCTATAGTTGACTTTGACTAGTGTTGACTTTGGAGACTAACCTAGAGGCTAACCTAGGTCATGACTATTTGATTAGGATATGGAACCCTAGCTCGACCTATGTTAGTGATAATAAACCCATTAGATTTAATTTGGGGAGAATAGAATTTGAATTGATTAGGAAATGACTTGTGATTCCACAAGTCATGATTAGTGATTTTGGCCCATGGAAGCCCATAGATCACCATTGGTACCCAAACCCTCACCCTAATCAGCACATGGCAGCCAACCTAGGGTTTCACACCCTATTTCATGCCTCTTCCATTTGTTCTTGCCTCTTTTATTGTTTTTCTTCTCAAGCTTGGAGAAAGAGGTATGGCCATCTTCCCTAATCCACAACTTTCCCATTTTAACTCCTTTTTGGCTCAAACCACTTGCATTAGATTCTAATTGTCTCCCTCTTGCTGATCATGGAGGATAATCCCAGCCTTGGGGCAATTTGGAGAGTTTGGCTAACAAGGAGAAACCCCCATTTTGGAGCTTTTCATTGGAATTTCAACATATAGGTAAATCCCTATTCTTTCCACTAAATTTCATTTTCTTTGCATAGATAGGAAGCCCTAGGTGTCCCCTAGCCGTAGGTATTGGTTTTGTGTCAATTCTTGTTCGTTTGGTGTCCGTATCGGACACGTATGAAGGTGTCTATGCATGTGTTTGATGAAATGTCACAAAGGAAATTTATTGCTATTTTTGAAAAAGTATTTGAATGAAAATATTGATTTAAATGTGTTTACTAATTGACACGAACCTGGGGGCTACCACTGACAGCATGTCCCCAAAGTTTGGAGACATCTGGTCGAGTGTCTAGAGAGAAATCGGGCCCGCACTGACACGTGCTGTCGCGCAGGCAGCTGTACACGAGCACAGACACTCACAAACGTACGTTCGTGTCCTTTGTAGACACCTTGTGGACACGGTATAGGACCCTAGGTACCTAGCCCTACACTAGGTTGACACTTGGACACGACCACGTGGGTTGTGTCGTGTCGTGTCGTGCGCACGGACACTGTGAACACGTGCACGAGGAGTGGCCTTTTTGTGCACTATTTTCGTATTTGATTCGAATGGACACGTTTGTGTCCACTTGGGTGGACACAAACTCGTTGTGGGACACGTGCACATTATGTATTCACATTACCAACCTTTAGTTTAGCATTTTAGCTTAGTTTTGTTGATCAAATCTCGATTACCCCTATGTTTCCTGAAACTGTGAAACAGTTCACTATTTTCCTATTTTCCAAATTTTTAGTATGAGTTTTAGCTTCGATTTTAACCTATTCTATGATGTTAATTTCATGTAATTAAAGCTCTAATATGTTCCCCTATGTGATTCCTATGTGTGTGTCGATTTGGTTTGATTTGGGACTGTTTTGGGTTCAAAAACTGAAATGAAGTCTAGGACTGAAAAACTAGAAAATTGTGAACTGTTCAAACTGATTTTTGGGTTTTATTGTGTACTATGGAATGATTCCAATGTTGTATAAACCTGGGTATGATTTGAATGGGCTGTTTTAACTGAGTTTGTGAACTGGAATTGATTCCATTCCCTTCTTCACTGTTTCACTATTTTTTTAGAATTTCAGTTTTTATTATGTGTATATAGTGCACTGATTTCCTATTGTTTCACACTGTTTTCATGCATCTATCGCACACACACACACCCTAGTGTCTAAGCCTCACACACTATCAAGTCACTCCATACACACACACAATCCCTCTCACACTCATTGGTTTTATGTACTCTCTCACACACAAGTCACACACACACATACCTCACTTCACTCACTACACACACACAAACACATGTTCACATGTCCTGCTAACACTCATTTTCTGTCATAGTGCACACTGTCATTTAAATGCTAAAGACACATGATGTCATATTCACACATTGAACTTCCTGGAAACACTAAACCATTGTTCCTATACACACATATGTTTCACACACATTCCACATTTTTTTCCTGTCACACAATCTCACTCTAACATTATACACCCTGTTATGTTTTAATGCACACTGTATTTCTTGTCTTAGGTTTCCTGAGATTCCACTACACACATCCATACATACACAGGTACACTGTATTCCTCACACATTCACTCCTACACACATATCCTTAAACCCTCTACTCACACATCCTTGCATCACACTACCATATCACCTCTATTGACACTACCACACACACATGCATACACTCCCATGTACCCATGTAGCTGTCCCTTATCTGTCCCTAACGGGTCCTTAACACAGCTCACAAAACACAGCCTTGTTTCAGCCTTAAACAGCCCTATGTTAGCCCCTTTGTTCAGCATTAGAAGCACTCCTATACCAGTCCTAAAACTAGTCCAATGCAAAGCCACTTAGCCACTAAAGTCAGTCCATATTAGCCTTTAGATTCAGCCATTATGCAAGCCCAAATCAGTCCATGTTCAGGCCCATATTAGCCTATAGGACAGCCCCTCAAATCAGCCTTTATATGCATCCTATATGTGTTATATATATGAGTTTAGACATGAGTTTAGATATGTATTTACATATATGAGTATATATATGTATGTGTGTGTGTGAGCCTATAGAAGTTAGTTATGTGCCTATAGGTTAGCCTATGTGCAAACCTATAGGAAAGCTTATAGGTGACTGATATATATATATATATATATATATATATATATATATATATATATATATTTATATATATATATATATATATATATATATATATATATATATATATATATGATATGCAATGTAGGATATAATGTATATATGAATGAATGAAGGTAAAATACAAGTTGTATGTTAGGTGATGCAATGCTCAATGTTTAACAAATCCTATATTACCTCATGTAGCCCTTACACTATGTCCCTACACATTGCTATGACACTATGTTGACACTATCACTATGACACTGGTTCACATTGACGCATTTATACTATGTCCCTACACATTGCTATGACACTATGTTGACACTATCACTATGACACTGGTTCACATTGATGCATATTGTACTTGGCCTTTCCTACATGTTCACTCACCCCTATTCTCTTTATATATATGTTTTGTGTGATTAGCTTAGCTTGGTTTGGCTTGTGCTTGTATTTGATTTCTAGCCTAGGCTTGGTTAGGCCTAGTGAGACTAATTAGACTTGTTGGGCTAGGACTTGACCTAGTTGACCAAGTTTGACTAGTCTAGTTGACTAGAGTTGACCGAGAGTTGACTTTGGTCTAGTTTGACCTAGACAGAATGCAGATGCATTGTACATTTCATATATCACCCTCTGTATACATCTTGACTTGTGTTACTCTAACTAGGAGTCAGGTACCTTATCTCGGACAGTACATTTACTTCAGACATTCAGATACCAGGCGAGTACATACTCTGATCATTTAATATCCTGCTTAGAATTATTTTCTGCATTAAATTATTTTACTTGATACTGTCACGTTGGTCACACGGATTAGTACTATATGGATTCCTTCTTGAGATGTTATCCCTTTAGGGAGCATCGGGGTACTCTATGTTCTGTGCGTTTCACTTACATGGCGTATCACTATGCTTCTTTGGTTCTTTGATCACTTGTGACATATACCCATATGATCACAGAGTCTTCTTTGAATCCTTATCCCATTTATGGGACTACTATGTACCACCCTTTGGGGGCTTATCACCCTTCGGGGGCTTACCACCCTTTGGGGGCTTATCACCCTTTGGGGGCTTACCACCCTTTGGGGGCTTATCACACTTTGGGGGCTTATCACCCTTTGGGGGCTTACCACCCTTCGGGGGCTGTTACATAGAATCATAACATAACCTGTTTGGATCCTTGTTTATTAATTGGGGGTACGGAAGAGTATAAATGGCCATGTGAACAATTCCAAAGTAGAATAGCCATGTACGCCTCTTTAGTATAGCCATGCGCAAATCAAGCCGTTCACATGTCGACTTTGTACTCTAAATCACTAGTCACTGGTAGCTCTCTACTTATAATAGATATTTCTATTACAGTTCTCTCTCTGTTTACATACTGCACTTCCTTCAGTATCTATATCTTACTTTACTTCATGATTATATTTTCTAACCTACTATGAACTGTTGAGATGTACTGTGCTCGCTCCCGTCCTGACTGGACCTGTTGAAAATTTTACAGAGGATGATAAGGAACCCTGCACCCCTTATTTTGGAGCTTGCCTAGATGACACTCGCGACCTGGACCCCTGGGGAGGTTCAGGCAGCTGCTGAGGACGATACCTTGCATAGTAGATAGATAGCTTAGACTGTTCTTTCTTTTCATGTTTAGCTGCTGTCTTTATTTTTGGAGTTGTATATTTTAGAGATGTTGAGACTTGTATTTCATTTTTGTTGTACCTCAGTTGAGGATTCTCTTATCTATTTTATCGTGCTATATTCTATCTCTAGATTGTGATTGAGTTGTACCTCTGTGTTGGCCTCCTTATGGAGAGTATTCATATTATGTTAGTTATAGTTCATGACCTAGAACAGCGTTCTACCGCCGACACTGCGACGTAGGCTGGGCGACGTTACGCTCTCGTACCCTCACAGTGGGTACGGATCGTGACACGTTTTTATTGGTGGCCCATGCATGTCGAGTTTGTGTAGTGGTATTCGAACTAGAGTACCACTACAGCCTGCAGTAGGATTTGGATTATTTTGAGGTACTCAATCACATTAGGAAAAACTCTTAACTGGATTCCTGCCATCTAAATTCCTGATACTTCCTTGAATAACTGTCCTTCTTTGAATTATCGTTTCTATCTCAGTATTGATTCCTTGTTTGATCTGTCTCCAGGATGGTGATTGAGACCCGATCGCATCGCTCTGGTCCAGCAGACGCTGGTGAGAGGCCTTCCACCCCTAGCCTGATCGTGGACGTTGGGACCACAGCACCCTCTATTTCTGCTCATATAGGAGCTTCTGCAGCTTTTGGAAGTGCACCTCCACCTGTCCGGAGGTCTTCCCCCGTCATTCCAGATATGTACCAGCAGCAGTTACCTTCAGGGACAGTAGATACGGCTCAGATGTTTACCCTCTTTCAGTGATTCATGGAGTTTCAGCAACAGATACAGCAGAGCCAGTCTGCTGATATCCGACAGAGCATACAAGATACTCACCAGTTGGTCAGGACGACAGTGGAGCTGTTGGCTGCTCAGCCACATGGAGGCCAGATGCAGCCGTATCAGCCGAGGACTCCAGACATCTATTCCTTCAAGAAGATGGGACCCCGAGACTTCAAGGGTACAGAGGGCATCGTATAAGCTGACGATTGGATAGAGCACATTGAGGAGATATTCTGATTGACACAGATACCAGCAGAATTACAGATCGAGGCAGCCACCAGTCAGATGCAGGACTTAGCCCGTACCTGGTACCAGACGGACCCGAGGGTTGGTACAGCCGGTCAGACTTGGGTAGCGTTCAAGAAACTGTTCAAGAAGAAATTCTTTCCCGATACCGCACTCCGTGCTTTAGAGGCGCAGTTCGAGAGTTTGGTTCAGGGGAACCAGACCGTTGAGGAGTACGCTGGAGAGTTCAGCCGTTTGAGCAGATTCATCGAGGATCTTACCGAGGTCGGGAAGGCGAGGAGGTTCCGCAGGGGTTTGATCAGAGAGATCAAGTCATATACCAAGAGCGACCGCGATACCACTTTCGAGCAGATTCTGGTAGAAGCCACGACAGCGAAGGACGATCTTGGACTGAAGGAGAAAAGGATGCGAGATACTCAGGGAGCTACTGGTAGTGCTGTCCCGGCCAAGAGGCCCCACCTACAGTTTCAGCAGCAGATGCCCCGTTTGCAGATTCAGCCGCAGTATCCGCAGTAGATGCCACCCCTACAGATTCAGCAGCAGTACCAGCAGCCGAGGGTCTACTTTCAGTAGCGGCAGTTTCAGGACCGTGTACCCTTTCAGCAGGCACAACAGCCACAGACGCAGCAGCAGGCCCCGGAACAGCAGCTTGTCATTATTTGCCCATTCTATAAGAGACCAGGGCATGGTTGGGGCGAATGCTAGAAGAGGCTGGGCAGATGTTTGCTTTGTGGAGGATCCGATCATCGTCTGAGAGAGTGTCCCGAGTCATCGGGACAGGAAGTTCAGGAAGTAGGAGCTAGGGCTCCGGTAGGCCAGCAGCGGGGATTTCCCTTACCGACTCAGCAGCAGAGGTACATGCAGCATCAGCAGCAGGCCAGGGGAGGCCAGCAGGGGCGAGCTTTTGCCAGGACAGGCCGTTGGAGATCTAGTTGCAGGTTTCATTCCTTGATTCCATTTCTGCAGTTGCCTCTTATAACTGCCTTGAAATTTTGATTCCCTCTGTTCCTTGATAATTTATCAATTTTTTCCTGTTGTTCTTGTGTTATGTTTAATTTTCTTCTGAGATGAATCATATGGGCTAGGTCACCCAGTTACGGAATCTAGAATCTTTGATAGTCGTGTTAGCTGGCATAGTGAGGACATATAGTCAGATTTAGGACATATTTCTTGGGTGTGAGAATTTAAGGTTTTCGCTGCCAAGCATGCGACAATAGGAAAATTTTAAATACCATGATTCTAGAGGTATGTGCCTTAGTTGAGGACTCTGTGATTATCGTAGCCTTGTTCACTAGCACGACGAAGATTCTGAGTATCATGATTTTGGACAGATGCATATGATTATCTGATGGTATGTTTGAGACTTTGATTGTGGGGTGTTTGACCTAGAAGGCCTGCTACCATCTTAATTTCGAGGACAAAATTTTTATAAGGTGGGTAGGATTATAACACCCAGTTTTTCCAAATGAGGGTAATTTTGAAATTTTGTATTTTAATTTATTTAATTATGGTATTTAAAATTTTCTATGATTTTTGGTAATTTTTAATCATTTAAAACTATTTTAAATCATGACTTATGATTTGGTGTCTTGCTAGTGTAACCCTAGAGCCTAGCCTTGTGATTAGGGTATTTCATTTATCATTCTAGTTTGAGGGATATTTTAGTCATTTTTATAATTTTGGGAATTATTTGGAATTATTATGTATTATTTTGAATCATTAGAATTTATGTGATTTTTAGTAATTTTTAGTATAATTGATTTTGGTCCTATAGTTGACTTTGACTAGTGTTGACTTTGGAGACTAACCTAGAGGCTAACCTAGGTCATGACTATTTGATTAGGATATGGAACCCTAGCTCGACCTAAGTTAGTGATAATAAACCCATTAGATTTAATTTGGGGAAAATAGGATTTGAATTGATTAGGAAATGACTTGTGATTCCATAAGTCATGATTAGTGATTTTGGCCCATGGAAGCCCATAGATCACCATTGGAACCCAAACCCTCACCCTAATCAGCCCATGGCAGCCAACCTAGGGTTTCACACCCTATTTAATGCCTCTTCCATTTGTTCTTACCTCTTTTATTGTTTTTCTTCTCAAGGTTGGAGAAAGAGGTATGGCCATCTTCCCTAATCCACAACTTTCCCATTTTAACTCCTTTTTGGCTCAAACCACTTACATTAGATTCTAATTGTCTCCCTCTTGCTGATCATGGAGGATAATCCCAGCCTTGGGGCAATTTGGAGAGTTTGGCTAACAAGGAGAAACCCCCATTTTTAGAGCTTTTTATTGGAATTTCAACATATAGGTAAATCCCTATTCTCTCCACTAAATTTTGTTTTCTTTGCATGGATAGGAAGCCCTAGGTGTCCCCTAGCCGTAGGTATTGGTTTTTTGTCAATTCGTGTTCGTTTGGTGTCCGTATCGGACATGTATCAAGGTGTCTATGCATGTATTTGATGAAATGTCACAAAGAAAATTTACTGCTATTTTTGAAAAATTATTTGAATGAAAATATTGATTTAAATGTGTTTACTAATTTCCCCATGGACTGAGCACGAATTCGAGTCGTGTCCGTGTCCAAAACGGACACGAACACGCCCGCAGCAGCCTTAGGGTAGTGCCCTGCTACTCGAGCATTAGTTCTCCACTTGTAGGACACTTGGACACCTAAAAATTGACACGAACCTGGGGGCTACCACTGACAGCATGTCTCCAAAGTTGGGGGACATTTGGTCGAGTGTCCAGAGAGAAATCGAGCCCGCACTGACACGCCTTGTCGCACGCAGGCGCTGTACACGAGCACAGACACGCACAAATGTGCGTTCGTGTCCTCTGTAGACACCTTGTGGACACGGTGCAGGACCCTAGGTACCTAGCCCTACACTAGGTTGACACTTGGACACGACCACGTGGGTTGTGTCGTATCGTGTCGTGCGCACGGACACTGTGAACACGTGCACGAGGAGTAGCCTATTTGTGCACTATTTTCGTATTTGATTCGAATGGGCACGTTTGTATCCACTTGGGTGGACACAAACTCATTGTGGGACACGTGCACATTATGTATTCACATTACCAACCTTTACTTTAGCATTTTAGCTTAGTTTTGTTGATCAAATCTCGATTACCCCTATGTTTCCTGAAACTGTGAAACAGTTCACTATTTTTCTATTTTCTAGATTTTTAGTATGAGTTTTAGATTCGATTTTAACATATTCTATGATGTTAATTTCATGTAATTAAAGCTCTAATATGTTCCCCTATGTGATTCCTATGTGTGTGTCGATTTTGGTTTGATTTGGGACTGTTTTGGGTTCAAAAACTGAGAATGAAGTCTAGGACTGAAAAACTAGAAAATTATGATCTGTTCAAACTGATTTTTGGGTTTTATTGTGAACTATGGAATGATTCCAATGTTGTATAAACCTGGGTATGATTTGAATGGACTGTTTTAACTGAGTTTGTGAACTGGAATTGATTCCATTCCCTTCTTCACTGTTTCACTATTTTTTTAAGAATTTCAGTTTTTATTATGTGTATATAGTGCACTGATTTCCTATTGTTTCACACTGTTTTCATGCATCTATCGCACACACACACCCTAGTATCTAAGCCTCACACACTCTCAAGTCACACCATACACACACACAATCCCTCTCACACTCATTGGTTTTATGTACTCTCTCACACACAAGTCACACACACACATGCCTCACTTAACTCACTACACACACACACAAACACATGTTCACATGTCCTGCTAACACTCATTTCCTGTCATAGTGCACACTGTCATTTAAATGCTAAAGACACATGATGTCATATTCACACATTGAACTTCCTGGAAACACTAAACCATTGTTCCTATACTCACATATGTTTCACACACATTCCATATTTTTTTTCTGTCACACAATCTCACTCTAACATTATACACCCTGTTATGTTTTAATATACACTGTATTTCTTGTCTTGGGTTTCCTGAGATTCTACTACACACACCCACACATACACAGGTACACTGTATTCCTCACACATTCACTCCCGCACACATGTCCTTAAACCCTCTACTCACACATCCTTGAATCATACTACCATATCACCTCTATTGACACTACCACACACACATGCATACACTCCCATGTACCTATGTAGCTGTCCCTTACCTGTCCCCAACAGGTCCTTAACACAGCTCACAAAACACAGCCTTGTTTCAGCCTTAAACAACCCTATATTAGCCCCTTTGTTCAGTATTAGTAGCACTCCTATACCAGTCCTAAAACCAGTCCAATGCACAGCCATTTAGCCACTAAAGTCAGTCCATATTAGCCTTTAGATTCAGCCATTAGGCAAGCCCAAATCAGTCCATGTTCAGGCCCATATTAGCCTATAGGACAGCCCCTCAAATCAGCCTTTATATGCATCCTATATGTGTTATATATATGAGTTTAGACATGAGTTTAGACATGTATTTATATATATGAGTATATATATGTATGTGTGTGTGTGAGCCTATAGAAGTTAATTATGTGCCTATAGGTTAGCCTATGTGCAAACCTATAGGAAAGCTTATAGGTGAGTAATATATATATATATATATATATATATATATATATATATAATATATATATATATATATATATATATATATATATATATATATATATATATATATATATATATTAGTGTGTGTTATATATGATATGCAATGTAGGATACAATGTATATATGAATGAATGAATTAAGGTAAAATGCAAGTTGTTCGTAAGGTGATGCAATGCTCAATGTTAACAAATCCTATATTACCTCATGTACCCCTTACACTATGTCCCTACACATTGCTATGACACTATGTTGACACTATCACTATGACACTGGTTCACATTGATGCATATTGCACTTGGCCTTTCCTACATGTTCACTCACCCCTATTCTCTCTATATATATGTTGTGTGTGATTAGCTTAGCTTGGTTTGGCTTGTGCTTGTATTTGATTTCTAACCTAGGCTTGGTTAGGCCTAGTGATACTTATTAGACTTGTTGGGCTAGGACTTGACCTAGTTGACCTAGTTTGACTAGTCTAGTTGACTAGAGTTGACCGAGAGTTGACTTTGGTCTAGTTTGACCTAGACAGCATACAGATACATTGTACATTTTATATAACACCCTCTGTATACATCTTTACTTGTGTTGCTCTAACTAGGAGTCAGGTACCTTATCTCGGACAGTATATTTACTTTAGACATTCAGATACCAGGCGAGTACATTCTCTGATCATTTCATATCCTGCTTAGAATTATTTTTTGCATTAAATTACTTTACTTGATACTGTCACGTTGGTCACACGGATTAGTACTATATGGATCCCTTCTTGAGATATTATCCCTTCAGGGAGCATCGGGGTACTCTATGTTCTGTGCGTTTCACTTACATGGCGTATCACTATGCTTCTTTGGTTCTTTGATCACTTGTGACATATACCCATATGATCACAGAGTCTTCTTTGAATCCTTATCCCATTTATGGGACTACTACGTACCACCCTTTGGGGGCTTATCACCCTTCGGGGGCTTACCACCCTTTGGGGGCTTATCACCCTTTAGGGGCTTACCATACTTTGGGGGCTTATCACCCTTTGGGGGCTTATCACCCTTTGGAGGCTTACCACCATTCGGGGCTGTTACATAGAATCATAACATAACCTGTTTGGATCCTTGTGTATTAATTGTGGGTACGGGGGAGTATAAATAGCCATGTGAACAATTCCAAAGTAGAATAGCCATGTACGCCTCTTTAGTATAACCATGTACAAATCAAGCCGTTCACATGTCGACTTTGTACTCTAAATCACTAGTCACTGGTAGCTCTATACTTATAGTAGATATTTCTATTACAGTTCTCTCTCTGTTTACATACTGCATTTTCTTCAGTATCTATATCTTACTTTACTGCATGATTATATTTTCTAACCTGCTATGAACTGTTGAGATGTACTGTGCTCGCTCCCGTCCTGACTGGACCTGTTAAAATTTTTACAAAGGATGATGAGGAACCCTGCACACCTTAATTTGGAGCTTGCCTAGATGACACTCGCGACCTGGACCCCTAAGGAGGTTCAGGCAGCTGCTGAGGACGATACCTTGCATAGTGTAGATAGATAGCTTAGACTGTTCTTTCTTTTCATGTTTAGCTGTTGTCTTTATTTTTGGAGTTGTATATTTTAGAGATGTTGAGACTTGTATTTCATTTCTGTTGTACCTCAGTTGAGGATTCTCTTATTTATTTTATCGTGCCATATTCTATCTCTAGATTATGATTGAGTTGTACCTCTGTGTTGGCCTCCTTATGGAGAATATTCATATTATGTTAGTTATAGTTCATGACCAAGAACAACGTTCTACCGTCGACACTGCGGCGAAGGCTGGGCGTCGTTACGCTCTTGTACCCTCACAGTGGGTGCGGGTCGTGACACCTGTGTTCTAGAAGAAGCAGCAAGTGAAGTCTTGACTTCAGAGGGCCTAGGTTGCGCTCTATTTAAAGGAGTAGTGGATTGCGCAGGAGGGACAGAACTCGCCAACTGTGCCAGAGCAAGAGGGGTTTTGAACTTTAACATAGCAGCATAAGATATAGATTGTGCTGTGGCAAGAGGAGTAATATGCGGCGTATAGACTGTAGGAGCTCTGGCTTGCACCTTAGCAGGGAGGGTGATGGACTGTGCAGCAGCTGTAGGGGCTCTGGCTTACATCTTGGCAGAGAGTGTAATGGGTTGCGCAGGAGCAGAAGTGGCTACTGGCTTCATGTCAGAAGAAACAATAGGTTGCACAGAGGACTTTGGGATCCATTTTGAATGGACCTTGCTCTTGCCAGAGGTCACAGTGTGCCGAGTAGCCCCATAATTGATCATTGCTTCGTAGACAGTCTGGTTGACCTTCACAACCAGCGTCTTCTGCGTCTTTCTGATAGACGCAGCGTCACATTGAGTTGACACTTCCTCGTCGGAGGAGAAAGTCGTTCCCAGCAGAGTCGCCATTTTGTTTGCAAAAATAAAAGTCTTTTATTTCATAAACTTTAAAGAATAGTACAAGAGTACAATGAATTCTGGGAAAGTACAACTATAGGAATTCGATCTGAAGATGATCGCTTTATCCCTTGGACGATGTGAACTTTGAAGACGATAGCCTTTGAAGAATGCAGCAGCACTTGGACAAGAACTCCTGATCTCTGATGATAATATGATCTGATCTTCTTAATGAAGGACTTGAAACTCTATTTATAGAGTTCTAGAAATAACTATTTTGTAGTTATTCTGGATTATACATGATGAACTGCGCTGTCGACAGACTGCACAAACTGCAAACTGCGCTGGCCTATTGGGCAGTTGCTCGATCGTGGGCTAACTGTATTCAGACGCATGGCATTGTTTGACTGAAATGTGCTTGGTCGTGTACAGGCGATTGCCACGTTGCGAGCAATTGATGGCATGTAAGCCACGTAAAAAATGTAAGTTATTTGATGAATCGTGCCAGGACTAAATCCTCCTTTATATACTGTATTATTAGATTTCAATGCTATTGACACCCGTGCCTTAAACTTTCGATTTTGATCATCTTGGAATGGTAATCCTTCATAATTAATTCCTAGTTGTCCTTACCAGTTTATATAGGATGGTAGACTGTCCCTTTGCACCTCCTTATGAGGGAGCTAGGCCACCTATAGCTCAGCACCAGAGGGGTGGAGCTTTGCGATGGCGGTCGAGGAGACCGACGCTGCAGGTGATGGGTTAGCAGGTTTGTCCTTCTCATTCTTCTTCCCTATTTTTCTGTGTGATTCTATTAGTACCTGCCAGGATATAGTTGTGATTGCTAGATAGTGTAGCTACCCTGTTCGAGACTATGAAATCACGACCAGTAGGATTGTGTTGCTTCGACCTTGATTGATTGGGATTTGACCTAGGAAAGGTGCGATCATCTTAATTTCGAGGACGAAATTTTTATAAGGTGGGTAGGATTGTAACACCCAGTTTTCTAGATGAGGGTATTTTTAAAATTTTGTAATTATAATTATTATTTATTGATATTTATTTCATATTATGATTTTTAATAATTTTTTAATTATTTTAAACTATTTAAATTCATGACTTGTGATTTTGGTGTTTTGCTAGTGAAACCGTAGAGACTGCCTACCCTAGAACCTAGCCACATGATTAGGGTATTTTTGACATTTTTAGGGTTATTTGAATTTATTATAATTTATTCGAATTTATGGGAATTTTTAGGATTTATTCGGGAATTATTTGAATGATGGTTGACTAGTGTTGACTGGGTAGACTAGCCTAGAAGCTAACCCTAGCCATGGTGACCCTAGTCTAACTTAGGTTAACCTACTTTTAGTCATTAGAAACTAATTTTAGAATGAGGGGATTTGGTTTAGTGAAATTAAGTCATGGTTTATGGTTTCATGAAATGACTTATGACTTCATGACTTGATTAATCATAACTTAAGCCCAAGGGCTAATTTAGGAAACCCTAACCCTAATTCCTTCCTTTATGACTAGCCATAGGGATCCCCACCCTATATAAACACTTATTCTCTAGGGCTTGCCTCTTTCTTTCATTCATTTCATCATTGGAAAAGAAAGGTATTTGTCCCCTTCTAAAAATCTCCATAAATCCATTTTAAGTCCTTTTTAATCCTAGTTTCTTGCATTAGAACCTAATACTCTCCTATTTTCTGATTTTGGGGTTTAATCCCAGCTTTGGGTCAATTTGGAGCTTTTGCCATCAAGAGGAGGAATCCCCCATTTGAAGCTTTTCCCATCTTTTTGTACATATAGGTAAAACCCTTTAAATTGATTTAAAATTCGATTTTCTTTGCATATAGGGCTAGATCTAGGAGTCCCCTAGGTGTTCCTGAAATTTGGGTGAATTTTGTGTTCGTTTGGTATCCGTATCGGATACGTGTCGTAGTGTTGTGTAGGTTGTTGAAATGCCTCAATGGATTGAATGTTAATATTTTTTGAAACAAATTATATATATGGATAGCTCTTTATGTGTATATTAAATATGTATATGACTGAGAACGATTCTGTGGATATTTTGTGTCCAAAACGGACACGCACCTCGTGCACGACACTGCGCACAGGCCACGTGCGGCTGTCCTGCTGCTCGGGCGCCATTGCGAACACGACAAGGACTCTCGTGAGCTGAAACTTGACATACACGTTGTCCTAATGACTGACATGACACTTGTAAATTTTCACGGGTTCTCGATGTGTGTGCACGAAGAAAATTGACCTGCACTGACTTTGTACTGCCTGTGCACACACGAAAATTGTTCACTGATATGCACTATTTTCCTTGGACACGGCTTAAGTGGACACAATACAGACACCTATACATGCTTCCCTACCCTAGGCGTACACGTGTGCACGGCCACGTGTCCCCACGTGGCTTATGTCGTGAGTTGGACACACGTGCACGCGTGTACGACGCAGGCTGTACCCAGCGTGTCTGTGTGTGTTCCTAGACATGGACACATCGTGTTTGACTCTAGGGTGACACAAAAACACTCCTGGGATACGTGCACGTGTGGGGGATCAATTACCAACTAATTAAATTACATATTAACATGTTTTGGTGATTCGAAATTCGAATTCCCTATTTGACTGATACCTACTTTCAGTTCTAAATTCTAAAGTTTAATTCCTTGATTTAAACTGATATTGATGTTTAATTTACCATTTTTGAATCATATATATGCATGTTAGTTTACTGTTAATGATGGGTTAAGTTTTGTGTTTGAGAAATGGATTTTGATTTGATTTTGGGATGTGTGACTGTCATCTGTTTCCTGAAAATTGATTTGGAATGAACTGGGATTCAAAATGGGAATTTAGTTACTGATACCTATTTCTTTGGTCGGTTTGGACACGTCCTGTGGACACATGACACCCTAATGCATGCCACGACACACTCATTCATACTTGTACTTCATTTAACCACTGCATTGCCTGAACAGTATTGGACTTAAAACCTGAATTCATTGTTCAAATCTCTTATTCCTGCAACCCATAGCAGCAGTGTATCCTCATCAAATTCATTTACTGCATCACACATCCACTAGCACACACACACAAAATACCTGCACATGCAACCCTGTTTCCTGGACTGACACACTATTTTTTCCTACACTGTTTTGTAATATCACTCTCACACTCACTGATTCTTTCCACACACACACACACACAGATACACACATTCAAGCACTGTTTCCTATTGAACTGAGACGTTGGGAAATTTCTGAACTGGCATGGTGGTTCCTGTCATTTCACTGCAAATCGAATCATTGCATACACATAACTGTCCTGCATGATCACCCTTATTAACCTGCTGTCCTATCTACCTTGCCATGTGGTTCCCTTTGGTATCAGTCATGTCCAGACCAGGTATCCCAAATCATTTGTTTAGACCATTTATGTGAAGTATCAGACCCCTTTCTTCACTGGTACAGTTCTGTTTTGGGTGTTGTTTTCTGCCATTATATCAGTCCAGTAATGGACTTGATAACTGGCATGGTGGTTCACCACCCACCCTTTAATACCTTGTTCTGCATATTGCATCACTACATTGCATTCAAAATGTTCATTCCTTAGTTCCTTGGGGATGCATTTATGAGTTACATCTCTTAGCATTCAGTCCCCTAGAACATGGTCCTGAAACTATAGAGTTGGATATGAGTGTGTGTGTTAGGGTTAAAAGAAATTAGGATATTAGTAAGTTAGGATTTTAGTTTCATGTTAGGATTGTTATTAGGGATTGTCAGGAACCTTATTGCCATGCCTTGGTTTGAGCTTGGTTTTCATTTGCAGCATGCATTGCCCTGCCTTGGCTTTGCATTGCAGAGCCTTAGCAGCAGTTGCAGCAGCTTGCAAATGCATCAACAGGCAGTAGCATTAGCAGCAGCAGTAGATAGCAGTAACATTGGCCATAGGCCAATGTTGGGTGCAGGCTTAGAGCCTGTATAGGCAGGAGGCAGTGGGTGTTGTGTTTGTATAGGTGATGTGGGGATTTTGTAAGAGTGGGTTAGTGTATCAGAAGTTGGGGTTCTTGTGTGTTTCAGTTAGGATTGAGGGTTAGGATGCTAGTTTATGGGTTAGAGTTAGTATCCTAGTGTCTACACTATTAGAGTATTACTGTTAGCATATTAGGATTAGTTAGTATTAGGATATGTTAGTGCACAGGAGGGGTGACTGATATGTATATGTGTATGTGTTTATTTATATATTTGTGTGAGCTAGAATAGGGGATAATGAGAAGGGGGAGAGATAACTTGCAGGCTATAGCTATTGTGGTATTTGTTTATATGGTTGTAGGAAGGGTAGTGTTGATGTAGAGTATGTCATGGTATGCATATATGATGTTTAGGATATGAGCTTGGTTATGGTAGTGAGTACATTACATCTATGTTTATATGTGATGTTTTATATAGGTATATATATAATGTACCTTAGATATGTGATATGGTATATGTAGAGTTGACTAGATAGTTGACCCTTGACTATGTTGACTAGATAGAGGCCCAAACCCTAAATGTTGACTTGGTTTGACCCAGAGTTGACCAAGTTTGACTTGGACCAAGTTTGACCTAGACAGTTGACCAGGTTTGACTCAGAGTTGACTTTAACCTAGAATTGACTTAGAATCATGTAGATTGCATCATAAACATCATCTGCCTTATTTTAAACACATTATAACCTGTATTACTATATTTAGGACATTGTGACTCCGGTGCAGACATCTGATATTTTACTACTCTTTTCAGAGTATCAGGCGAGTATATTATCTGATAGTTCTTTCATTTACTTGTCAATTACTGTACTTCAGTTCTAGTTAGTTGTATGTGATTCTCTGTTACAACATATATGGATATTCTGGATTCATGTATACGATACACATTTATTTTATGGCCTCTATTTCTGGTATCATCATTTCTGGCTTCTATTACTGGAATCAACTACTGGAATCAATTACTGGAATCATTTACTGGTATCATTGTATTTTGGCTGGACTAGCTTGAATCATTGTGTCGGATTTCTGGATTCACTTGCTGGGAGGGGAAATACTAGAGTAAGACATGTAGACATACCCTATTTCTGGAATCACCCCTTTTGCTGGAATCATACTGGAATGATAGCCATCTCACACCCGGCCAGGTGTGTGATGTGCCGGATTACCCATAGCCATTTACATGTCAATCTCAGTATTTGAAACACACTGCTAGAGTATAGGCTGGACTCACCCTGGAATCATTGATCACTATAACTGGAATCGTCCCTTACTGGATTCATCTTGTACTGGACTTACATTGGAGTTACACTTGTCTACATTGCTGTCTGGACTTTATATCATATTACCCTGGTTCAGCTAGTTCTATTTTACAGTCTTCATTGCTATGATTCTTCTCTTGTTTAGTTATTTTCTTTCCTTGCACTTTATCTGTCTTCTTACCATCACCTGAACATAAATTGCCATATTCATCAATACAACTGTCTATAACTGCTGTATAGTTCTCTGTCATTTACTTGGGTTTTCTAGATGAGATTGTGCTCGTTCCTGTCCTGACTGGACCTGTTGAAAATTTTACAGATGATTGCCCTGAGGACACATGCCCTACATATTACGGACTAGGAGACGGGTTTGCTACCTTTGGCCCCGACACTCAGGTGTGATCGGGATTTAGTTAGTAGACTGGCATCTGTTTTTATTTAGAGCTTGTTGTATAGAATTGAGACTTGAGATGTATTTAAGATTGTTCAAGATGTTATTATTTCAGTAGTTATTGTTGTCTTCAATTTCTTAGTTATATATCTGTGTTATCTTATCGTGCTTAGACTGTGATTGAGTTACACCATAACTTATACTTGTCCTCCGTTCGGAGTAATCATGATGAGTATATTATATACTGCATGAGTTGATGGTTAGTTAGAGACTTAGAACAACGTTCTACCACCGACACTGTGGCGTAGGCTGGGCGCTGTTACGTACTCGTACCCTCACAGTGGGTACGGGTCGTGACACATTATTAGTGGTGGCCCATGCAGGTCAAGAGTCGCGTTAGTGCGATATGGTGGTAGTACGACGACTTAGTTGTACTGCTGCGAGCCTTTGATAGGATTAGGAGATAGGCTTTAACGGAGAGGTTACTCAATCACAGTTAGGACTACTTGAGAGATTCCTGGACGACCCTTGAGAATCTCATTATGAACTTCAAATTGAAAATCCTTTTCCTCTTGTTTTGAGTCACCCTCACTCCTTGATGTTTAAAGAATCTTAGACTATTAACTTCCTTAATCGTTCTTCTTACTTATATTTTGTCTATCTTATGTTGCTAATTTAGCAATAGTTTTGCAAGCTTATCTTATTCAAGCTTGATCATGACATATTTTATTGGGGGCCGGCACCCACTAACATATTGTCTAATCAGAACCGGTGCATGATGGTCTGATCAACCTATTGCACTTTGGTTCGCTTTTCATATGTTATTCTATGTGGAGGGAGACATAGTAAAATTTGCGTTAGAGTCTTATCCACGACAGCTTTGGCAATTCTCTTTTGAATTATTTCTATCGCCTATGAACCACGTATTGTACTTAATAACATCGCCTTTGAACTCTTTATTGTTTTGCCTTTCACATATTTCAGATAGAAAAGGCACTGTACTTGATGGGTCAACCCAAGGTATAATGTTTAGTTTCCCTATCCAAAGGAAGAAATTGCCTTATTTCTATATCCTTGCATTATCCTTTAAATTCTAATTCTTTGATCGTGGCCAGTTGACCGGGTCATCCTCCTTATCATCCAGTGTTTGGGGTCTTATTCAATTGAATAAATTCAATTGTGACATGGATATCAAATCTTGGATACTCGTGCTCAGACTTCAATGGCCTCGTTCTCCATCTTGCCCGAACTTCGATATATCCTGAAATTGATCAACTTAGATCGTGCCAGGACTAAATCCTCCTTTATATACTGTATTATTGGATTTCAATGCTATTGACACCTGTGCCTTAAACTTTCGATTTTGATCATCTTGGAATGGTAACCCTTCATAATTAATTTCTAGTTGTCCTTACCAGTTCATATAGGATGGTAGACTGTCCCTTTGCACCTCCTTTTGAAGGAGCTAGGCCAACTGTAGCTCAACACCAGAGGGGTGGAGCTTTGTGATGGCGGTCGAGGAGACCGACGCTGCAGGTGATGGGTTAGCAGGTTTGTCCTTCTCATTCTTCCTTTCCACTTTTTTGTGTGATTCCATTAGTACCTGCCAGGATATAGTTGTGATTGCTAGATAGTGTAGCTACCCTATTCGAGACTGTGAAATCACGACCAGTAGGATTGTGTTGCTTCGACCTTGATTGATTGGGGGTTTGACCTAGGAAATGTACGATCATCTTAATTTTGAGGATAAAATTTTTATAAGGTGGGTAGGATTGTAACACCCAGTTTTCCAGATGAGGGTATTTTTAAAATTTTGTAATTATAATTATTATTTATTGATATTTATTTTATATTATAATTTTTAGTGATTTTTTAATTATTTTAAACTATTTAAATTCATAACTTGTGATTTTGGTATTTTGCTAGTAAAATCGTAGAGACTGCCTACCCTAGAGCCTAGCCACATGATTAGGGTATTTTTGATATTTTTAGGGTTATTTGAATTTATTATAATTTATTTGAATTTATGGGAATTTTTAGGATTTATTCGGGAATTATTTGAATGATTGTTGACTAGTGTTGACTGGGTAGACTAGCCTAGAAGCTAACCCTAGCCATGGTGACCCTAGTCTAACTTAGGTTAACCTAATTTTAGTCATTAGAAACTAATTTTAGAATGAGAGGATTTGGTTTAGTGAAATTAAGTCATGGTTTATGGTTTCATGAAATGATTTATGACTTCATGACTTGATTAATCGTAACTTAAGCCCATGGGCCAATTTAGGAAACCCTAACCATAATTCCTTCCTTTATGACCAGCCATAGGGATCCCCACCCTATATAAACACTTATTCTCTAGGGCTTGCCTCTTTCTTTCATTTATTTCATCATTGGAAAAGAAAGGTATTTGTCCCCTTCCAAAAATCCCCATAAATCCATTTTAAGTCCTTTTTAATCCTAGTTTCTTGCATTAGAACCTAATACTCTCCTATTTTCTGAATTTGGGGTTTAATCCCAGCTTTGGGTCAATTTGGAGCTTTTGCCATCAAGAGGAGGAATCCCCCATTTGAAGCTTTTCCAAACTTTTTGCACATATAGGTAAAACCCTTTAAATTGATTTAAAATTCAGTTTTCTTTGCATGAAGGGCTAGATCTAGGAGTCCCCTAGGTGTCCCTGAAATTTGGGTGAATTTCGTGTTTGTTTGGTGTCCGTATCGGACACATGTCGTAGTGTTGTGTAGGTGTTTGTTGAAATGCCTCAATGGATTGAATGTTAATATTTTTCGAAACAAATTATATATTTGGATAGCTCTTTATGTGCAGATTAAATATGTATATGACTGAGCATGATTTTGTGGATTTTTTGTATCCAAAACGGACACGCACCTCGTGCACGACACTGCGCACAGGCCCCGTACGGCTGTCCTGCTGCTCGGGCGCCATTGCGGACACGACACAAACTCTCGTGAGCTGAAACATGACACACACGTTGTCCTAATGACTGAAACGAAACTTGTAAATTTTTACGGGTTCTCGATGTGTGTGCACGAAGGAAATTGACCTCCACTGACTTTGTACTGCCTGTGCACACACGAAAATTGTTCACTAATACGTACTGTTTTCCTTGGACACGGCTTAAGTGGACACGATACAGACACCTATACATGCTCCCCTACCCTAGGCGTACATGTGTGCACGGCCACGTATCCCCACGTGGCTTGTGTCGTGAGTTGGACACACGTGCACGCGTGCACGACGCAGGCTGTACCCAGCGTGTCTGTATGTGTTCCTAGACATGGACACGCCGTGTCTGACTCTAGGGTGACACGAAAACACTCTTAGGACACGTGCACGTGTGGGGGATCAATTACCAACTAATTAAATTGCATATTAACATGTTTTGGTGATTCGAAATTCGAATTCCCCATTTGACTGATACCTACTTTCAGTTCTGAATTATAAAGTTTAATTCCCTGATTTAAACTGATATTGATGTTTAATTTACCATGTTTGAATCATACATATGCATGTTAGTTTACTGTTAATGATGGGTTAAGTTTTGTGTTTGAGAAATGGATTTTGATTTGATTTTGGGATGTGTGACTGTCATCCATTTTCTGAAAACTGATTTGGGCTGAACTGGGATTCGAAATAGGAATTTAGTTACTGATACCTATTTCTTTGGTCGGTTTGGACACGTCCTGTGGACACATGACACCCTAATTCATGCCACGACATACTCATTCATACTTGTACTTCATTTAACCACTGTATTCCCTGAACTGTATTGGACTTAAAACCTGAATTCATTGTTCAAATCTCTCATACCTGCAACACATAGCAGCAGTGTATCCTCATCAACTTCATTCACTGCATCACACATCTATTAGCACACACACAAAATTCCTACACACGCAACCCTGTTTCCTGGACTGACACACTATTTTTTCCTACACTGTTTTGTAATATCACTCTCACACTCACTGATTCTTTCCACACACACACACAGGTACACATATTCAAGAACTGTTTCCTATTGAACTGAGACGTTGGGAAATTTCTGGACTGGCATGGTGGTTCCTGTCATTTTACTGCAAATCGAATCATTGCATACACATAACTGTCCTGCATGATCACCCTTATTAACTTGCTGTCCTATCCACCTTGCCATGTGGTTCCCTTTGGTATCAGTCATGTCCAGACCAGGTATCCCAAATCATTTGTTTATACCATTTATGTGAAGTATCAGACCCCTTTCTTCACTGGTACAGTTCTGTTTTGGGTGTTGTTTTCTGCCATTACATAGTCCAGTAATGGACTTGATAATTGGCATGGTGGTTCACCACCCACACTTTAATATCTAGTTCTGCATATTGCATCACTACATTGCATTCAAAATGTTCATTCCTTAGTACCTTGGAGATGCATTTAGGAGTTACATCTCTTAGCATTCAGTCCCCTAGAACATGGTCCTGAACCTATAGGGTTGGATATGAGTGTGTGTGTTGGGGTTAAAGGAAATTAGGATATTAGTAAGTTAGGATTTTAGTTTCATGTTAGGATTTTTATTAGGGATTGTCAGGAACCTTATTGCCATGCCTTGGCTTGGGCTTGGTTTTCATTTGCAGCATGCATTGCCCTGCCTTGGCTTTGCATTGCAGAGCCTTAGCAGCAGTTGCAGCAGCTTGCAAATGCATCAACAGGCAGTGGCATTAGCAGCAACAGTAGATAGCAGTAACATTGGCCATAGGCCAATGTTGGGTGCAGGCTTAGAGCCTGTACAGGCAGGAGGCAGTGGGTGTTGTGTTTGTATAGGTGATGTAGGGATTTTGTAAGAGTGGGTTAGTGTATCAGAGGTTGGGGTTCTTGTGTGTTTCTGTTAGGATTGAGGGTTAGGATGCTAGTTTATGGGTTAGAGTTAGTATCCTATTGTCTACACTGTTAGAGTATTACTGTTAGCATGTTAGGATTAGTTAGTATTAGGATATGTTAGTGCACAGGAGGGGTGACTGATATGTATATGTGTATGTGTTCATTTATATATTTGTGTGAGCTAGAATAAGGGATAATGAGAAGGGGGAGAGATAACTTGCAGGCTATAGCTATTGTGGTATTTGTTTATATGGTTGTAGGAAGGGTAGTGTTGATGTAGAGTATGTCATGGTATGCATAGATGATGTTTAGAATATGAGCTTGGTTATGGTAGTGAATACATTACATCTATGTTTATATGTGATGTTCTATATAGGTATATATGTAATGTACCTTAGATGTGTGATATGGTATATGTAGAGTTGACTAGATAGTTGACCCTTGACTATGTTGACTAGATAGAAGCCCAAACCCAAAATGTTGACTTGGGTTGACCCAAAGTTGACCAAGTTTGACTTGGACCTAGTTTGACCTAGACAATTAACCAGGTTTGACTTAGAGTTGACTTTGACCTAGAATTGACTTAGAATCGTGTAGATTGCATCATAAACATCATCTGCCTTATTTTAAACACATTATAACCTGTATTACTCTGTTTAGGACATTGTGACTCCGGTGCAGACATATGATATTTTACTACTCTTTTCAGAGTATCAGGCGAGTACATTATCTGATAGTTCTCTCATTTACTTGTCAATTACTGTACTTCAGTTCTAGTTAGTTGTATACGATTCTCCGTTACAACACGTATGGATATTCTGGATTCATGTATATGACACATATTTATTTTCTGGCCTCTATTACTGGTATCATCATTTTTGGCTTCTATTACTGGAATCACCTACTGGAATCATTTACTGGAATCATTTACTGGTATCATTGTATTTTGGCTGGACTCATCTTGAATCATTGTGTCGAATTTCCGGATTCACTTACTGGAAGGAGAAATACTAGAGTAAAATATGTAGACATATCCCATTTCTGGAATCACCCCTTTTGCTGGAATCATACTGGAATGATAGCCATCTCACACCCGGCCAGGTGTGTGATGTGTCGGATTACCCATAGCCGTTTACATGTCGATCTCGGTATTTTAAAACACACTGCTAGAGTATAGGCTGTACTCACCCTGGAATTATTGATCACTATAACTGGAATCGTCCCTTACTGGATTCATCTTGTGTAAAACCCCTAAATTTTCTACTATTTTCTTTATTATTAAATTTGGTACTGATATAAAATTTTGTATTTACGTCGTATTATATGTCGCGCACGAAATTTTATTTTTCGTAGTTGCTCGTCAAGTGCGAATATGTGCGAACGTACATATTTTAGCAAATATTTTTTTTATATTTTATTATACACTTTCAAAATATTATATAATTATTATTCTTGCTATAAAAAGCCTTTTTGTTTTTAGCAATTATTAATCATATTATTATTTTTTATTATTATTAGTATCATTATTATTATTATTATTATTATTGTTATATTTTTACAAAAGAAACGATTGTGCCATATATTAAATATCATTAGATAATATTATTAGAGTTGCTACTGTTGTTATTGGGTTTTATTATTTAGTAATATTATTATCGATCTTTATGACATTTTCTCTTATTGATATTATATATAACTATATATTAAATATTTTCAAAAATTATATCTGTGATAAATATATAGTATTGGGCTTGGCCCTACCTGTAATTTCAATCGGGTTTGAGGTTTTAATTATTATATATTTTATGGTAGTAAATATGGTTGTAATATTTTCTACAAGCAAGTTATAGTTTTGATATAAAGGTGATTTTTATGACTTTCAAGTATTTATCTAAAATTGTTTTACTAATAGAATTATAGTTATTTTTTTATAATAGATATATTTTTCAAAAATAGTTATATATAGTTATTTTTATAAATTTTCTTCGGTTATATAACCTTATCCATAAACAATCGTTCGTTTCTTATGTCCTTCCAAATCTCGAGCTTATTTATACCATCCCTAGCCAATTTGACTATTCCGGACTCAATGACACTGTCCGTGCCACCACCAGAGGTCCCCTTGTGTAGTTGTTACACCAAAGTCGCAGTTTATGCCACCATGATTATCGCAGCACACCAGACGCTCTACCAGGCAAGACACCATGCCATTTGCTGTTTATTTATTTTAGCTCATATTTCATGCATTACTTATTTTCTTTATGCAAAATAAACAATGATACACGGCATAACTGTTAGAACTTATTGTTTATTTTCTGCTATGTATTATTTTTCTCACATTAAACCTAGATTTAAGGTACCACCATGTGTGTTGCATTCATTGGCCTTGACACGTTGTAACACGAAGTTGTGTGTCGTATGTAGGACACGGAAGTGCGTGATTGGCTGGCCACCAGTACGTACAAGCCGTATGATAGGAATAACCGCTAATAGAGGTTGCTTGCTAGTTTGACTTAGCGGTTATAGTGGTTTGTGTTGTGGATACAACACAGTAGGCATTGGGCGGGGAGGACATTTCCTTAGCGTATGGGCTTCGATGCACTTCCCTTGTGATCCGGACTCTCCGCTGGAGATACGGGGTTGATGACCCATGATTACTGACAGCCACTGACGATTCTGCAGAACGTCATGCTCTTACTGAAGGGGCCTCTGGTGCCCAAGGGGGACTACGTCGATCCTATTTAGCCAGGGGCCATGTGCAGGAAGGATTGTTCTTAACTACATATCACTTAGAACGGTAGGCTACCTTTATCCGTTAGGTACGAGTACTTTTGGTTTGGGTGCTTGTATCTGACCGTGGCTTGGAACAATAACTTGTCGCGAATTAGTTTGTCACATCTTGTCCTTGTTTGGTTGTAGGTGTGACTTACTGCTTCGATGAGAAGGTATTGAACCTTGTTGGGGTCCGGATACCATATTGGATTCATAGCATGGGAAGATACGTTACCGTGAATTAGTTTACCATCTCATGTCCATGTTTGGTTGGGGGGATGGTACGCTCGTTCAGTAGGTGCGTATTAGAACATGTTATAATTCGATTTACTTGTTTATTTGAGCAATATTTATTCAGTTTATATGGCATGATATTATGTGTCTTGTTACGTCCCTTTGAGGACCTGGTTATCTCTCCAGGTGTGTGTTATTGTCTTTCGCAGGTACTCTAGCTCTAGCCGTGATCATCGCTATTTCCTCGAGGATGATTGCACTTGGATCGTCTTTGCCTCGCTCACCACTCATTTCATTTTCTATGTACTTTTTCATATTTTTGTTGGTAGTAGATTTGTCTCCGCCCAACATATTGTATCAAGACAATTTATTATCTTTATATGAGGTCTTTTATTCATTTATTTCGTGTGTTTGAGATTATTTATGGTTCTACTGCATTTTACAGCTTATGTATTTATACGAGGCTTCCATATATTGGAGTATACTTCGTATGAATACAGCTGGCATGTCTACGTTTCTAGTCCTACGTATTTTGGGACTGGAGCGTTACATGTTTTTGTGGTAGCCCAAACAGGTCAAGATAAATTGTTTGGTTACTTTACCGTACCAAGCAAGCCTGCGTATAGGATTAGAAGTCTAGGATCTCATCCACATACTTGATCTCTTTCCTTGATTTTATCTACCGTTTGACTCATCAATTGCATCTTGCTTGCTTCCTTCCATCCCTATTTTTATCTTTCCTTCGTGCTTGCTAGAGATTGACCCTACTAGTTAGTTGTCCCAAAACACCATTAGTTTAATTTTTTAAGTTGGGTAGACTACCTTATGACCTAGCAACCCCTTTGACCTAGTGACCTATATTAGCAAGCTTATTTAGATCCTAGAATCTATTGGACCTAACCCGTCTAGCCAACCAAAGACTTGGACAAGAAGACTATAGGATAACTGTATGACTTAGAATCATTCTACCTTCTTATAATCTAAAATCTCGTGCCTATGTTTTTACCACTTTGACTAATGTTGCAACTATAATCTAGTTTTGCAAACTCATCCATTTATCGAGTTTGTTCATGACTTATGCTATTGAGCGGCCGCTCACTAACATACTGTCTAATCAGAACCGGTGCATAATGGTCTGATCAACCAAGTGCACTTGGGTTCGCTTTCATCAATCGTTCTACGTGGATGGGGACATAGCTAAACTTGTCCTCTAGAGTCCCATCCGCGACTGCCTTGGCAACTCGTTTTGAAATTTTTCGGTCGTCCTTGAGTCACGTATTCGTATTCGATAACGCCTCCTTCGAACTCTATATTGCTTTCGCCTTCACCTATTATGGAAGGACGAACGCGTTATACTAGGACCTCCTCTAGCCTTTCTATCGATAATGACCGTTATCACTCTATGTTGCTACTCGTCCTTTCTCGGCCCAATCATGACCTTCCAATTCACTTAATATAGAAGTGAAATCTAATTCGTTCTCTAAAATCGTGCCCTCAACCCACTCTCAAGCGACCATAACTTTAAGGCCTCTAATTTATTCTTGAACCAATACTATTCTTTATTGCGCGTTTTCTCAACCATTTATCTTCTTACGTTAATCCATGATTATCTTCGCCATAATTGCAATCGCGACTCTAATGCATGTTTTTATTCAACGTCATTCCTTGTAGCCTCTCACCCCCTACTAATTCTTAATTTCGAGGACAAAATTCTTTTAAGTTGGGTAGGATGTAAAACCCCTAAATTTCTACTATATTTTTTTTATTTATTAAATTTAGTACCGATTTAAAATTTTGCATTGCACGTCGCATAGTCGTATTGTACATCGCGCACGAAATTTTATTTTTCGTAGTTGCTCGTCGAGTGCGAATATGTGCGAGCGTACATATTTTAGAAAAACATTTTTTTCTATTTTATTATACACTTTCAAAATATTATATAAATATTCATGCTATAAAAAGCCTTTTTTCTAAAAGTTATTAATAATAAATAATATTTTTGTATACTAGAAAAGCCTAATTATGTAAAGAATATTTTTGCATACATATATTCGTATTTATTTATTGGTCTATTTTAAATAAAAGTATAATTTTCGAGATTGATTAATATTAATATTTTATTGTTTAAAAAGATATTAAAAATATTTATTATTTTCGAAATTAATATTATTGGTATTTGAAAAATATATTTGGAAGTTATTATGGCACTTTAAATTTTGATTTGATTTATGGATCTATTTAAATAATTAAATTAACATCTATATTTGAAATTTATTTGATTTTAAACTAAGAGAATCTAATTTGATTTAAATAAGATTTGTATTTAGATTGGATTGGATTTTAAATTAAGCAGAGATTTATCTAAAAGGGGAATTTATAATCCTAATTCTCATCCAATTGGGAATTTCCACATCCTATAAATAGGCAGGTACTCCTCCAATATTTTTTTCACAATATTCCTCCAAATTCTACAACCATAGTTTGCGTGCATCGTGCCGTGTTCTCCTTCCAATTCTTATTCCAATTTTACAAATACATTTATCCCTCTCGTGTCGACAAACCCGACACAATACAAATCCCATATTTCCTAATATCCAATCCTAAACCAATTCCTACCAAGGACACCGTAGCCACCCGACCCCGTCTTCTCCACCACAGCCTTCATCCATGCCAGCAAACCCGACGCCAATACCACAACATCCACAGCTCCGACCACAACCCCCGCTGCCGCCTCTCTGCCTCGTTTTCGACGAGTTCTCGCGGCCAAAATCCCAAAACCACCACCACGCTCACCCGCTCCGATCGCCCAAACCACCACCAACGACCCACTGGTCCAGACCCGACCACACGCCCGACCCCCCTACACTTCTTCCTCCGACCCAACCGATTCCTCGACACCACCCGTCCTGGCAGCCACCACCTCGACCATCGCCAAACCCAACTCCGGCCATCCTCCGTCCACGACCCAAGCCAGAACACCAGAAAAGAAAAAGGAAAGAAGCCAAAAATAAAAACCCTAAATACGACTCACCTCGCCGCCGTGCTCGGCGCAGCCTCCACGCGTGCGCCGGCGAGTTCTTCTTCCCGATCCTCAGCCGAACACCCTTTCTCCTCCAAGCCACCGCAGTCGCCACTTTGCCGCCCCTTTTCCAGACCTCCGCCGCACTTCCAGACCCCCCGCCGCGACGAAGCCGTGGTCGACGACCGCCACCACCGCCATCTCGAACCCTCCGACTCCCTGACCACGCCGCCCCCATCGCACCGCCGCCCGACCACAAACCCTAGCCACCGGACCGCCTGCCTCCCCCGTCCCCGTGTCCGGCGTGCTAGCCGCCGGAGGGAGCAAAACCCTCTGTCTCTCGCTCGTCCTCATGCCCCTATCCACGTCCGCTCCACCGCCGGACCACCATCTCCGCATCCTTCTCCGATCCCCCTTCACTCCCTCTCTCCTTTTCCTTCTCACTTACTCTCCCCTCTCTTCCTTTCGAGACCCGACCCCCAGCTCACTCTCTCCATTCTCTCTCTCTCTTCATTTTTTTTCTTTCCTTTTCTATGCTACTTCCAATGAATCTCATTGGAATTGGAAAACCACATCAGTGGTTTGTTTTGATGAGTTTTAAATTTTTATTTTTTTTGTTTTCTTTGTTTTGTTTTTTTTCTTCGTCAGTTACTTTATTATTATTATTATTATTATTATTATTATTATTATTATTATTATTATTATTATTATTATTATCATTATTACTATTATCATTATCATTATTATTAGTTTATTATTATTATTATTATTATTATTATTATTATTAGTATCATTATTATTATTATTGTTATATTTTTACAAAAGAAATGATTGTGCCATATATTAAAAATCATTAGCTAATATTATTAGAGTTGCTACTGTTGTTATTGGGTTTTATTATTTAGTAATATTATTATCGATCTTTATGACATTTGCTCTTATTCATATTATATATAACTATATATTAAATATTTTCAAAAATTGTATCTGTGATAAATATATAGTATTGGGCTTGGCCCTACCTGTAATTTCAATCGGGTTTGAGGTTTTAATTATTATATATTTTATGGTAGTAAATATGGTTGTAATATTTTCTACAAGCAAGTTATAGTTTTGATATAAAGGTGATTTTTATGACTTTCAAGTATTTATCTAAAATTGTTTTACTAATAGAATTATAGTTATTTTTTTATAATAGATATATTTTTCAAAAATAGTTATATATAGTTATTTTTATAAATTTTCTTCGGTTATATAACCTTATCCATAAACAATCGTTTGTTTCTTATCTCCTTCCAAATCTCGAGCTTATTTATACCATCCCTAGCCAATTTGACTATTCCGGACTCAATGACACTGTCCGTGCCACCACCCGAGGTCCCCTTGTGTAGTTGTTACACCAAAGTCGCGGTTCATGCCACCATGATTATCGCAACACACCAGACGCTCTACCAGGCAAGACACCTTGCCATTTGCTGTTTATTTATTTTAGCTCATATTTCATGCATTACTTATTTTCTTTATGCAAAATAAACTGTGATACATGGCATAACTGTTAGAACTTATTGTTCATTTTCTGCTATGTATTATTTTTCTCACATTAAACCTAGATTTAAGGTACCACCGTGTGTGTTGCATTCATTGGCCTTGACACGTTGTAACACGAAGTTGTGTGTCGCATGTAGGACACGAAAGTGCGTGATTGGCTGGCCACCAGTACGTACAAGCCGTGCGATAGGAATAACCGCTAATAGAGGTTGCATGCTAGTTTGACTTAGCGGTTATAGTGGTTTGTGTTGTGGATACAACACAGTAGGCATTGGGCGGGGAGGACAATTCCTTAGCGTATGGGCTTCGATGCACTTCCCTTGTGACCCGGACTCTCCGCTGGAGATACGGGGTTGATGACCCATGATTACTGACGGCCACTGACGATTCTGCGGAACGTCATGCTCTTACTGAAAGGGCCTCTGGTGCCCAAGGGGGACTACGCTGATCCTATTTTGCCAGGGCCCATGTGCAGGAAGGATTGTTCTTAACTACATATCACTTAGAACGGTAGGCTACCTTTATCCGTTAGGTACGAGTACTTTTGGTTTGGGTGCTTGTATCTGACCGTGGCTTGGAACAATAACTTGTCGCAAATTAGTTCGTCACATCTTGTCCTTGTTTGGTTGTAGGTGTGACTTACTGCTTCGATGAGAAGGTATTGAACCTTGTTGGGGTCCGAATACCATATTGGATTCATAGCATGGGAAGATATGTTACCGTAAATTAGTTTACCATCTCCTGTCCTTGTTTGGTTGGAGGGATGGTACGCTCGTTCAGTAGGTGCGTATTGGAACATGTTATAATTCGATTTACTTGTTTATTTGAGCAATATATATTCAGTTTATATGGCATGATATTATGTGTCTTGTTACGTCCCTCTGAGGACCTGGTTATCTCTCCAGGTGTGTGTTATTGTCTTTCGCAGGTGCTCTAGCCGTGATCATCGCTATTTCCTCGAGGATGATTGCACTTGGATCGTCTTTGCTTCGCTCACCACTCATTTCATTTTCTATGTACTTTTCCATATTTTTTTTGGTAGTAGATTTGTCTTCGCCCAACATATTGTATCAAGACAATTCATTATCTTTATATGAGGTCTTTTATTCATTTATTTCGTGTGGATGAGATTAGTTATGGTTCTACTGTATTTTACAGCTTATGTATTTATACGAGGCTTCCATATATTGGAGTATACTTCGTATGAATACAGCTGGCATGTCTACGTTCCTAGTCCTACATATTTTGGGACTGGGGCGTTACAATGTGCGCGTGTTCAGCCGCCTGTGTGCGACAGTGCACGGCCAGTGCGAGCGTGTTTGCTCCGCGAATACAAATCCATCTGGTCCCAAATTTTGGGAGCATGATGTCAGACGTTGCCCCTTGCTTCACACAAAATTTTGTGTTCTGATGTGTCCTGTGTCACGAGATACGGACCCCGATAGGCAGGACACAGGCGTGGGGTTCGTGCTACGTGTCCAAGGCTAAAAACGTGACACAAACCGACACGAAACACCAAACAGCCTTTACAAACATTCATACACACACCTAGATCTATAGATCTGTGTAATTATTTTTCAAAAATACGAAAATAATTTCCTAAGACGCATTTCTATAAACACCTATATTCCTATTATGATACGTGTCCGATACAGACACGAAATGGACACGAATTGTGCCCAAATCTCGGGGACAGCTAGGAAATCCTAAAACCTAGCCCTATATGCAAAGAAATCAGGAAAAATAATGGGTTTACATGGTTTACCTATTGAGTGTCAATACTCAAGAAAAGCTTCAAATGGAATGATCCCAAATAGCAACTCCCAAGCTCCAAATGAAACGAAAACTGAGGTGAACCTCCAGAATCAGTAAACAAACAATAATTAGATCCTAATGCAAAAGACTAAAGTTAAAAAGGAGTTAAAATGAATTAAATAGGATTTTAGGGGAATGGGAAATTACCTCTCCTTCCAAATCTCGGTCAAGAACAAAAGAGGCAAGAACACACTAAGAGAATACTTATAGGCAAGGGGAAACCCTAATTGTGGCTGCCATGGTTGGGTTTAGTTTGGTTTTGGGCTTAAGTCATGGGCCTATGGCTTAATTTACAAGTCTTGAAATTGCTAAATCACAAGTCATTAGGTTAAGCCATATGTCATGAACCATTTCACTTAAACTTAACCTTCCTACTTTAAAACTAATTTCTAATGACTAAAAGTATGTTAACTTAGGTTAGACTAGGGTCACCATAGCTAGGGTTAGCTTCTAGGCTAGTCTACAAGTCTCAACTAGTCAAGTCAAAAATCACAAGTCATTAATCCAATAATTAATCAAATTATTTTAATAAGGCAAAATGACCAAATTATCCCTAGGCAAAAAATGATAAATAGATATTTCAAATCACAGGGTTAGGCTCTAGGGCAGACTGTCTCTACGGTTTCACTAGCTGCACATCAAAATCACAAGTCATGATTTTTAAAATAGTTTTAAATGATTAAAAAATACCAAAAATCATATTATTATTTAATATCACAATTAAATAATTAAAAACACAAAATTTCAAAATTATCCTCATTTAGAAAACTGGGTGTTACAAGTCTACCCACCTTAGAAGCATAGTAGTACTTAGTCCTCACCAGAGGTACAGGAAGCATGGATCTACCATAATTAGTTTGTTTAAACCGCCTCTTGCAGAGAAGATTGGGATTAAATCATGATTGACATCATATTAGATTGATTTAAATCTTAGACGAGGATCAATTAGACTCTAAATCTAGGATGAAATCCCGAGATTTACTCGACTGTATCTGAGCAAGCAAATCGGCACGCACCACGTATTACCTCCTTCGGTTATGTTTATAACCACCAGAGATCTCGTTTGACGGGAATCTCCATATTCGTCATATGTCAGCGCCGCAGAAGCCCGTACTGTGCAATGACAGTAGATTCATTCATATCTTAAGAACCCTAATGCACGCTGCATATGTGTTTTTTTCTCTATAAATAGAAAGAGTTCTTCTTCCACCAAAGCATCGACAGAAGAAAATCAAAAATCGACAATCTTTAAAGGATCAACAATCTCTATCCATGAAGAGTCGACCACCCTCATCCACCAATCAACCAAAGAACTAACCAACCAACCATTTTCAAGAGATCTTCTCCTCCAGACAGCCTCTTAATCGGTGACCCCAGTGTCCCATCAAAGGCGCTAGAGAGCCATAGCTAGGTTGATTCGTTGTCAGATCGTCAACAAATTAAAGGAGCCGCTGTAGTGCTCGATCTCCACCGTCACACTTTCCCAGAAACTGCTTCTCTCTGTACTTAGAATATCTTGTTTAGGACTTCCTTCTTTGTACACAGATACCTTATACGTTCAATAAAGCAAAAAAGTTCGTTCAACCTTTTGTTATGTCGAACAAAATGGTGACTCTGTTGGGGACTACCTTCTCCTCCAAGGAGAAGGCGGTGAAGCAATCTGATGACAACTTGCTGGGAGCTTCTGGTCGTACACTTCGACCAGCAGGCTTTTGAAGACCTCCTCTGTGGTGAAAAGTCGAAGACTTCAAAGCGGTTCGTACAACCGAAGAATACTCGATGTGTCTGGAGGCCTAAGGCAGCTGCAGCCAGCAGCACGATGGTGGAAACTGCGTCTCAGGACCCCCTCAACGTCAAAGCCAAAAAAAAAAATTGGTTGCTATAGCCTTATCCCCTCGCCCGATTTCTATCCTGGAAAAATATGGCAAAGAAGATGGTGGTTCCATGGTTGATCTGACGAAGGAACGATGCCAAAAGAAGCGCACACCGGTACAATCCCTCATGATAGAAGTATTGCTGGTAAGGAGATCTGTCTACGACAGAATCGCTTTTTCTTCAGGTAAACCTTCGACGGACTCTGAATACTACTCTCCCGCTAGGGGTAGTAGAAAGAGATCCTAGGTGGCTCTCGCTTCATACAACAAGCGAGCGACACCAACGGCGGACCAGAGGCCCGTGTTGACAGTTATACGCGCAGCCAATGGAAAGCAATACAAGCCTGGCTCTCGCGCTCCGATGCCTCAACCAGTCGAATCTTCCTTCCACTGGGGTTCTCTTGTGTGTAAGCCAAGCTAGGGGTACGTTCCACGAAGAGGGAGCCACGCGAGCAGCGTTCCTACTTAAGCGACAAGAGGCTTCCTCGCTAGACCCGCTCTAACCGTACTTACATACAGCTTTCCTGCATGTACAATGGGAGTGCTACGATAGAAGATCCAACCCTCTCCCAAGCGGAAGAAGAATCTGTGGCATAGGACGTGCCTAAATCAAGGCACTCTTGTACCCAGATTACCATCAACTGCTATTGTCAACAGACGGATGCGCCATCGTCGAGCAGGCATTCCGTCTTCCAAAGCCTCTACTCCACGCCGACCCCATGCTAGAGGCTTAACAGGGGGTCAGTGAGCCATAGGGAAGATGAACCCTGTATCGTCAAATGCTATACGGTGCAGGGTTCCAGAGCTTTCAAGAAGCCCTCCTAGAGTTCTTCCATATCGATTACTAAACCGAAAAGGAAGTCAGAGAGCAGTAAAGCTAAGGTACCCGATGAAGGTGTGTTCCAAGGCACTCGTTCCAGATCTAGATTGGGTGCCTTGTCAAAAACTGGGTGTTCTAATCTAAGGAGGTGCAATATGACACGGATGTTTCCATTGGCACAGCCAGTCACCAGACTGGGGTAGCAACCATACTGAGTTCGAAGAAGATCATAATCTTATGGTATATCCTTAGGACAGTGAGGCTCAGGCGTCTGAGCCAGGAAATGAGGGATCTATGGCTCCTTCGAGTCATTCTCACACTCGGTCTGTGTTCATGGCCGATGGCAATGAGGAAGACAACAATGAAGCTCTCAGACGTATCAAAGTCCTCGAGGCGAAGTTAGATACGCTGACGGTCACCATGAAGACATTGTCCTCGGTCATAATCGACCTCAAGAGTAGCATGGCCCCCGCTGCCACTACACCTGCGCGTGATCCGCCAACCATTGGTGAATCCAACAGGCTGCCTACTGCCAATCAGGAAGGACCATCCTCGTCTACTCCATCGGCCACAGGCTCCGTAATGCCAACCGAAATATAGTAGGCTATCAAGGAGCTGTATGTTCGTCATGATGCCAAGGAGAAGCAAGCAACGTTCCGAAAGATGGGGATCCGGCAGCCATATCCTGCCGAGTGGGACAACGTCATCTATCCTCCCAAATACAATCCGCAGACGCTTACACCTTATAAAGAAAAGGGGTCTCCTCGACAATACTTGAGGTACTTTGTCTCAATAATGGGACACCTGCCAAAGAATGATGCCCTCCTGTCCAACATATTCATAGGAGCCCTGCAGGGGTAGCCTATGCATGGATATGACCATGTCGACCCTCATAGAAATTATCCAGAGGAAAAAAGATCTGGTCCACGTATACATCGAGCGTTTCTTCCAGGCAGCCCTCAGATTACAACCCGGCATGCCCAAGCCTATGCTTATGGACTCCTGCCGTAATAACATGATGCCCGCTACAAAATTGTAGCACAGTGCTCCCTATACGGAGTGGACGTCTTTCATTACAGAGACGGATGCCACACAAAGGAAAGCCCAGGACGCACAGCCCCTGAGGCTTCACTTTCTTGTGCCGAAGACAAAGGGAGACGCTCGTCTAACAACAACCGTAAGACAGAAAAGACAAGCAAGCCATGATCGTCAATATCTCCAAACGTTCAGCAGTTGTAAACCCCAAGTCTGCGAAAGCGCAGAGGCCGAGGGAGACTTACTCCTTCAATAACGAGGATACGCTGGAGCTCTTCGAGATGCATACGAAGAGTGGCAAACTATCCATCCCGGCACCCAGGCATTCTGATGAGGTAGGAAATGTAGACCATCCCAAATACTGCCATTATCACCAGTCCGTCCATCACTCAACACAAGACTACTATGTGTTGAAGAGGCAAATTTAGTGCCTCATCAACGCCAACATTATATCGTTGGATTACAAAGAGAAGGCCGTCACGGCCACCATTATTATTCTCCAGTTTGGGAGTTTTCCAGCCACATAGGTGCAAGATGGCATCATCCCTATTCCAAAGGCGACGATAGAAGTAGTCAACCTTCTGCCAGCACGGGACAATGCTCAAGGGCTCGTCCCATTCTCCATGCCTCAAGGCAAAGTAATGTGGATACATCCTGAGTTGGTTCCCGACATGATGACATCTACGACCCTTTCTGCCAAATAGAAGAAAAGCAAGGCATACTGCATGGTCTCGACGTCAACCGATGATGCTTTGGTGACCACCCGCTCGACGAAGAGGCAAGAGAAGAGCCAGGCTCCAAACCAGGAGGAGTCTCCACCAAATACTTCCCCTGTCCCAGATATATCAGGAGCAGGTCCACCTCAAACCCCTGAGGCACCAGAGGCGGGTCCATCCCGGGCCCCTACCGTGGATAAGCAGAAACAGAAGGAGGTTCGTTTCGACAAACCCATTAGATAGAATCCAGCAATAGGGCCTATCAAGCCCTACAACTTCGATATTCTAGCACAGCTGGCTAATACTTCGGCTAGATTATCACTTTTTGTGCTCCTCCGCCTCTCTAATGAGACCCAAGATATGCTCAGTGAAGCTTTACCGAATGCCGAGTCCTTCTTCACCTAGGTTCGGCCACCGAAAGTGGATCTCGTAACTTGCCCATATTACCACAGCATGGTCGAAGTGATTTCTAGTATTACTTTCACCAAGCAAGACATGCTACTAAAGAATAACTGGCACAACCGCCCATGTACTATACAGGGTATGTCGGTGCCATTAAGGTCGATCGCATCCACATCGACCCAGGTTTCTCTCTAAGCATTATCCCAAGAAGCCTGCTTCAAACTTTAGCGAATTAGATGCAGCGGTTGACAGCCTCGAACACAACAATCAGCGGCTTAAATACGGAAAAGAGCGAGCCCCTGGGCAAATTTTGCCTGAAATGTCAGATCGGCGACCTTCATACTAAAGTGACCTGCTATGTCATTGATACAGACATAAACTACAACATGCTGCTGGGGCGACCATGGATCCATGAGTACATGATTATCCCTTCCACCCTATATCAGTATATGAAGTATATGGCCAACGACGGGACCATCGAAATAGAGTTCGCTGATATCGACCTGTTCTGATGACTTGATGCCTACTGTACGGATGCCAATCTGTACAAGTCAGTCCCCTGGGACGATGATAGCAATAATGCTGACGATGAGCAGAGACAGCTTCAGAAAGTATAGCAGTGGCCGAAGAACCTTTAAAGGTACGACTGAAAGGGAGGCCTCCCAAGGTGTCAGCGCCTCTCGTTGTTAAGCTTTAGGGCAAAGCTCCACCTTTGCCTCCAGTGATGAGGGAAGCTGGTCAGGGGCCTATACGAATAAGGTTACCCCAGAGGTCCCCAAAGCCGACTATGAAGGTGCAGGAGCATCCGACCACAATTCCCTTGATGGTCAAGCTGAAAGGGAGGCATCCTCCTTCTCCTCCGACGGTAGCTCTAGTCCTCACTAACGAAGAGCTAGAAGATTACATCTGCGCCAACATGGAGGCCCACTCTTTCGACGACATAATCCCTTGGGACAAAATATCCTACTTTAATAACAGAAAGTTATCATCGAACTACTCTGGTGCATGCTAGACCACCAAATATTTCCTGGATAATTCTTTGTGTAAACTACAGACGCAAGTGACAGCTGCAAACCATGTGAGCTGAGTTGTCCCAGCCCGGGGTGCCTACTTCGTAGTTCCAGCCAGGAAAAAAGAAGAGAAACCCATCATATTCGGTCGATTGGAGCATCTGCAGCGAATGACTCCTGAAGACCCAGACCTCGATGGCGGCAAAATACAGTTCTACCACAACATGGTGCAAGCCAAAAACCTTATCCAAAAGATGGGCTATGACATGAATAGCAATAACGGGATCAATTATGGTAAAGGCCGGCGTCTTTCCTTACGGATTCGCCTCGTCGAGGGCTGGGGTACGTTATACCTATGTCCACCTCAGAAGATTCAAAAAAAGAAGTCATGAGGCCACACTCTTCTGACTCCTCAATTTGGGACTCCAATACCAGCATGAGTCAAGTTTTTAAGAAGATGTTGTCTGCTAACATGATCACTAATCAGCTAACCATCGAATACAATCAGCGTAGGCGGTTATAAGAGTTAGAGGCGCTGGATGAAAGGCACTTGCTCGTGCATCAAAGGATTGGTCTTTACCAAGATCGCATCTCTGGGGCCTTCAACAAAAAGGTTCGCAAAAGATCCTACCAGGTGGACGACCTCGTCTTGGCAGTATAGAGACCGATGGTGATAACCTACAAGACGAATGGGAAGTTCGAGCACAAGTAGGAAGGATCGTTCGTCATAGGAATGGTATACTCCAACGGTGCTTATCGGCTAGTTAAGCCTAATGGTAACTTGCTAATGATGCCTATCAATGGCATGTTCCTAAAGAAGTATTACGTCTGAAGATAGAACCAGCGTAGGTACCCACATCCCATGAAAAGGGTGCCCATGAGTTCTGGTAAGGAGATCTCTCTCCCTCCCTCCTATATATTCTCTCAAGTAGATGAAGAACTTCACGTCCACAATACCTCTGGATTGCTTCTCTACGCCTGGAAGACGTGACTACCATGTCCACATTACATTTGAGTTGTCATTTTTCTCGCATCAGTTCTATGATTATCCTGACGCGCTAGAAAATAGTTCACATCCATATTACCTCTGGATTGTTGTTCTATACCCCAGCAAAGATCAAGCCTACCACGTCCATATTACCTCTGTAGAAGCATGGAAATACTAAAGAAAACTCCATGCGGCTTAGGAAGCCCATGCGGCTCACAGATTTATGCGGCTCAAGACGTCCTATACGGCTTAGAACAGAAGACACGTGGCTTGCAAGACAGTTCTCCCCTCCTGCATTAATTACTTTGACGGCTGACAACTCCGAAAAAGTGGCAGCCCTGACACAAAAGAGGTAATTATGACTCTGTCATAATGACGGACTGTGAGCACCCTAAAATTTGGGTTGATTTTTTTAAAATTTTTCTGATTGATTTAGTTTTAATAAATAATTTATTCTGTTATTTATCTTTAAGTGTACTTTCCCATGCTATTGATATTTGGAGTGTCAGGGATGTTAAACTCTGGAAATCTTCTTCACGAGTTTTGGAGTGGACATGATTACCTTCATGATGGTATATAGTGTCCCATCCAAACTTGTTCTCTTGTACTCTTTTTGCTTCGCTGAACTTCGGGTCAAATTAGACCAGTTGATTATTAATTATTTTTCCCACTCTTTTCTTTGATCATTTTCAGCACGTTACCGTGACTTTTAATTTGGAAGAGCAAGACCAGTCAGTTTCTTGAAACCAACTCCTCATTGATGACCTCTTCGAGACGCTCGTCACCCATGACCTTCATGTCCCACTCAGACACGCTATTTTGTGATCCATTTTCTTTGTACAACTTTCCTGACACGTGACCCGACTTTATTTCACTCCACGGCGTCACATTCATTTTCTAACTTGATTTGTGGGTCCCCTGTCGACCAAAACTTGTCAGTCCCAATTATGGACATGGCCCACATTGAGCCTACTACCCGTCCGACACTTGTGTCCCATTTATTAGAATCCCTATGTGCTACTTATTTATCCATGATCATCAACATCTATTTTTTAATTCGATTATTTTGTAATGTCTGTTTGACCCAAACCAGCTTGACCGAACCCAGCCCAGCTTCGTGTTATTCTCCATCACCATCATCCTCAGCCTCATTGCCCTTGAAAAATACTAAATATCCTTGCTACCTATTTTTAATTATTATTGGAAATTTTCGTTGACTTAATCCTATTGGGATAACCTATTTTCCTACATATTTAATCCTAGCCTTTGGATTATTCCATCTAATCCTCACCATTTATTCCCCTCACATTCACACAGCCCCCTCCCCTATAGTGTGCCGGCCCTAAAATCTAGGAGCAACTTTTCCCTCTCTCTCTCTTCCTCCCTCTCATTATTATTCATCTCGCTCTCTTCTTTTATTTTTCCTACACAACAACTTAACACCAACACCATCACAACAGCAACACCAACACTGCCCCGACCTCCTCCACTGGCTCGACCTCCCCCTCTGGTGTAGCTTCACCGCCGGCCACCTGGCCAACCAGGCCGAGCTCCTCCAGCTCCTCCTCCTTCTTCACCCGATTCTCATCATCCATGTCACCACCATCATCATCCAAGCCTTAACCACCCACACCGTCGTATGCACCGCCGCGCCTAGTCGGCCGGGCAAGGAGGTGTAGCCCCCACATTTGCCGTGGCCAGGCCGGCCTACCCGTGTCGTATAGCGGCCAACAGCAGCAGCTGCTGCATGTGCACAGGTGCGCATGCGCGCGTGCGCGCGGGCCGCCGTTGTACGCCGCCGCGCCGCCGCGTGGGCCGCCGTGGCACACCGTAGGTGGGCCCCACTCCGGCAAGTCCTCCCCTGACGGCCACCGTCCTCCGGGATGCACCGTCGAGGCGATTCATGCGTTTTGCACGACGTCCCGTCGTGACGCGCGCGGAATCGAGTTCATTTTGGCGCTCCGTCGCAGCGACTTCGCGTGCATTTTTCCGGAGATCCGACTGTTGGATCGAAGATTTCTTCGCTCCGTCACAATCTCGATATATCCACCTTCATCACTGTCAATTTTCGTTCGTTAATTTTATCGTTTGATACATCAAAACCGGCCACCAAGTTGACCGTTTAAATTATATTAAATTTGGACAGTTTCGCGGGGCCAACTTCGTCAGCTTGTATCTCCTCCACCGCAGCTCCGTTTGGCATGCTACCAGTTCTGGTGCGAAGCTGGTATAACCCTCTTACTACCCCTCCAGTTTCGTTTCATTGTGAGCTTGTTTGATTGGTTGAATTCGACGCCAAAGTTGGCCGTCAGAATTCGTAATTTCCAACTTGTAAAATTCCATTTTTGAACACGGGACTCCAGATTTCATTTCTGACACCACCATTAGACTTGTGGCGTTGTTCTGGCATGTTTTCATATAAAATTTGTTAGATTTTGAGAACGTGGGCCCGGGCATGTTTTTCGGTGCAAAGCGGGTCCCACATTCTGGGTCAACGGGACTTTTTGACGCCGGCTCATCGGAATCCAATTCCGGATATACCGTTGAGTTCGTATCATCATTCAGGACTCGTTGACGTATAATTATCTAGGTTTTGGTGGACATTGGATCCGGCACGCATTTCAGTGCAAGTCGGATACCAATATCCGGGTCAACGGGTCATTTTGAGATCGGCTCATCGAAATCCAATTCTGGAGATACCGTTGAGTTCGTATCATCATTCTGGACTCGTTGACAGGTAGTTTGCTGAGTTTTGAGAACATTGGCTCTGGCACGCATTTCCGTGCAAACCGAAATTCCAAGTTTTGGTCAACGGGCCAAATTGAGATCGGGTCAACGGAATCCAATTCTGGAGATACCGTTGGGTTCGTATCGTCATTTTGGTTTCGTGGACATATAATTTGTTATATTTTATAGATTTATTTTCTTGTACGTTTTTTGGTGCAAAATGGCTCCGACACGGACACCGTTTTGACCCGAAATTACCTTTTTGCCCTTGTGTCCAAATTGGACCGTTTGGTAGGCTATCCTAGCTAATTTGACCATTCTGGACACGTTGGCGATATTTATTTCATCGTCCGATAATATTTGTTGATAGTTTCTCTGAGTTTAGCCTTTTTATAATTAAATAATAATTAATTCTTATAATGTTCGTATTTCGGAATTAGTACAACGAAACTGAGATCAGTCAATTCCAGTGATCTCACATCGCTGAAATTGACAAGTTGGACACGTGGATCACTATAATAAGATTATCAACTTTACCGATAATCTTCTTATCTCGATTTACGTGTCATAAGTTTCGACGTACGAATAACGAAGTACACTTTATATTAGACTAGAATTGACCCTGTTTGACCAGAGTTGACCAGTTGACCCAAAGTCAACTGTAAGTCAACACTTGACCTAGTTTGACTAGATTATTGACCGGAGTCGACCTAGAGTTGTTTTGACTTAAAAGAACCTAGGATAATGTAGATTGATTATAGAGATTCATTTATTACAACTTGAACACCTTGTAACCTGTGTTGCTTTAAATAGGACTCTGTGGCTTCAGTTGGACCCCCCATACTTATCAGCTGTTCAGGTTATCAGGCGAGTACATTCTCTGATCATTTCATATCCTGCTTAGAATTATTTCCTGCATTAAATTACTTTACTTGTACTGTCACGTTGGTCACATGGATTGGTACTATACGGATCCCCACTTGAGATGTTATCGTTAGGGAGCATCGGGTACTACATGTTCTGTGCGTTTCACTTACATGTCGTATCACTATGCTTCACAGGTTCTTCGATCACTTGTGACATATACTCTTATGATCACAGAGTCTCCTAGAATCTCCATTTTTGGGACTACTATGTACCACCTTTCGGGGGCTATCACCTTTCGGAGGCTTATCACCTTTCGGAGGCTACCATCCTTCGGGGGCTTATCACCTTTCGGAGGCTTATCACCCTTCGGGGGCTGTACATAGTATCATAACATAACCTGTTTGGATCCTTGTGTACTGATTGGGGGTACGGGGGAGTAGAAGTAGACATGTGAATAATACCCAAGTAGTATCTTATCAGAATCTCTTCCATAGTGTCTTATCAGAATCTCCTATGCCATTTACATGTCTATATTGTACTCTGACTCACTAGTCACATGTTAGTTCTCTATTTATAGTAGATATTTCTATTACAACTCTCTCTCTGTTTACATACTGCATTTCTTTCAGTACTTGTATCTTACTTTACTGCATTATTATATTTTCTAACCTGCTATGAACTGTTGAGATGTATTGTGCTCGCTCCTGTCCTAACTGGACCTGTTGATAAATTTTACAGATGGCCTGGGATTGCCTGCTAGCCTAGAGGAGACACAGTAGAGGTTGTTTAGGTAGTTATTTCATTTTGTATGGAGTTGTATTTACTTTGTGGATTACTGTATCTGTATTTGAGTTTTGAGATATATTTCTGGGTTTATGTATCTTAGACACTTAGACTTCTATCTCCTGTATCTCTTTTGGATTTCATGTTTTATTTATCCTTATCATGCTCTACCTTAGATGTGATTGAGTCTGTATCTGCTATGTCACCCCCATTCGGGGAGTATAAACTGTTTAGTCTTATACTGTTAGATGCATTGAGACCTAGGACAGCGTTCTATCGCCGATACTGCGGCGTAGGCTGGGCGTTGTTACGTTCTCGTGCCCTAACTCTAGGGTTCGGGTCGTGACACGGACCCCTAGGAAAGTGAAGGAGATCTCTGACACAATCCCCCGAGATCCAGAAAATGCCACGTGGCCCTGACACGTGGACAGTCATATGCTGCTCGAGCGAAGACTCTCCATGCGGTTCAGGATGAAGCTGCCTTATGCAGCTCAGACAGAAACAGTCTCATGCGGCTCAAGCAGAGGCCCCTCATGCGGCTCGCAAGGATCATCTCCATGCGGCTCATTACCCATTATGTGGCTCAAATTATCATATAGTTCGAAGGTTCGGGGGGCCACTCCCCAAGCAGACCCGACACGTGGCCAGTCTAATGCGGCTCCATCCTTATGCGGCTCAACCCTTATACGGCTCAATCCTCCTCAGCGGCTCTCAGGACACGTGTCATAAAGCCAATCAATTTCCCAGATTTACTGCAATCAAAGATTGGGTCAAATCCCAATAATCTGGGACACGTGGCAGGAGAATGAATTAAATTTATACATTCAGATTTGCAGACATCAGCAAATCATCACTTCGAAGATTTATTCCAATCAGCATTAATTACTGATAGGATTTGGTACAATCTACACTAGATGGCCCAGATTTATCACACTCAAGATTAATGGCCCAGATTAATCGATCAACAGGCCGCCGCCACTTTAAGGGGCAATCATTGTGAACCCTAATGAGGTCCCTCCATTCTTATAAATAGCAGGGTGCCATTCCCTTGCAGGAGACACACGCACACATACATACAGAGAGGACTTTTTGAGATCAAAGAGAGCCCCAGAATACTTGGAGAGAAAGAGCAGAGAGAGAGCAAAGATAGCATTTCTTCGACGCCAAGCAATCTTCTGGAGCCAAGGCTGCATACCGATCGTCCAAGGAGTAAGGCAGAGCGGCCGTCGCTTTCCCGAGCCTCTATCGTCACCCCCCAGAATCTAAAATAAAAAATTGTACTTAGACTGCTGTACCTAGGCTTTCGTCCCTAGGCTTTCTTTGTACAAGCGAGTTTGTAACGTGAAGTAAAAGTCCAGTCCTCCGATAATTGTTCTGCTCTTTTATATTTTATGGCAAACACGATGACGACTCTGCTGGGGACAAACTTCTCCACGGCTGAGGAGTTGGTGACACAGTCGGATGCAGCCAAGCTTGGCTCCACGCAACAGAAGATGGTCGTCCGTTTCGACCAACAGGCGTTTGAAGAGATGCTCTCTGAAGGAAGTGTCGGCCCGATCCAGAAGCAAATCTGCACAAAGAAAGCTCGCTGTGAGTGGAGGCCAAAATCATTTGCTTCCCCACAAGCTCTGGACGGGGTACTCTCTGTTACCCAAGACGGCGAAGGCGACTCTCATACGGCTCCACTTCGAGCCGTTGAGAACTCTGCTGTCCCCAAGTCCGGCAGAGGAAAACATTACGATGCTGGACTTGCAGGGGCAAAGAGCGACTCTATGCGCCCCAAGAAGAAGCCGAGCACTCCTGCGGCCAAATCTGCCAATTACATACAGTAGGCTCATGCGGGTGGATCTACCAGCCGCATGAAGAAAGTCTATACGGCTAGATCATCCAGCCGCATGAAGAATACTCATGCGGCTGAGTCTCCCAGCCGCGTGAAGAAAGCCTATGCGGCTACGTCTGCCAGCCGCATGAAGATTGCTGAGGACGGCAGCATGACGCCTACCCCGCGCGTCTCTGTCTTCGACCGCCTGTCTTATGGTCCTGATCTCTTGTGCTCCCAAGAAGATATGTCTGACTCCCTCCAGTATCACTTAGACTCTTCCTACTACGTGCCCTCACGCACTAGAGCGAAGAAGTCTAAAGCAGCACGAGCCTGGCGAGTTCGGTCTGCTGATCTAACTTCTGACCATCCGAGCGTTCCGCATACTGTTACGCAGGCCTCGGATGGAAAGTTGTACAGAACCACTCGAGTCCAGCCCTCGGCGGCATACGGACAGAGAGGTTCGCAAAGTCTCCCAAAATCCCCGAAGCAAATATGGTCGGTCCAGACCCATCTGACTTGCGTGAGGCCATCCTCCACAAACGCAAGGAAAGAAAAGATGCATCGGGGTGCAAAGAGTCCTCCCACGGACGTTACTGTACCCAAATCATCGTCAACTGCTGCTGCAACAGCGCGACGGTACAAGAAGACCGGCAGTCTGTATTTCAAAGACTGCAACAGCCATCTTCAGAAGACGAGGCACTTCCCATCGTCTCCTGCAACTCTGCTCAGAAAGTCCCCGCCGATGGGAAGGAAAAGAAGACCAGCGCCCCTAGCCCAAAGATATCAACCACTATGAATAAAAGATTGTCGTCTAAGCGGGTGCCTGCCACCAGAGTTTTCCAAGGTCCCCGTTCTAAGACGAAATCTGCTACAGTGGGAGACTCGTCGTCCTCATCACTGGGGGTTGCTGGGGTTGGGGATAGCGTTCCTCCAAACCTCCACGATAATCCGATCTTCCATGAAGATGAGCCGGGGGAAACAACTCTCCCATCAGATGCAGCAAACCCCGACATCCCCGAGGACATCCGCAATTCCCAAGACGAGGCGAACTCGAAAACTGGGGGTACTATTCCTTCTGAGTCCGAACCAGAGGAGAACATTCCCACATATCCCGATGACTTCTCACTACAGGGGTACGATTCGGAGGGCTCGTCCTCCACTGTTCCTTCTATCTCTTCTCATGTAAAGACAGTGTTCATGACCGACTGCAACCAAGGTGGTTCCAGTGATCGCCAACGCATCGACACTCTAGAGGCCATACTGCATGCCTTGGTCAAGTCTGTGGACGAAATCAAAGTGGCCCTTCCAACTCTGCAAGGAGGGACGCCTGGCCAAATAATCACAGGTCCCGCGGTCAATGCGGACTCAAATTCAGCAGCACCGAACCCGGGCAACAATCCTCCTGAAGCAACGGTCCCCACCGCCGTGGACGAGGCCCGCGAAGCAAGAAGAGAGGTCCATGAGCTCCGAGCCATGTTTCACGCTCGAGAAAACTCTCAAGACCTCAGAATACAGTAACCATACCCTGCTGCCTGGAGGGATGTGCCATTCCCACCAAGATATAAGCCGTTCAATATCAATCCTTATGACGGCAAGACCTCAGCAAGTCGGTACATCACTTACTTTGAGGTCACCACCGACCATCTGCCCCATGACGATGCTATTCTCACACGATTATTCATCGGGGCATTGGAAGGGGTCGCCTTCGACTGGTACCGCAACCTGCCAGACAACTGCATCCACTCCTTCGCCGGCTTCAAGCGCATGTTCTTGGAGAGGTTCTACGAAGTAGGACAGGACATCACAATGTCCACCCTCATAGACATCGTCCAAGGGGAGAAAGAGCTAACAAAAAACTATATCGAGCGGTTTCGCCAAACCGCAATGAAGCTACCATCTGGAAATCTGGATTCCTCCTTGATCGAAATTTGCCAAAAGAGATTGCTCCCAACAATCAGTCTGTGGATGGGCGAAAGTCAGTTCAAGGACTGGAAGACGTTCATCATCAGTACCACAAGTGCCGAAGAACGGTTGAAGAAGGCTCGCCAATTGGGACTGCACATCTCGGATGGAGAGAACAAGGGCAAGCGTCCTAACAACGACAATGGGGGTAGCCCCTCCAACAATCGAAACAGCAGGCTATGGTGGCCGACACCGTACAAAAACCTGAGCCAAAGTCAGCAGACAAACAATGGCCCCAAATTACTTACACCTTCGAAGATGGTCACGTCAAGCCCATCTTGGACATGCTCATACAAGGAGACAGAATTCAGCTTCCTCCACCAAGACGGAAACCGCGGCAGGCAGACATAGAGAACCCGAAGTACTGCCATTACCATCGTTACGTCCACCACGCCACACACGACTGCTACCAGCTAAAACGGTACATCCAAAATCTCATCGATTCGAACGCTCTGGCCATCAATTTCGAAGAGATGACAGTAGCAGCCAATATGGTGTCAGTACAATTCGGCAGCTTCCCTCCGACAGAAACTCAAGACGATTTGGTCCCCATTCCTCTGGCGATAATGGAGATTGCTAATCTTCCACCTCCCCGAGATCATACGGCTGGTCTAGTGCCCCTCACTACATCATGAGGGGAGGTCATATGGATCCATCCAGACTTGGTACCGGAAGTAACTCGGTCCACATCATCTGCCATTTGCAAGAAGAAAGATGGAAAAGTCAGGTCCTGTCGCAAGATCTCGACGGACATCGAACAAGCTACGGCCGTCGTCACCCGGTCTGGGGCACAATCCCAACCTGTTGTTGACAACCCAACTGAAGATCATCAGCACACCACAACAGACGCTCCGGGACCGGCTAAGCCTCCGACGACCGACAAGCCTAGGCCGAGGGAGGCTCGCTTTGACAAATCCCTCTGAAAAAAGGCATCACAAGGGCTGGAGAAGCCCTACAACTTTGACATCTTAGCGCAACTGGCCAACACACCGGCCAAGTTGTCATTATACGAGCTTCTGAGACTCTCCAAGGATGTTCGGGCGGCTTTGAGCGATGCACTCCAAAACGCCGACGCGCACCTCGCTCAGGTCAACCTCACAGGAGAGAACCCGCCTGCAGATCTCCAAGACAGCACCTGTACGGGAGCAATGCCCAACATCGTCTTCACTCCGCAGGACATGCTCATCAAAACTAATCTACACGATCACCCACTATACTATACTGGGTACATTGGCGACGTAAAGGTGGATCAGATGCACATTGATCCTGGCTCTTCCATAAGCATTATCCCGAAGGGTCTGCTACATCACCTCCGCATCCCAATGCATCGCCTGACGCCTACAAACACCGACATCAGCAGTTTCAATTCGGGCAGGAGCTACCCAATTGGAAAGATTCGTCTAAAGTGTCAGATTGGCGATCTCCAATTAGAAGTCACCTGCTACGTTATAGATGCAGACACTTCTTACAATATCCTCTTGGGGCGCCCTTGGATACACGATTATATGATCGTGCCTTCCACGCTGTACCAATGCTTCAAATATGTCGACAAATACGGCTTCGTAAGAACGGAGTTTGCTGATATCGATCCCTTCAAAGGGGTCGAATCCTACTACTCAGACTCCTGCCTATACGAAAAGTCAAAGAGGCACCTTAGTGAAGAAGATGCGCAAGCTCGTACCGAGACAGCCACAGGATCAGAAGAACCTCTGACGATCCACCTCCAAGCTCGCAAACCTGGCAAGTCTGCACCCCTTACCGCCACTCTGCGTAAGGACGCAATCAGCTTCTCGGCACAAGAAGAGCAGATGATAATTCGGCTGCCAAGGTCTGGCCAAGTGCCAAGACCCACAACGGAGCTACTGACAATCAGGCTGCCGAGTGTCGGCCAGTCTCAAACGGAGAACCTCAATCCCTCCGACAAGCCAATGACGATACGCCTTCCCAAGAAGGGTCGTCACCCCGATGCAAGGCCTGGAACTTCTAGCGAACCAACCACTCCCCGTCCAGCATCGAGCACAAAGCTGGGGGTCGCTAGTTTGCCAACAACTCCACGTTCTGCTCCACCAGCCAAACCGCTAACAATCAAGCTGCCCAGGTCGTCCTTTCATTCTTCGTTTAGACAGGAGGTAGCCGAAGAGGAACCGGAGTTAGCTAAGTATGTGGCTGTCCACACTGATGTTCCCTCCGCAGATGATGTAATCCTCCTAGAAAAGATACCTTACTTCATCGATAAAGGGCTATCTTTGAACTACCTCAAGCTTAATAAGCTCTGTACAATGCATGCTATGGAACACGGTATAGGCACTCACCTACACACACAGGTGACAAATGTGCACACTGCAATCCAGCTTACTCCAGCAAAAGATGCTTACCGCATAATCGAAGGAGGGGACCATCCGATCATCTTCGGCCGAAAGGACGATCCGCATCCCTTCACCGTAGAAGAAGTCGACCTTGGATCAGATGCCGGAAGACTGCCTCTGTATCTTTATAGCCCCCAATCTAAATATCTCATGCAAAAACAGGGGTACGATCTGGAGACGACGCCATGTTTGAACTACGGTACTGGACGACGATTACCTTTGAAGCCACCGGTCCCGGCAGACAAACCACGGGACTAGTATAGCAAGACTCGATATGGATTAGGGTATGTAACACCCACGATGACCCCTGAGAGTTCAGATGAAGAATGTGACTGGCATTCACATTCGACCAGGTCACCAACTTCTGACTCAGATACCAGCATCGGAGATGTATTCAGACAAGTCCTGTCAGTCAACATGGCATTCGCTGACGCTTATGAAGAAGATGAAGACATCCCTGAGATCCTCGAGCTAGAGCCGTAGGTGCAGCAGCTGGATGCACAATAGGAAAAGCGGTTCGAACAGAGAGAACCTCCCACTGAAGATGAGGTCATACAAGTAGATCTCGGCAGTGAATCTTCTCCAAAACCAATCTTCGTCAGTAAAAGTCTAACAGACGAAGAGCGAGAATCGCTGCTGAAACTTGTCAAAGAATATATCGATGTGTTCGCTTGGAGCGATAAAGACATGTCGGGGTTAAATCCCGATATTGCTCTTCATAAACTCAACATCTGGCCGGATGTAAAGCCAGTCAAGCAACAACAGCAACGCTTCCGTCCAGCCATCATGGACACGATCGAAGCCGAAGTCAACAAACTAATAGCCAGCGGCTTCATTCGTGAAGAGCAACATCCTGACTGGGTCACCAATATAGAGCTTGTCCTCAAGAAGAATGGGAAGATTCGAATCTGTATCGACTTCTGCAATCTGAACGAGGCATGCCCCAAAGACGAATTCCTCCTTCCTATCACAGACATCATGATTGACAACACCTGCGGCTTTGAACGTATGTCATTTTTGGATGGATTCTCGGGGTACAACCAAATCAAGATTTCTCCTGACGACGAAAAGCACACATCATTCTGAACACCAATCGGCACATACTGCTACACAGTCATGCCTTTCGGTTTGAAGAATGCCAGTGCTACATATTAAAGAGCCATGAGCATCATCTTCAGAGACCACTTACGCAAGACGGTGGAGTGCTATGTTGATGACATCGCCGTCAAGAGTCGTCGTAAGGGAGACCATCTGCAAGATCTAAGGACGATATTCGACCTGATACGAGCACACAATTTGAAGATGAACCCTACGAAGTCCTTCCTGGGCGTGTCCAGCGGGAAGTTCTTGGGTTTCATCATCACCGCCCAGGGTATCCATGTAGACCCCGAGAAGACAGAGGCAATTATGGAGATGAGTCCCCCGAAAAATCACCACGAACTCAGAGGCCTTCAAAGGAGGCTAGCTTACATCAGGAGGTTCATTTCTAACCTCTCCGGGCGATACCGACCATTCACCCACCTCATGAAGAAAGGTGTCTCATTCGTATGGGATGAAGAATGTCAATGGGCCTTCGACAGCATCAAAGAATATTTGTCGAACCCTCCAGTCCTGGTGGCCCCGGTTGCTGGAAAACCATTCCTGCTCTACGTACGAGCAATGGAACATTCCTTCGGGGCTCTGCTGGCACAAAACAACGATGCAAGCCATGAGCAAGCCATATATTACCTCAGTCGAATGATGATTGGGCCAGAGCACCGATACACCGCTGTGGAGAAGGAATGCCTTCCCCTGGTATTCGCTATTCAGAAGACACGGCACTATGTCACTGGACAAACAATATATATAATCTCACGAGTCAACCCCCTCAGGGTCCTCATGACTAAACCAGGGCACTCAGCTCTCGCCTCGCTACATGGGCAATATTGTTGTCTCCTTATCATATGATCTTCATCCCGCAAAAGGCTGTCAAAGGTCAAGCCCTGGCGGACTTTTTGGCAGCCCACCCGGGTTCAGAGTCATCCAGAATATATGAAGTGATCCCGAATGAGGTCGCCGACTCACATGCAACCTCTCACGACGATATATGGCGAATGTTCTTCGACGGTACTTCAAGAACGGGACCCAAGGGCAATATCATCGTCAGAGTCGGGGTGGTGCTAGTGTCCCCTTCCGGATTGGTGATCAACCGCGCTTACTCCCTCACGAAACCCTGCTCTAACAATGTGGCCGAGTACAACGCTCTGGTCATTGGCCTCCAACTTACAAGAGAGCTGGGGGTAGAATATCTTGAAGCATACGGCGATTCTCAGTTAATCGTCAATCAGATCCGGGGCTCATACGAAGTTCGCCATGAAGACATGATCCCCTACCACCAAATAGCAATCGACATCATCTCATCGTTCGAGGGGTTCTTCATCGAGCACGTCTCCAGACTCCGAAATATCGAAGCCGATGCCTTAGCAGGCCTGGCCGCTTCCCTAGCAGTGCCGAATCATACCCATCAATCGGTAGAGGTGATAGGCTACGAACTAGTCTGCCCCAAGAACAACGTTCAATTCGTGGCAAGTTATTCCGCTCAGACGATTGATGATGCCCCAGACTTGAGACAACTATTCATAGACTTCGTCGTCTACGACATCCTGCCCGAGAACCCAAAGGAGGCCACCTCCATTAGGCGGCGTTCCCTCAGATTCTTTTACGATACAGAGACGAAAATGCTGTATCGCCGATCCTACGATGGATTATTGCTTCGGTGTCTGTCAAATGCAGAGGAAGCCGTGCGAGAAGCTCACGACGGTGTCTGCGGGGCCCATCAGCCTGGCCCTAAATTACAAGATCGTCTCCGCCGGATGGGCTACTACTGGCCCACGATGGTAGCGGATGCGATAGACTATACAAGAAGGTGCAAAGCCTGCCAAGTCCACGCGGACTTCATTCACCAGCCATCCAAATTTCTACATCCGACAGTGGCATCCTGGCCCTTCGAAGCATGGGGAATGGATATCATCGGTCCAATTACTCTACCTCCCTCCCGTGGACATCGCTTCATACTTGCGATCACGGATTACTTCTCCAAATGGGCAGAAGTTGTTCCACTTGCAAAAGTTAAAACTTCGAACGTGATCAGCTTCCTCAAGCATCACGTTATCTATCGCTTTGGACTGCCCCGGAGGATCATCCACGATAATGGTCCGCAGTTTGCAAGCCACGCCTTCTATCGATTCTGCGACAAGCATCGCATCCAGAATATTGCTTCGACACCGTACAACCCGGCAGCAAACGGATTGGCAGAGGCATTCAACAAAACCATCATCAAGTTACTCAAGAAGTTCGTATCATCCAACAAATACGACTGGAACGAGAAGCTCGGTAAATGTTTATGGGCATACCGAACTACAGTCCGAACAGCTACCGAGAACACACCATTCTCCCTGGTGTACGGGAGTGAGGCAGTTCTCCCATTAGAGACTCAAATACCCTCACTCCGCGTCGCCCTCACTTATCAATTGACTACGGATGATAACTACCGACGCCGACTACAAGAGTTGGAGGCCTTAGATGAAAAGTGCCTCCTAGCTCAGCAAAGGATCGAACTATACCAAGCCCGCATCTCTGGAGCCTTCAACAAGAAGGTTAAAATTAGAACATTCCAGGTGGGCGATCTCGTTCTGGCAGTTCGAAGACCGATGGTCATGACTCACAAGACTACCGGCAAGTTCCAGCCAAAATGGGAAGGCCCATTCATCATCGAGGCTGTATTCTCCAACGGTGCTTACCGCCTCGCAAAACAGAATGGGGATTTGCTCATGTTGCCCGTCAACGGCAAATTCCTAAAGAAATATTATGTCTAAACGACATTCTCCAGATTATTGAGTCATGTGCCCGCTGGTACCGCTGAACTCACCCTCACAATTTTTCCAGATTTTCGAGTCATATACCTGCTGGTACCGCTGAATTCACACTCATCATCCTCCAGATTCTCGAGTCATGTACCCTCTCGTGCCGCTGAACTCACACCCACAACATCCCAGATTATCGAGTCATGTGCCCGCTGGTGCCACTGAACTCACAGTTTCACACTATCGAGTTATGTACCCGCTGGTGCCTCTAAAATCACACCCCGATCACTCTTTCAGATAGTAAGTCATGTATGATCATACCTCTAAACTTTCTTCCTAGAAGTGATCCTCCCTCATGATCCAATACCTGTACTACCAGTGCACAAAAAGGGTAAGCGATCCACAAATTTCTAAAACGGCCATGTCCTCATTACCTCTGAGTCGTTTCACTTCCGCCAAAAACAAATCACCCTCCTGTATAGAACTTCCTTGTCCTCATTACCTCTGAGTCGTTCTATGTACCCCCTCTTCATTGAGCCCACTCCTACCATGTCCTCATTACCTCTGAGTGGGAAGGCTCCGTAGAAGAAACCTTTATACTTGCCATGTCCTCATTACCTCTGAGCAAGTATGTCGATTCTCTTTCAACCTGTTATCTGTACCCACAACCAGAGTACGACAAGGATAATAGGTCCACAAATGTCCTCTATTGACCACAAATAGCCTCCGTTGAATTCACTCCTGCCATGTCCTCATTACCTCTGAGTAGGAAGATTCCACAGTAAAACCTTCATACTTGCCATATCCTCATTACCTCTGAGCAAATATGTTGGTTCCCTTTCATCCTATTATTCGTATCCTAAGCCAGGGTACGCCAAGGATAATAGGCCCACAAAATACCCTCTGCTAAGTTTCTTAGCACAAGCCCACCATCTCATCATGCCCCGGGAGCCCAGCTGCTCTACGACATTCTTTTTCCTGATACCGAGAGCACCCATGACCACTTTGCCATGGCTGTTCCAGGCATCCTAACCAAACTTGTTATCCATACCTAAAACCAAGGTATGCCACGGATGACAAGTCCCCCGCGCGGGGCAAACACCACAATCATATCACAGGTACAACAAGCAATGCAAATGAAGGGTAGAATGGAAAGTACTCTTTATTTGAAAGAAGAAAAAAGTATTACATCTTTTGGGACCACGTCCCTCTCAAAAAGAAAATAGGAACAAAACAAAAGAGGAAAAGGCCAACTATAGCTCAGCATTACATAACTCCAAGAGACCGTTTTTTACCAAGGCAGTCCCCCGCTCAAGCCTCTGTTTAGCCCGGCGTTCGGCCTCTTGGGACAACTGCTCTGCGTCATTCAAATACATATACTCCTGCCAGTTGTTCTCTATCTTCTTTAGGGCAAGTTCTAGATTGGCAGAGGCCCTACTAAGCTTGTCAGCCTCCTGAATAGCGATCCCTTTCTCAGTATGAGCAGCTTCGAGCTCGGACTCCAGGAAGGCCAGCTTACTTTGGAGCTCGAGGATCTGTTCTCGGGTATCAGTTACCCCACGTGAGGCATCCGCTTTCCGAGTCGTGCAATCTTCAGTTCGACGGCTCCATTGATCGTATAACCGAGTCAGATCCCGACGGTCCTTCAATATAGCCGGCTTGAGCGACTCCCGGGCAATCATCACCTTTTCCACCACGGTAACAAGGAAATTGCGCTCTTGGTTTATCGCCGCGGGTAAATCAGCTTGCTACAGCCTGCGAAATTGGGCCACGAGACGATCAGCCTCTAACAATTTAGGCTCCAGAAGTACAGCCAGTTCCCCTCCACCAGGGAGTGTCTTAAGGATATTGATCTGGCTACCGGCGCATTGACGGGCCAGAGTAAAGGGAGTCCCCCTTTCCACAGCTGCCTCGATCCTCCTCCTCAGGTGGCTGTGGAAACTGTCGACCACATCCCAGGACACTTTATCCAAAACCTCTGTAGAGGACGGCGTCAAAGGGAGTATGGCAGGCAGTACCGAAGGAGTGGCCTCAGAAGTTGCCGCCCCCGCCACCAAGGAAGCAAATTCCGTGCAAAAAGACGCTTGAATAGCGGTTATCTCCTCTTCTACCGCCCGAAGAGCCTGGATGCTCGGCAGGGCGGAAAGGTTAACCCCCGAAACTATATTCGCAGAAGAAGGCGCCGGAAGCATCGTCCCTTGTCCCAGCTGAACTGCTACCTGGGTTTTCGAACTCGACCCAGATGGAGGCCCCTCAATGCAAGGAGGTTCCGTCAGATCCCCTCCGGTAGAGTCTGCCCCAGCAATATCCGTCACCAGTAATAAAGGGTTGGGACCTGAACATCCAAAGCAACCATTAATCGACGTAATCCAAAGGATAGGATGACGGAGTAAATAGGCTTATTCACAGGTTAAGGTTTGACTTGTATTACCAAGGAAAGAGCATGGAGGCTGCGGTTCGTTCACAGCCGGCGTAGTTTCCCCACCCGCAGCTTCTGATCCGAATTCAACTGGATTCTCTGTCACGGCCATCCCTGAAAAGGAGCTAGCCAGGACAGTGTCATCCTGTTGGAGTTCAGATGTCTCAAGAAAAGGTGCAGTAAAACCCCCATCCCCCTGAGTTGAGGTCCCAGCAAGGTGAGACTCCTCGACCGCCTCCGGAAGAACCCCAACAGCAATGATAGCAGTGCACACATCACTGACCAAATAGGACAGGACCGGATCAACCTCGGCAATTGGGTCCTGAGAAGCGAACTCATCTGACGCCTATAAAGAGCAAAAGGAAAAAACGATTAGGCCATAACATAGAAGAAGAAGAAAGGAGGTAGTCGAAACTCAAATCACCTCAGAAACAATGTCAATATCATCAATAAACAGCCTGCAACGTCTTACCGCAGCGTGCTTTATGGAGTAGGTTCGGCCGTCAGCAGCAATCACGCACCTGCTTCGCTTACGCAAAGGGCCAGGCACCGCAGATGGTTGATCCTCCACCACCTCGTCAGACCAAGTAGGCGGCTGACCCGCCACCCTTTTATCTGGCATAATAGGGGGCTGATTCCCAACTTCCTCGTTCGAAGAATACAATGAGTCATCGGCGTCTTGTTCATCATCCTCCTCGTCCGCCGTAGTGGACTCTGAGTCCGGCACAGGAACCCTGTTCGCCCCTCTCTTCCTCTTCTTGGATCCCTCTGGCTTCTCAGCCAAACCAGTGCCCGTTATGAAGCTAGTAGTTATATCAAAGTCGGCAGGAGGCTTACTCGTTGCGACATGATAAAGGGCCGCTATGTACAAAATATCCCCTGCCGTCTTGGCATCGGGGACCGAGAAGCTGGCCCGGGTATGGACCACATTGTAATAATGCCAAGCCCGGACGCCGTCGAGTATACTGCCCTCAAAGCTCAAGCAAGCGCTAGGACAATCCAGGAACAATTGACTATACCCAAATTGGCGAGAAAATCTACTGGGCAGATAAGGCTCCAGGTATACGTTATTTCGGTAACGATATACCAGGTGCGCAGGGCTTATGTTGCGCAGCCAAAGAAGCATCTTCTCAGATAAAAGTTGGGGAGGATCAACACCATCAACATGTACTCCCCTCACTTCTCTAAGGGTAAATTGAGGAAGAGAGACAAAGAACTCAGGCCCGTCAACTCGCGCCAACGCCCTCCGGCAGGCCGGCATGGTATCGTGCTCCCAAGGCTGATGATGGTATCGGAAAAGGAAGGCGTCATCAGCAGTAACATCTTCTTCAGTTCCTGGCCTCATCAACGACCGATAGTGCATTAATAACCACCCCATGAGGTAATGGTATGGAAGTTCTATCCGCTCAAAACCTAGCGTCGTCTTACGAGCAATAACCTTAGACGAAAACGCACGAATGCCGTGGTGTATACTACACACCATGGCCGGAAGAAGGGCCAATCTGATGTTGAAGACCAGCTTCACCGCCGGGAGAATGAAGTGACGGCTGATCCTTTCAGTAGAACCTGCTCCTCCCGTGACTACGCAATTTCATAGCCATATCATCAAAAACCCGGCCAAGAGTGCCTTGTCAGACATCTCCTGGGTATCGAAGTAAAAATAACTTAAGGAGTCAGTGCGACTCCCGAACCTGTCACGAGTGGATCTCGACTTTTTGACCTTAAACATCATGTCCTTTACCTCCTCCAGGGTTTGAGGACCTCGAGACGATACCCGACCGGAAGGACGTAACTTGAAAAGATACGCGACCCAGGCCGTGGTATGTGGGGTGGTCCCTTCAGAGCTATTTTCCTTCTTAATCGCAGTCTGGTGGCAGATGCTATGGTGGCACAGCAGTTCCCGGTACACAGCAACAAAACCAGGAAATCGTCGATCTAGGTCATCGAATTCCTCTTTCGTCGGAGTATATACTTCAAAGGCCTCGCCTCCCCATGGCAGCTTAGAAACAGCATGCATCTCATGGAGAGCAAGTCCCAACTCTCCCCCGGGCACGAAGAAAGTCCCCGTACGTCGGTTATACAGCTCCAAAAGGGCCATGAACAAAGGCTTGTTAATAGGCAACCCGTAACAGGTGCCCCGAACGGCGTAGTAAAGATCAATTTCCCGAAGGGATTCTCCATATTTCCTCAGGATCCATGAGGTAAGTTTGGCCCATGTAGGAATGGGGTTTATCCAATTCAGCAACAACAACCTGCCCATAGGATAAGACCCCTTACGAGCGAGCCGATTCAGAAAAGTATCAGCTCGAGTGAAAGTAAATTTAGGACCAGTCACGTTTACAAAAGTGCCAGGGAGCAGCCCCATCACACTCCGACTAACTGAATCCTTGCCCGCACATGCTGAACCAGTACGCCTGTTGTAGTGGATGTTACCCACAAATATTCCCGGTTGGGTGGGTGTCAGAGAGCCCACCATTGTCCTGCCCAACGGTTCCATGTTAAACCACGAGAGGGGATAATGTCGCTCCATCTCGGGGATATGGATCTCCACTCCGTCTACAGAAAAATCCCAGTTCTCAGAAACATCCAGCAGTCGGGAGTTCTTTATGGAAAAGGCATCCCCAAAGAGAAAAGCCGGTTTCAGATATTCTCCGTCCAGCTTTTCCGAATTCATCATGGAACAGAGAAAGTGGAAAGGTTGGTTGTTAATGACAGCCACCCTCTCCCTAGGTTCATTAATGGGAAGCTGATCCACTATATGTCGTATTAAGCCATCGAGCCGCACACCCACAGCAAACTGAGCTGAACCCACAAGAAGCTCTCCTGCTGGGTTGGTTGGGAGGCTCAATGAAAAAGGACAACATGAAACAGGATTAAAGGATGGTTACTGAACTCAAGTCCCTACGAGCCTATGCAGTTTGGATCAAACGAAGCCCTATGCAACTCAATTGCAATTGGGTTCCAGATGGCACGGCCCCAAGAGAGCTTATGTGGTTCAGCCAACACAGCCTCATACGGCCTAAATCAATTGGGAGTTCCATATGACATTGGTTCGATAGCTTATGCGGATCAATCGAACATATGCGGTTCTAAGCAGAAGAACTTTTTATGGCACTGAAGCGCTATACGGATCAGTCTGTTAGAAGAGTATGTGGATCAATTGAACATATACGGTTAGAAGCTTATGCAGCTCCGTTCAAGGGAGACTTCATGCGGCTCAAAACCTTCTCATGCGGCTCAAACATAGGGTATCACCTATACGGCTCGGATATGAGAGGGTCATGCAGCCCATACAGCATATGCAGCTCTACCATAGTCAAACTTGGGTGAAGGCTTGTGCATGAATATGCAACAGAGCGATGGGTTCTTAGGATTCAAAATGTCCAAATGCAACCCTTACCATTGAAAGCAGGACGGACATCAGGGTGCACTTCAAGCACGACGGCTGACGAGGAAGCCGCCTTCTTCCCCTTCGTAGCAGCGACGACCTTGGAAGATTTGGGGGCCATGTTCGACGATCAGAGAAGGAAAATAAGGAAAGAAAGGTAAGACAACAATAGTTGAACGAAGTAGAAAGTAAAGAAATCCCTCCGACCGTACTCATCCATATTTATAAACAAAAGTGAGGCATTTCGATCCCCGTGCATACACGAAGACTAACTCTTCGGTTATCAAGATGAGCCGTCGAAAATGAAGGCTAAACTCCTCGGATCCCGCACCAAAAAGTGGCATTTAAAGCTGACAGCAAATCAATAACATTTAATGCAAAAGATTGCCATACGTGGCAATAATGACGTGGCCAAAAGTCCCCTGCGGCTAAGCCCTCCATGCGGCTGAAACATCCATGCGGCCAGGACTTCATATGCGGCCAGAAGAATACAACCATGCTTCTTATTCAAAGTATTTCAATTTTGTAAATTGAAAACTTTGAAGGGGGTCTTGTAGAAGCATGGAAAATACTAAAGGAAACTCCATGCGGCTCAGAAAGCCCATGCGGCTCACAGATTCATGCGGCACAAGGGACTATGCGGCTCAAGACGTCCTATGTGGCTCAGAACAGAAGACACGTGACTTGCAAGACAGTTCTCCCCTCCTGCATTAATTACTTTGACGGCTGACAACTCTAAAAAAGTGGCAGCCCTGACACAAAAGAGGTAATTATGACTCTGTCATAATGACGGACCCCTAGGGAAGTGAAGGAGATCTCTGACACAATCCCCCGAGATCCAAAAAATGCCACGTGGCCCTGACACGTGGACAGTCATATGCGGCTCGAGCGAAGACTTCCCATGCGGTTCAGGATGAAGCTGTCTTATGCAGCTCAGGCAGAAACAGTCTCATACGGCTCAAGCAGAGGCCTCTCATGCGGCTCGCAAGGTTCATCTCCATGCAGCTTATTACCCATTATGTGGCTCAAATTATCATATAGTTCGAAGGTTCGGGGGGCCACTCCCCAAGCAGACCCGACACATGGCCATTCTTATGCGACTCCACCCTTATGTGGCTCAACCCTTATGCGACTCAATCCTCCTCAGCGGCTTTCAGGACACGTGTCATAAAGCTAATCAATTTCCCAGATTTACTGCAATCAAAGATTGGGTCAAAACCTAATAATCTGGGACATGTGGCAGGAGAATTAATTAAATTTATTCATTCAGATTTGCAGACATCAGCAAATCATCACTACGGAGATTTATTCCAATCAGCATTAATTACTGATAGGATTTGGTGCAATCTACACTAGATGGCCCAGATTTATCACACTCAAGATTAATGGCCCAGATTGATCGATCAACAGGCCGCCACCACTTTAAGGGGCAATCATTGTGAACCCTAATGAGGTCCCTCCATTCTTATAAATAGCAGGATGCCATTCCCTTGCAGGAGACACACGCACACATACATACAGAGAGGACTTTTCGAGGTCAGAGAGAGCCCCATAATACTTGGAGAGAAAGAGCAGAGAGGGAACAAAGAGAGCATTTCTTTGACGCCAAGCAATCTTCTGGAGCCAAGGCTGTATACCGATCGTCCAAGGAGTAAGGCAGAGCGGCCGTCGCTTTCCCGAGCCTCTATCATCACCCCCCAGAATCTAAAATAAACAATTGTACTTAGACTGCTATACCGAGGCTTTCATCCCTAGGCTTTCTTTGTACAAGCGAGTTTATAACGTGAAGTAAAAGTCCAGTCCTCCGATAATTATTCTGCTCTTTTATATTTTATGGCAAACAACCTCTGGTCAGACAAATCTATTATGAAGATTTCATCTTTATTCTGAAGACAAAAGCAAAGGAAACAAGAAAGCTTCTACATATAAAAACATGTGGCTACAAAGACCTATTATAGACTCTTCGTAGTTACATACACAGAAGCAAAAAAGCTAAAATTGTGGTACAAGCTCTCAATTACACGGGCGAGGCAGTGACAGAGTCAATCACTTCCTAGTTAAAAGGAAGCTACCGCCTAAAGATGCTACTGGCCCGAGCCGAGATAAAAACCAGCACAAGACCCCCCTATCTCCCTAGCTGGCCGGAGAGAGCAACCAGAACAGCAGGCCTTGCTATTCCTCGGTCGGCATGGCAACCAATACGAATTCAGGAAGCAAGGGTTTAAGATGTTATTAATTCCCACGACATCCAGGATGAGGGACGTTTCGAGATCCAGTAGTAGTTCTACTATAGATTCTTTAGATGAAAAGATTTGCCACCGACGGCCGCCTCAAGCAAACTCCAGGGTCGTCAGGAGCCGAACATCGGGCAAGCAAGGCCATTGTTGAAGTAGCTGAGTCTTCTCTTGAAGGGGATAGTCTTTTATACAGGCTGTTCGCATGGTCCAACCATGAGCCAGACATCGGTCAGAAGGAAGCTTACAGGTTAAGCTAAAGCTCTACTCCATAGTCAAATGACAGTACTGCGAGTGACCGAAGGAACGTGACTCTGAACCTCTTCTGCTAAAGAGATTCACGATCCCTGCAAAGACGCAAAAGGCTCCAATATCAAGAAGCCATCAGGAGCCCATGCTCTAAAATGATGACTCAGTACAATTAATGCCAAGAGCTAGGCATGACACCAGCCATCACCCAGCTCGTATAATCCTGACACGTGTTCATGCTTCTATTCAAAGTATCCCGAGCTTGACTCAAGTTTGGGATACTTTGAAGGGGGTCTTGTAGAAGCATAAAAAATCTCAGCTGAAGACATCCCTTTGCCAAAGTGCAGAAGATGCAAAAGACTGTGGCTTAGTGCTAAAAAAGACAAAATGGAAGGTATGGAGAGAAGTTCCTTTATTGTCATGTCTACTAAAGTCTAGTACAGACACATCAGGACTATACATAAGGGACTAATTTTGTTCTTCTACAAAGGATCTAGTACAGATTCGACAGAGCCTAAAGGGATCTACAAGAAATGTAGTCTTCGTCGAAGCACAGCCTTCCGTCTTCTCGACACGTACGTTGGAAGATTGATCTCCATCGAAGCATATTCTGACTTCCTTGTGGGTGCAGGCTCTCAGAAGTATATCAGTTACTCGACTAAGGGAAGCATCTTCCTGAAGAAACCATTAGCCCGAGCTTCCAAAAGGCGCAGAAGTTCGCGAAGCCCTGAATGGGAAGGGCATAGCACAACCTGTGGCTCTTTGGGTTGGATATCTGCCCATAGCCCAGGTTGTTAGGACCTCCAACATCCCTCAGACGTCGCTCAGAGTCAAACTCCCTAAAAAGACACTTGTTTACTTCTCAAGGGCAGCAATGGCTCCTTTTACACAGAGTTCTTCCATAAGAACGTGGCTCCTACAAACGAGAAAAGCCTCAACCAGCAGCCAACTTACACAAGGCCTATCGCCGCTAGAAGTTAAGTTTGGATCTCGTATGGTGCTGAAGGATGCCGAAAAATTAGCGACTCTTCAGAAGAGAACTTTCCCTTTTATAGGACCGAAAATGGCCCAGAGCGCACGCCACATAGCTGACAGTTAGAATTCCTGCATTAATAGGACGAACCTAAGACTTAGTACTTTGAATGTTAGTTTAGGCCCTTAGAATTCCCCATATTACGGTGGAAATTAAGAGAAAAGTTCCTTAAAGAGCGAATATTTATTGCTCTTTGCTTCAGAAGCCAAAACCTTCAAGCCTGAGGCGCAGCCACCTGCATGCGCCAACCTCAGAAAAAAGATAATGGTAGTCCCTCTCCCTTTTTTTTACTTCAGAAGCCAGTGTCTTCACTCCAGAGGTACAACTACCTGCCTACGCCAATCTCAGACACACAGGGGTGTCATACCCTTCCCTTCACAGCCAATGTCTTCACTGTTCAGAGGTGCAGCTACTTACCTGTATCCATATGTGGCACAAGATGGTGATATGCTCACACCATTAACATTTCTATGGCACAGTCGTCTACTCTGGTTCAGAAGCTTAAGTCACTTCTCTACAAAAGACTTGGGAACTCCCATCGCAACCAATACAAGAAAGCCTGTCGCTCCAAAAGCACAGTAACCTCACGAACCTAAATCACAAGCCTACTTGTCGCCTATAGCACAGTGACTCCGGTATCCTGAAACACAGCTTCATAAGTTGCTCTATATGCACGGAAGTCTCGTCGTTATTCGAAGCCAAGTCCATTCGTTTTCTGAAAGCACAGAGATTATGTCGTCTCCAGAAGCACGGTCTACTCGTCACCCCAGAAGCACAACAGTACTGAGTCCTCACCAGAGGTATAGGAAGCATGGGTCCACCCAAATTGGTTTGTTTAAACCGCCTCTTATAGAGAAAATTAGGATTCAATCATGATTGATATCATATCAGATTGATTTAAATCTTAGACGAGGATCAATTAGACTCTAAATCTAGGATGAAATCCTAAGATTTACTCGACTGTATCTGAACAAGCAAATCGGCATGTGCCACGTGTCACCTCCTTCGATTATGTTTATAACCCCCAAATATCTTGTTTGAGGGAAATCTCGATGTCCGCCACGTATCAACGCTGCAGAATCCCGTATCGTACAATGATGGTTGATTCTTTTATATCTCAGGAACCCTAATATACATCGCATATGTGCTCAGTTCTTTATAAATAGAAGTTCTTCTTCTTTCACCAAATCATCGACAGAGGAAAATCGATAGTCGATAATCTTTAAAGGATCAACAATCTCTATCTACGAAGAGTCGACTACACTCATCCACCAATCAACCAAAGAACCAACCAACCATCCATCTTCAAGGAATTTTCTTCTCTAGACAGCCGCTTGATCGGTGATCCCAGAGTTCCATCAAAGGTGACAAAGAGCCATAGCAAGGTTGATTCTTCGTCAGATCATCAACGAAGTAAAGGAGCTGTCACACTTTTCCAGAAACCTCTTCTCCCTGTACTTAGAATATCCTGTTTAGGACTTTCTTCTTTGTACACAGATACCTTATACGTTCAATAAAGTAAAAAGTTCGTTCAACCTTTTGTTATGTCGAACATCCCTTTCTAGTACTTCTAGTCTTCAAGCTCCTAGGCACTTTCAAGTGTAGAGAATAAGAGGTATGGATGAGAGATTGAGTGGGATTTAAGAGGAAATAGTGGAGAAATAGCTCAAATGGCGAAAGAACACCAAAATGAGAGGAAATTGAACAATAAAATAAAATAAAAGAATGGCTCTCTCACTCTATCTCTCTCTCTCCAGTACATGGCTGACCATTTAGGTAGGGCTTTGGTTAATCCAAAATGACTAGCAAGTCCTTAAAAGCTTGTCATATGGGCTAATTAATACATGGAAGGCTCTAAAACCATTTCGATAAATAGTCTAATCTCTATTTAATTAAATGGACATGACTAATGGTCTAATTGGGCTAAATTGTCACTCCTGTTTTTTGTTATACATATTTTCAGTATACTTATATAGACTTCTGACATTATCAGGTGACTCGTATTTAGACTTATCTTGCTTAATCTTGGCTTGGTTTAGTTTTGGTTTGGTTCACCTTGGTTCATCATGGCATGTTAACTTGGCTTGGTTTGGTTTGGGTTGCTTTGAGATAAGAAGGCTTGGTACTCTCTTTCTTTCTCTCTCACTCTCTCTCTCTCTCTCTCTCTCTCTCTCTCTCTCTCTCTTCTCATTAATTCTATTAACTCTTCTCCTCCTTATCCATTACTCCACCCATTAACCTAAGGCAAGTATACCTTGCTTCATGGAGAACATGATGGATCTCTATTTTGATTGTTCTATTCTCATCCTTGTATGATTCTAAGCAACTTTAGAACTTAGAATTTTTGGTTTTGTTGGGTATATTCTTTTTAATCGAAGTCTTAAATTTTTTTCATTTTTGGTTTTGATCTCTAAAAACTTAGTATTTCCAAAATCTAATGGTCTCGTATTGTGGGGATTTCAATTCTACCCAATTTTGGCTTTTGAATCGCTTGATTTTGACTTATTTTGAGAAAGTTACGAACGTTCTCGTGTTTATGGTCCTCACACATCTTCGGTGCTGTCGGGATGATGAACAGTATCGCACGCACGCTTCGCGTGCCGCATGCACACGTGCACCGTGTATCCGTGCCCCGAACGTCGTAGCCAAATTTGTCCACCCGTGCACCGTACCGTGCGCCCATGTATTTCGTTTGTCATGCGCCCACGAGCTGTGCATCACCGCTCTGTACGCCGTGCACCAGCGTGCTACTAGTTTCGTACACCACGTGCCCGTGCGTTTAGTTTGTCGCACGCCCGTGTGCCGTGGCAAGTCTTGTCCAAGCGTGCTGTACGTTTTGCGTGCCGCACGCCGACGTATTTTGTTTGCCGAACGTCGTGCATTCGTGCCCAGTGCGTCGTGGGAACTTTTGTCCACATGCGCTGCACGTTTTGTGCGCTGCACGCCTGCGTATTTCCTTTGTCGCGTGCCCGCGTACCGTGCATTATGCCCCGCGTGCCGTAGCCAGTTTTGTCCATACGTGTAGCACATTTTGTTTGCTGTGCGCCCGTGCACCGTGCATCGGTGCCCCATACGTCGTGGCTAGTTTTGTCCACACGCGCGCACAAATGACTACTTTTGCTTTATTAAGCTATTTTGTAGCTAGAATGTTGTAAAACTCAAAACATGAAAGTTGTAGATCTCCGTCTTGACTTCAAGAATCTTTTTGTCTAATCTTAATTGGAGTTCATATACGACTGATAGTTTTAATCACCCATGGATGTTCTTAGTCTTCTTTGCATGTATTCTGTACTTGGTCTAAATTACGATAACCCGACTTGGCAACTTGGTAATCTTGAGCTAGTAACTTGAACTAGAACTTGAACATGATAACATGATCCCATCTTAATAATCTTGATAGTGGCCCCTCGAGGCGCACTCTTGACGTGTATTCTTGATGTAACAAGTAAACATAATATGACATGTATAACATGAATGCTGTTGCAACAACTACTCCTGTCTTGCTAGTTTAACTCTTATCTTGACTCCATGGTTGATTTTCCTGATTGTGTTTGCATAAGCTACTTGTCGTGTCTTGCATCATGTCTAGGACATGGATTCCTGGTTACCACAATCAGGGATTCATAATGAATCTGATTAGGTTAAACGACTAAATTGATCAAGTAGCTCATATAGAGAGATTTTCCAATTACAGGCGATCCGGTTATCCCAACCACATATATGGACTTGTAGCCTGCCATCGAGTAGGGCATATTTCCAGCACACTATCGTGTGTTGCACTTTTTGTTTCCTAAGTACTCAAGTACACCAGAAATTTTGATAACTCTCGTAACTTTTGCCTAGATAGCATGGATGGTCTGTAGGGCTTGTAACTGTTGGACTATCTTTACTGTATCTTGTTAGTAACTAGGCCTGTGATAATCCTAGTTAGGTAATGATAGCAAGCCGTAGGACTTGATTGTCCATGTCTAAATAATTGTCTCATGATTAACATGAGAATATAATGATTAACATAAAAATTGTGTTCCACACCTTGTTCTTCTTGATGTAATCAAGTATGTTCATTTAACTCTTGTCTTTTACGTTATTATAATTATATTTTTATATCAATTCTTTTATTCATGATATGATAGTTTTAGTTCTTAAGTGGAGCTTCCCTTGTGGTACTTACTCTTGCTAGGGTCTGACCCAGCTGATTTTGTATGTCCAGATTTCGGAGTGATACCCGAGGATCTAACTGTTTTCCAGCCAGATAGTGAACACCAGGAGTAACTGCGGCAACAAGTGTGTTTCTTATTTTGCTCTCCTACTCTAATGTAACTTATTCTTTTGAGACGTTTAGTCGTCGAGTACGTGTTAGCTTATTTGAAACTTTATTTCTGTCTGCCTAAGGGCTATAACATGATTATCAAATCCTAGGGTTGATCATGTATGACTCAACTCTTGCTAGTCTTCATATTTTGTATGACTAACTTCATAATCATCTGAATATGTAATGTTTGGGATGTCTTACTTTGTATGTCTGATGATCTAACATCTTGTAACAATTATTTGCTTGCTTGAGATTGAGACACTAGGCTTGTTCTTCACCATATGAGTGATAGGTTATAGATAAACTTGCATTCATCTAGACAGCCATGATCGTATTACGAAGTGTGTTGCACTCCAATGTACGTAGCTGGCTATGTCTGTTCCTCGCTCTCCAGTATTCTGGTTCTGGGGTGTAACATGGTTTAAGTGGTAGCCCATGCAAGTCTTGTAAATCAAGATATGTGAGATTTTACTGGATAGATGTCTCAATCAGCACTCATCCTTGATCTCTACTCGTATTTTCTAATCTTCATAAATATTGACCTGATAGTATGCTATTATCCTTGATCTATCTTGGTCCTTCCTTATTGTTTCCTATGTTATTTTCTTCAGTAACATTGTCCTTGGTCCTTCCAATCAGTCGGGCAATACCAGTTTCGTCGGTCCAGCACTCAACTCTGACGTACCTTGAACAACAGAAAGAGAAATAGTCTTCTGCAATAGGCAGCTCTTATTATGGGAAGTCAGGACACGTGATTTCAGAGTGTCGCAGAGCACAGGGGTTGTGCTTAGCTTGTGTGGCACCGGACCATAGAATCGGATCATGCCCGAGTAGAGCCAGTTCATCTTCATCAATACTAAATAGTCCATCGGTTAGGGCACCAGCACCAGTTCAGTAGCAACAGTACCAGCCTCCGAGGCTATTGCTACCTCAGGCTCAAGCATTCCAGCAGCAAAGGCCGCAATAGTATGCTCAGGTCCAAGCTTAAATTCAGAACAGACAGAGAGGTCACCAGTAGACGGTACCAACACCAAGAGGAAAGGGTCAAGCTATGGCTCTGACAGTAGCAGAAGAATTGGCATCAGGTGAGGTAGTAGCAGGTACCATTCTCGTTAACTCTTTTCTAGCAATAGTATTATCTGATTCGGGTGCATCGCGTTCATTTATGTCTACACGATTCGCAACATAAATAGAATTGGAGCCCGAGTCATTATCAGTAAGACTCAATATACTTACTGGTAACGATCTTGTGGGAGCAAATAGAGTTTATTCCTCGTATCGAATCGTAGTTAGCGGTAGAGAGTTTTCCGCTAGATTGATAGAATTTTTGATGGTCGACTATGAAGTGGTCCTAGTAATGGATAAGTTGAAGGATCAATACGCAAGAATAGACTGCTATATTGGCAGGATTATTTTTGGTATTCCCAACGAAGAAGAATTTTTGTTTTCCAGATGTGAAGTAGAACCTTCTCCACCAATCTTGTAGATGGCAGTAGCAGAAGCAGTTCAGTCTTCCAGGCATGCTGCTAGAGAAAGAGATAGAGTTTACTGTTTGCCATTGATTGTCGTAGAACAGAACAGTTTTATAGAAGGACTAAACTTTAACTCACAATTACAAACTCGTTTGTACAAAAAAGTGCCTAGGAACAAAACCTAGGAAAAACAATCTAAGTATAATTATTTAGTTTTGATTCTGAGGGGTGACGGTAGAGGCTCGGGAAAGTGCTATCAACTATGCCTTACTCCTTGGACGATCGAACGCAACCTCGGCTCCGGCGAAGAAATGTACTCTCTCTCTCTCTCTCTCTCTCTCTGTGTGTGTATGTCTCTGTGTGTCTCCGTGTGTATACAAGGGAATAACACCTTGCTATTTATTGGAATTTCATGAGTAATGGGGGTGTACAGCCACGTGGCTAATTTTAGGCCACATCCTTGTAACTGTGCCTTGAGAAGTGGGCAGCTAGGGATTGGTTAAGATTGATCATGATCTGTTTGTTGTACTAAATCTGAACTGTTAAGACTTGGTCAACTTCTGCCACGTTTCTCAACAGCTATTCTATGGCAAGCCGTATGAATGATGCATCCTGGCTGAGCCGTATAAAGAGTGTCTCATGACCGGGCTGCATGAAAGTTGTCTCATAACAGAGCCGCAAGAGAGTAGTCTCATGACTGAGCCGCATGAGGGAGGTCTCATGACCGAGCCGCATGAGAGTGGTCTCATGACTGAACCGCATGAGGGAGGTCTCATGACCGAGCCGCATGAGATTGGTCTCATGACCGAGCCGCATGGGATTGGTCTCATGACCGAGCCGTATGAGAGTGGTATAAGCGATCCGCATAAAGAACTGTCTTTAGAACTTGTGAACTGTGCCAGATATTATAGCAATTTTCTTATCTTTTTAGGAGCATGTCACGTCTTGTCTTTATATCAGAGCCATCATCTCTGTCAGAGCTGTCGTCTTTATGTCAGAGTAATTATGGCCAGCTGTATAGGCAAATTTTGAACCGCATAAGGCCGCATGAAGCTTCCTGAGCCGCATGAAGCTTTCTGAGCCGCATGAAGCTCCCAGGAATTTTGAGCCGCATGAAGCTTCTTGCGTTTTGTGCCGCATTAAGCTTCCTGTGTTTTGTGAGCCGTATGAAGCCCCATAGCAAAAATTATTCTTTTACATACTTCTACAGGACCCCCTACAAAGTTTTCAATTTGTTAAATTGAAATACTTTGAATAAAAAGTATTGGTAAGTCCGCATAAGCTTTTCATGCCATATAGGTTTCTTGGGCCGCATACTTGGTCGAGCTCTTCATGCCGCATAGGCTTCTCTGGCCGCATACTGGGTCAAGCTCTTCATGCCGCATAGGCTTCTCTGGCCGCATAATGGCTTTCATGCCATGTGGGCGTCCTGTATCTTCGGCATTAATTGCATCTTTGATTTGCTTTAATAATTTAAAGCCATCTTTTGGATAGAATTCCAAGAGTCAGCATTTAAAAATTTTGATTTGCTTAGGTGATTCGGAGTTGTCTTTTGTACGAAAGGGGATAGAATCCCAAGAGTTTGCCTTTATCCTTCTGCTAGCACGAAATCCAAAGCGGTGTGTTATCGATTCACACGCCCTTGCCAGCCTATAAGTACGAGCAGCTTTGAAGAGAGGGGTTCTTTACTTACTTCTTTTTTCAATATTTCTATTTCCCTAGTCGCCGTCTTCTTCTCCTTTCTCGATCATCAATGGCTCCCAAGGCTTCTTCAAGTACTGCGGCGAAGGGCAAAGGACTTGCCTCCTCGTCGAACACAGCGAGTTTGATTCACTCCGACGTTCATCCCTCTATTGATGGTAAGAGCATTGGGAAAAGACTGCATGAATTCAAACCCTAACCACAATATCTATGTCGCATGTTTTATGCGGGGGCCTTTCCCTATCATGCTTCGGCATAGTTAATGTGCTTTTTGTCTTTATTGGACTGCTCAAGTTCTGTGTGATGAATCTGCATAAGCTGTGCCGTATGGTCCTCATGAACGTCTCATGACTGAGCCGCATGGGGTATGCTTCATGCCCGAGCCGCATGAGAGATGTCTCATGACTGAGCCGCGTGAGGGATGCTTCATAGCCGAGCCGCATGAGAGTTGTCTCATGACCGAGCCGCATAAAAGATACTTCATGGCCGAGCCGCATGAGAGTGGCTTCATGACGGAGCTGCAAGAGGGTTGTCTTATGACCGAGCCGCATGTGAGCTGCTTCATGATCGAGCCGCATGAGAGCTGCTTCATGATCGAGCCGCATGAGAACTGTCTCATGATCGAGCCGCATAAAAGTTGTCACCTGACCGCATAAGCTCCTTATGAACTGGACCGCATAAAGACCCACCTAACAGAGCCGCATAAGCTCAGAAGTCATTAAGTGGTTTTTTCTCTGGCTATCCCCTGACTTCTTTCTTTTGTCTTTTTCAGTGAAGTTGTCGGTCAATCCTTCAGGAGAGATTTTGGTAGGTCAAGCTCAATCTGCTGTGGGTGTGAGATTCGACCATGTGGTCGATTATGTGTCGGACCAAATTACCAAAGATCAACCTGAGGAGAGGCTGAGGGATATCAGGAACCAATCCTTCTTCTTTCTCTCGGGTATGATGAACTCGAGAAAACTAGGTGGCACACATCTGAAACCCTCGTTCCTCTTTGGGGATGCTCTGACTGTAAAGAACCCCAACGTTCTAGATATCTCTGAAAGTTGGAGTTTTTCTTCCAACGGGATGGCGATCAACATTCCCTAGATGGAGAGTCACTTCCCGCTGTCTTGGTTCAATATGCTGCCGATGGACAGGAAAATGGCTGACTCCCTAACTCTGAGCCAGCAGGTGATGTTCGTGGGCGATATTCATTATAATAAAACATCGAGGTCGGTAATTGCAAGCAAGCTACAGATCAGCCGCTCTGTTATGGGGTTGGCCCCGGACAACTTCATAAATGTACAGGGTCCCAACTTTCGGTTCTCCCAAGCTGACACTTTCATAAACCAGCTTACTCAGAAGGGGTCCTATCCCATTGGTCGGTTGGCACTGCTGAACTGGATGAACCCCACCCCTTCATGATCAACTTGACCTCGTGGGTCTTACGGACATACAAGGATCTCCTGCTCGAGATTGGCCTGTATCAGGCCATTCGGGGCACCTATTATGGTCTGTCCATGAACAAGAAGCTGTTCATGGCTCTTCTTGAGATGTACAACCGCCGAACGGGGACCTTCTTTACACCTGGAGGGGAGATGGGGCTCGCTCTATACGAGATGCGTGAAGTCTCTAAGCTGCCCTGGGGAGATGAAGTCTTTGAGGTGTATACCCCTACGAATGAAGAATTCGAGGAGTTGGAGCAACGGTTCCCGGGCTTTGTGGCTGTTTACCGGGAACTACTCTGTTACCATAGTACGTGCCAGCATATATCAAAGAAGAAAAACGATAGTTCGGAAGGGAACCTTCCTCATACCAGGACCTGGCTCAGCTATCTTTTGGAGCTAGGCGCCTCAGACCGGGTTTTCCCCCGACGTCCTCGAACCCGGGAGGAGGTGCAGAACCAGGTGTCGACCGCCAAGAGGATAAAAACCACGGGTAACAGATTTGGGAGCCAAACTGACTTCTTTAATTACTTTATCAAGATACCTAGCAGATGTCTGATAAGGCTCTCCTGGTAGGATTTCTGATGGTATGGCTGCAGAACTGTGTAGTTTCGGGAGGGGCTGGTGCTATTGAGAGAATCAGCCGTAACCTCATCCTCCATGTGGTGAAGCAAGTCTTTGGGGCCAGACTAGCTCTTCTTCCCACTATCGTATGCAGCGTATATCGTGGTCTCTGCGCCTTCTCGTCCAAAGTCATCACTCGCGATACGGCGAAAGACTTTGAACGAATCGAGCTGCCCTACCATTATCTGATGGGGTGGCTATTGAAGCATTACCAGTCTTTGATGAGGCCTGGCCCAGAAGATGACGTGACTGCTGATGATGCCTTCATCTATCAGTACCGCCGCATGCCCTGGGAGTACACCACCATGCCCGCATATTGGATGGCGCTGGCACGAGTAGACAGATACTCCTTTTTCGTGTCTATTCCTCATTTTATTGATAAAGAAGTAAGAGCCGTGCATCTTGATGGTGCTGTGTCTCCCAAATTCTTGCCCGAGAAGATGCTCCTTGGTTGCAGAACATTCGTCCTGCGCATCTAGTGTATCACAACCATAATTGTGTCTTTTTGGAGCCTTACTTGCCCAGCCGATTCTTCCAATAATTTGGGTACAGTCAGATGTTCTTGGACAATCCCAGCTCCTGCCTGGGTTTTGAGGGTAGCGTCCTTGACGGCATCGGGCTTGGCACTACTATAGCACGGTTCACACCCGTGCCACCTTCTCTGTTCCGATGCTGGAGCGTCGGGACACATTTTGTACATGGCGGCCTTATACCATGTTATGGTGAATAAGCCCCCACGAGATTTTGACCCAAGTACCAGCTTCATTGTTGGTACTATCTTGGAGGAGAAGCCAAGGATCAAGAAGGGTGGACAGTTGATGTGTCTAACTCGGAGTCTACCAATGTGGACGAAGAGGATGACCCTGATAACTTGCCTCTTTCTTCTGCGGATGATTTGGTGGTAGGTCAGCCCCCTGTTGCGCCTAGTCCTTCACGAAAATGTAGCAGGCGTGCATCCTCCATCGGCGGCATGACTTACTCCCAAAACGGGCTGTGGTCAAGCCTCACGGGCTGATCATTAGGAAGAGAAGTAGGACGTCGATGCTATTTCGGAGGTGAATCGAGTTACAATCCTCTTTTTTGTTCTTCTTCTCTGAATTAATATGATCATCTTCCTTTTCTTTGTAGGCGTCGGGAGAAGTGAACTCCTCAGAGCCGGCTACCGCCTCTGAGGTTGACCCGGCTCTAGCCGCCTTAATTAGGGCTATGACAGCCGAGCTTACTTCCACCAGGGTCGTCCCGAAGATGGCTGAGATTCCTCCCGCTGCTGACATCTCAACCCGGGGCGATATGGCTCTACTGAACCAACCCCCGAGGTTGCTGAACCTCAGCCGGTTGATGCTAACCCAATATCCACTCCGGGGCGGCTGGGGCAGAGGAAGCGGCTGTAATTGGCTCAAGTGTCGCGTTGAAGAAGAGACGGTGGCTATGAGTAGCCTCAGCTTCAGCAACCCTTTCCTGGTAAGCTAAGTCATGTTTTGACTAGTGAGGAGGTTCATTTGCTCTATCTTCATATCCTTCGAGTTAAGTTGATCGATGGTTGCTCCGGACATACAGGTCCTGCTCCTTTACTGCCGACGGAGGACATCATCGGGGGAAAAGTCGCCGGGGGGATCTGGTGGAAGAAAGTATGCCTTCTCCTCCTCCAACTCATACCAAGGGACCTCCTGCCGGATCAAGTTCAGGAGGAGACGTAGTAGAACTGTCGGGGCGGGAAGAAATGGTCCCTGCACCCTCCTTGGTTCATGTGGCTCCAACACCGGAGGTTGACCTTTCTGTCCTGCCGAGTCTCTGGATCCTTCGGGCGGCGGAGGAGGATATGGCTGCTATTCAGGCATCCTATCGCTCGGAACTTGTTTCCCTAGTGATAGGCATCAAGCTCTGGTGCATCTTCTTTACGACCTTCTTCAACCCGGCCAGCTACTCTTTCTTTGACACCGTCTTCTTTGGAAGTTCTGGATGAATCGTCAAAGGACATGGTTGATAGTTTTTACCGCCATCTGAAGCGAGGGGTCGAAGCTTCCTTGAAGAGGGGGACATCTTTCGTATTGGCTCGTCAATGTGCCCGTGTCAGATTGAACTCCTCAGAACACTCCCCGACGGGACAGGGATGGCGAGCTCCTGGAGCCCAAATTAGTAGAAGCTGATCAGCTGGTGGCTCAGTTTCAAGGACTGCGACAAGTCGATCCGTCTTTAGCAATAGATCAGGAGTGTTCCTTATAACAGCTATGGAAAAGGTAAGGATGGTACGGGATACGTCCAAACCTTCCTAGTGAAGGACCTTCGGGATCTATCTCTAAAGTACGATAAACTAAGTCGCAGAGGAGAGGATTATATCGCTCGGGAAGTGGCCGCCTCTCGTGGAATAGCCGACACAAACGAGCAGATCCTCCAGCTTCAGAGGAAATTGGTTTCTTTAGAGTCTGAGCTCGAGGCTTTTTGCAAAGATAAGGAGCTAATTCTCCGGAGACCGACCAGGTCACCCAAATCTCTGATGCCTTGGAGCGTGCACTGAAGAAACTTGAAGACGGTCGGCAGGCACATGCACATCTGGAGGATGTGGAGAGGTTGACTCAGGAGGCTGAGCGCCGGGCCAAGCTGAGGATTGAGCGGTCAATGACCAAGCTGAGGGATCGGCTCAGAGAATTGTGTGTCGCCGAACCATGATCAACTTTTTCTTTCTTTCATTATTATGTTCCTCCATTTTTTTAACAGGGACGTGGTCCCAGAAAATATAGTACTCTTGATTTTAAATGAATGACTATGTTACATCATCCTTTATCTGTTGTGCTTGTACCATTTCTTTGGTATTATGGTATTTGCCCCACTGGAGGACTTTCTATGGACCTATTATCCTTGGTATACCTTAGTTTTAGGTATGGATAATAAGTTTGATAGAGATACCTAGATCGACTCCGTGGTAAGGCGGGCATGGAAGTTCTTGGTATTGGGCGAAAGAATGCCATAGAACAGCTGGGTTCCAGAGGCATGTGATGGTGAGAAAAGAGGCGCATACTAGAGGACCGAGTACAGCATTTGTGTCAGCTGCGGATATTTGTGGTCAACTGTGGACATTTGTGGTCAACTGTGGACATTTGTGGGCCTATTATCCTTGGCGTAACCTGGTTTTGGGTATGGATAATAAGTCGAGAGAAAACCAACATACTTACTCAGAGGTAATGAGGACGTGGTAAATATAGGGTTTTACAATGGAGTCTTTCTACTCAGAGGTAATGAGGACGTGGCAGGAGTGGACTCAAGGAAGGGTACATAGAACAACTCAGAGGTAATATGGATGTGGAAGTTCTATGTAAGGGTGATTTGTTTGTGATGGAAGAGAAACAACTCAGAGGTGATATCAATGTGGTTGTTTCTGGAATTTTGTGGACCTATTACCCTTTTTTATGCGCTGAAAGCGCGGGTAATAGATTATGAAGAAGATGCTCTTTTAGGGAGGAATCAGAGGTATGATTATACATGACTCACTACCGAGAAGATTTGATATGGATTCATTTGGAATGACCAGAGTGTAAGTTCAGCGGTACTTAAGGGTACATAACTCAACAATCCTGTAGATTCAGCGGATGTCATTTAGACATAATATTTCTTCAAAAACTTGCTGGATGGCATCATGAGCAAGTCTCCGTTTTGCTTCGCGAGACGGTATACACCATTAGAGAATACAGCCTCGATGATAAATGGGCCTTTCACTTTGGTTGAACTTGCCGACGGTTTTGTAAGTCATAACCATCGGCCTCCGAACTGCCAGACGAGATCGCCTACTTGGAATGTTCTCAGCTTGACCTTCTTGTTGAAAGATCCAGAGATGCGGGCTTGATAAAGCTCGATTCGTTGTTGAGCTAGCAGGCACTTTTCATCTAAGGCCTCCAACTTGTAGTCGACGATGGTAATTATCATCCGTCGTCAATCGGTAAGTGAGGGCGACACGAAACGAGGGGATTTGAGTCTCCAATGGGAGAACTACCTCACTTTCGTATACCCGAAAGAATGGTGTGTTCCCAGTGGCTGTCCGGACTGTAGTACAGTACCCATAGCATTCGCCAAGCTTTTATTCCAGTCACGTTTGTTTGAGGACACAAACTTCTTGAGAAGCTTGATTATAGTTTTGTTGAATGCTTCAGCCAGACCGTTCGTCGCCGGTTGTACGGTGTTGAAGCAACATTCTGGATTTGATGTTTTCGCAAAATCGATAGAAGGCACTGCGGACCATTGTCGTGGATGATCCTTCGAGGCAGTCCAAAGTGATAGATGACGTGGTGCTTGACGAAGCTGATCACGTTTGATGTCTTCACTTCTGGAAGCAGAACAGCTTTCGCCCATTTGGAGAAGTAGTCCGTAATTGCCAGTATAAAACGATGTCCTCTGGATGAAGGTGGGGTGATTGGACCAATGATGTCCATTCCCCATGCCTCAAATAGCCAGGATACTACCGTCGATGTAGGAATTCGGATGGTTGGTGTATGAAATCCGTGTGGACCTGACAAGATTTATATTTTCTTGCATTGTCAATCGTATCTGCTACCTCGTAGGCCAGTAATAGCCCATCCGACGAAGGCGGTCTTGTAATTTCGGGCCAGGTTGATGGGTCCCGTAAACGCTATCGTGAGCTTCGCGTACTGCTTTTTGGCTTCCGTATTTAACAAACACCGGAGCAGTAATCCATCATAGGATTGCCGATACAGCATTTTTGTCTCTGTATCGTAGAAGAATCTGAGGGAACGTCTTCTAATAGAAGTGGCTTCTTTCGGATTCTCCGGCAAGATGTCGTAGACTACGAAGTCAATAAATGGAGTCTCCAGTCCTGTGTTTCCTCGACCGCCAGGGCAGAGTAACTCACAGCAAATTGTACATTGTTCTTAGGACAAACCAATTCGTGGCCTATTACGTCCACCAAATGATGAGTATGATTTGGAACCGCCAGAGAAACGTCAAGTCCTACTAGGGCATCGGCCTCAATATTCTGGAGTCTTGGAACATGTTCTATGAAGAACCCTTTCAAGGACGTGATGATGGCGATTGCTATCTGATGTTAGAGGATCATGTCTTCATGGCGAACTTTATATGAGCCCCGGATCTGATTGACGATTAACTGTGAATCGCCATATACTTCCAGGTACTTACCCCCAGTTCCTTCGAAGTCGGAGGCCGATGACCAAGGCGTTGTACTCGGCCACGTTGTTTGAACAAGGTTCCGTGAGTGAGTATGCCCGATTGATCACCAAGTCAGAGGGAGAAATCAGTACCACTCTGACCCCAATGACGATGTTGCCCTTGGGCCCGGTACTTGAAGCACCGTCGATGAACATTCGCCAGACGGTATCATGGGAAGCTATATTTGAATTTACGACCTCGTCCGGAATTTTTTATATATTCTGGTTGACTCTGAACCTGGATGGGCCGTCAAAAAGTCTGCCAGAGCTTGTCCTTTAACAGCCTTTTGTGGACGAAGATCATGTGGTAGGGGGACAATAATATCGTCCAGTAGCAAGACGAGAGCTAAGTGCGCCTGGTTTGGTCATGAGGACCCTGAGAGGGTTGACTCGTGATATAACATGGATGGTCTATCCTGTAACATAGTATCGCATTTTCTGGATAGCAAACACCAAGGCGAGACATTCCTTTTCTCGACGGTGTATCTATGCTCAGGCCCTATCATCATTCGGCTGAGATAATAGATAGCTTGTTCATGCCCCCGCATCATTATTTTGTGCTAGTAGAGCACCGAGGGAATGCTCTATCGCTCGCACATAGAGCAAAAATGCTTTCCAGCAACTGGGGCCATCAGGACTGGAGGGTTCGACAGATATTCTTTAATGTTGTCAAATGCACGTTGGCACTCCTCGTTCCATATGAAGGAGACGCCTTTCTTCATGAGGTGTGTGAAGGGTTGACATCGCCAGAGAGGTTAGAGAAAAACCTCCTGATATAAGCGAGCCTCCCTTGAAGGCCTCTGAGTTCTCAAGATTTTTCGGGGGACCCATCTCCATGATTGCCTTCGTCTTCTCATGGTCTATATGGATTCCCTGGGCGGTAATGATAAAACCCAAGAATTTTCTACTAGATACACCCAAGAAGGATTTTGTGGGATTCATCTTCAAGTTGTGTGCTCGCATCAGGTCGAATATTGTCCTCAGATCGTGCAGATGATCTTCCTTAGAACGGCTTTGACAGCTATGTCATCGACATAACATTCTACTGTCTTACTCAGGTGATCTCTGAAGATGACACTCATAGCTCGTTGATATGTGGTACCGATATTCTTTAAACTAAAGGGCATGACTGTGTAGCAGTACCCACCAATTGGCGTTCGAAATGATGTATACTTTTCGTCGTCAAGAAATATCTTGATTTGGTTGTATCCTGAGAAGCCATCCATGAATGACATGCGCTCAAAGCCACATGTGTTGTCAATCTTATGTCCGTAATAGGAAGAGGAAACTCATCTTTAGGACATGCTTCGTTCAGATTCCGGAAGTCGTTGCAAATTTGGATCTTTCCATTCTTCTTGAGGACCGTACTATGTTGGCGACCCAATCGGGATGTTGTTCCTCACAGATGAAGCTGCTGGCTATTAGTTTGTTGACCACAACTTCGATAGAATTTATGATATCTGGGCGGAACCGTCGTTGCTGTTGCTCGACCGGCTTTGTGTACGGATGAATGTTGAGCTTATGGAGTACAACCTCGAGGTTTAGCCCTGACATGTCTTCATAGCTCCAGGCGAATACGTAAATGTACTCTCTGACGAGTTGTAATAGCGATTCCCGCTCTTCGTCTGTCAGGCTTTTGCTGACGAAGATTGGCTTTGGAGAGGATTCGTCGCCAATGTCAACTTGCATAACCTCATCTTTGGTAGGGGATCTCTTTGTTCGAAATGCTTCTTCTATTGTGCATCTAACTATTGGACCCAAGGCTCTAACTCGAGAAGTTCGGTACGTCTTCGTCTTCTTTGTAGGTGTCAGCAAATGCCATGTTGACAGACCAAGCTTGCCTGAATACGTCCCCGATGCTGTCATCCGAATCGGAAGTGGGTGAACCAGTCGAATGTGAATGCCATTCGCATTCCTCATCTGAGCTCTCCGGAGTTGTTGCAGGTGTAACATAGCCTAGACCACGCATGGTCTTATTGTAATAATCCCGTGGTTTTCCAGCCGGGACTGGAAATTGTAAGGGTAATTGGCGGCCGGTGCCATAGTTCAAGCCTAACGTAGTTTCCATATCATACCCCTATTTTTGCATGAGGTACTTGGAGCGGGAGTTATAGATAAAGAGGCAGTCTCCCGGTGTCGGGTTCGAGATCAACTTCCCCTGGCCTGAAGGACTGTTGACCATTCTTTCGGCCGAAGATGATTGGGTGACCTTCTCCCTCGACTATGAAGCAAGCGCCTTCCACGGGAGTAAGTTGGTTCGTGATATAAACATTCGTTACTTGTGTGTGTAAGTTGGTGCCTATACCGTGTTCCATAGCATACATTATACGGAGCTTGTTAAGGTCGAGGTAGTTCAAAGATAGCCCTTTATTGATAAAATAAGGTATCTTTTCTGGTGGGATTACAGCATCAGCAGAAGGAACATCAGTGTGTGCAGCCACATATTGGCTAGCTCTAACTCTTCTTCAGCCACCGTCTGTATTAATGAAGACTGGAAGGATGACCTGGGCAGTTTGATCAGCAAGGGTCCTACTGGTGGCATTGAACGTGGGGTCGTTGGCGCACTAGTGGTCCCTGGCTTAGCGCTTGGTGCTGGACGTGGAGTGGTTGGCTCACTAGTGGTCCCTGGCTTAGCGCTTGGCTATCGACTTATCCTGGGAAGACGAATGAGCATCGGCTTAACAGAAGGATTGATCTCTTTTGATTGTTGTTGGCCGACTCTTGGCAGTCTGATTGTCAGCGGCTCCCCAGTAGGTCTCGGCCCTTTGATAGACCTTGGAAGTCGAATAACCATCTGCTCCTTTTGTGCGGTGAGCACTGGGAGACTAGTTGCTTATTTACGCAGAGTGACTACAAGAGGTACAGTTCTGCCTGGTTTGTGGGGCTGGAGATGGATCTTCAGAGATTCTTCTGATCCCATTGTAGCCTCCGTCTGCTCTTTAGCATCCTCTTTGATCAAGTACCTTTTTGATTTCTCTACAAACAAGAATCCGAATAGTAGGATTCAACCCCTTTGAACGGATCGATTTCGGTGAATTTCGTCTTTACGAAGCCATGCTTGTCGACATATTTGAAGCACTGGTGCAATGTGGAAGACACGATCATATAATCGTGTATCTACGGATGCCCTAAAGAATATTGTAGGACGTCTCTGTGTCTATGACATAGCAAGTCACTTCCGACTGAAGGTCGCCAATTTAGCATTTTAGGCGAATCTTTCCAATAGGGTAGCTTATCCCTGAATTGAAACCACTGATGGCGGTGCTGGTAGGTATCAGCCGATGCATAAGAATGGATACTTATTGAAAAACTGGCATCAACGTGCATCCGATCCACCTTGATGTCGTCGACGTATCCAGTGTAATACAGGAGGCGATAGTACAGGTTGGTTTTGAAGAGCATATCCTGTGGAGGAACACAATATTGGAAATTGTACCTGTACAAGCGATGTCCTGGAGATCTGCTGGCAAGCTCTCTTTCGTAAGCTTTACCTGAGCCAAATACGTGTCGACATTCTGGAGTGCTTCGCTCAGTGCAACGCAAACGTCCTTGGAAGCCTCAAGAGCTCATATAATGACAATTTAGCTGGTGTATTGGCCAATTGTGCCAGGATGTCAAAATTGTACGGCCTCTCCAGCCCTTGAGGTACGTTTTACGGAGCGGCTTGTCGAAGCGGGTCTCCTTTGGCTTAGGCGTATCGGCCGGTAGAGGCTGAGAAGGTCCTGGGGCATCAGCATGGCCAGCTGACGTTCTTCAGCCGAGTTACCCGGCGTAGGTTGAGATTGTGTACCGGACCGGGTAACGATAGTTCTCGCTTCTTCGATATCGGCTGAAATTGTGTGGCAGGACTTAGTCTTCTTGTCTGCTTCTTGCTGGTAGGGGATGATGCTGACTGAGTTATTTCAGGCACCAAGTCCGGGTGGACCCACATGACCTCTCCTCTTGACGTAGTGAGGGGAACCAGTCCAGTCGTCTAGTCTCGGGAGGTGAAGATTGGTGACCTCCATTGTTTCTCGGGGGATGGGTACTACGCCATCTTGAGTCTTCGTTGGAGGGAAGTTGCCGAATTGGACTGACACCATATTGGCAGCCATGGTTACCTCCTCGAAATTAATGGCCAGAGCCTTGGAATCGATGAGGTTCTGGATGTACCCTTTAATTGGAAGCAGTCTTGAGTAGCATGGTGGACGTAGCGGTAGAAGTGACAGTACTTCAGGCTCTCCATCTCTGTAGGTCGAGGTTCACGTCTCGGCGGAGGGAGTTGAATTCTATCTCCTTGCAAGAGCATGTCAAAGATGGGCTTGGCATGGCTATCCTCGAAGGAGTAAGTCACCTGAGGCCACTGCTTCTCTGCCTGCTTTGGCTCAGGCTTCTGGACTGTATCGGCCACCATAGCCTGTTTGCCTTTGGTGTCTCGATTGTTAGAGGAATTACCATTGTTGTTGTTGTTGTTGGTATTAGGGCGTTTGCCCTTATCCTCTTCATCCAGATATGCAGTCCTAGTTGGCGAGCCTTCTTCAGCTTTGCTTCTGTGCTAGTGGTGCTGATGATGAAGGTCTTCCAGTCTTTAAATTGACTTTCGTCCATCCAGAGGCTGATTGTGGGAAGCAGCCTCTTTTGGAAATATCAATTAAAGAAGAGTCCGGGTTACCGGATGGCAATTTCATCGCAGTTTGGCGAAACCGCTCAATATAGTTCCTCGTCAGCTCTTTTTCCTCTTAGACAATGTCCATGAGGGTTGACTTTCACATCTTGTCCTACCTTATAGAACCTCTCTAAGAACATATGTTTGAAGCCAGCGAAGGAATGGATGTAGTTATCCGACAAGTTGCGGTAACAATCGAATGTGACCCCCTAATGCCCCAATGAACAAGCTCATGAGGATGGCGCCATCATGTGGCAGATGTTCTGTTGTGACCTCGAAGTAGGTCATGTACCGGCTTGCAGAGGTCTTCCATCATATGGATGATGTTGAATGGTTTGTATCGTGGAGGGAAGGGGACATCTCTCCATGCAGCGGGATACGGCTGTCATATCCTGAGGTCCTGAGAGGTTTCTCGGGCGTAAAACATTGCCCGGAGCTCCTAGACTTCTCTTCTCACCTTTCTGGCCTCTTCTGCAGCAGTGGGAGCCGATACTCCGATGGATTGTCGCCCGGGGTTGGTGCCGTCGTGTTTGAGTCGCATTGGCGGTGGCACCCAAGCTTGTTTGACCAGGTATCCTTGCTTGTAGAGCCGGTAGGGCCGCCTTGATCTCTTCCACTGACTTAACCAAGGTATAAAGTATATCCTTGAGAGTGTCGAGGCGCTGCCGATCACTGGGACCGTCTTGAACATTCTCAGTCATGAATACTATCTTCACGTAAGGAGAAGAGGAAGGCACTGTAGAAGATGTACCCTCCGAATCATACCCTTGTACGGAGAAATCGTCGAGGTATGTGGGAATATTCTTCTCTAGTTTGGATTCGGAAGAAGTGCCACCCCCTGAATAGGAGGTTGCCTCGTCTTGGGACTTGTGGACGTCAGAACCTGCTGCATCTATTAGGGGGATTGTTTCCCCTGGTTCTTCTTTTTAGAACACCGGATTGTTGTGGATGTCCCAAAGAGTGCTACCCCCAGCTTCAACTACCCCTATGGATGTAGATGACGAATCCCCAAGTGCTAAAGATTTTCTTAGGGCGGTACCTTGATAAACCTCTATTGTGACTGCTGTGGACAACCGCTTAGATGAGAGTTTCTTGGTCGTACTGATTGAGATCATCGGGCTAGAGGTATTTATTTTCTTCCCTCCTTTACTAATAAGGACCTTCCGGGCAGAGTTACAGGAGGCGTAAGGAAGCGCCTCGTCTTTCGAGCTTTGTTCTAGGACCGGTCCTGGCTGCTGCAGTCGTTGGAAGACGGACTGTCGGTCCTCTTGTACTGCTGTCTTGTTGCAGCAGCAGTTGACAATGACTTGAGTGCAATGATGTCCATGGAAGGACTCTTTGCACACCAAGGTTTTTTCTCTTTTCTGTACTTGTGAAGAATTAAATCTTGCAAGTCAAGTACATCTTGATCAACCTTTACACTCGTTTTGTGGGCTCGAGAATCCGAGCGTACGAGTGCATTGGTATCATGTTTGCTCCCTGATGCGGGGTTAGTAAAAGCACTTGTCCTCATTATTATTAGGAGACGCTTGGGAACCACCCTGTCTGTTTGCTGCCGGAGGCTGGACACGGGCGGTTCTATACAACTTTCCATCAGAGGCCTGCATAACAGTTAGCGGGACTCTCTGATGGTCAGAGGTTGGGACAGCTGACTGAGCTCGACGAGCCCGTACTGTCCTAGACTTTTCCACTCTAGCACCCGAGGGCGCATAGTAGGAAGAGTCCAAACTGTGCCGTATAGAATCTGGCATATTCTTTAGAGCTTCTGATGTTAGGACCATGAGAGGCGGTCGAAGACTGAACCAAGCCGTATAAGGAAGATGGTCGACGACTGGGATTGGTGGTCGCATAGGCATTCTGCATGCGGCTGGGATTGATGGCCGTATGAGCCTTCTGCATGCGGCTGGGATTGGTAGCCGCATGACCCTTCTGCATGCGGCTGGGATTGGTGGCCGCATGAGCCTTCTGCATGCGGCTGGCACCCTTATGCGACTTCTTCCTAGACCGTATAGAGTTCCCATTTGCTCCCTCAAGTCCAGCATCGTAGTATTTTTTTTACCGGACTTGGGGGCAGCAGGGTCCTCTGCGGCCTGAAGTGGGGCCGCATGTGCGTCTTCTTCGCCGTCTTGGGCTGCAAAGAATACTTCTTCCAGAGCTTGGGAAGGGAAAACGATTTTGGGCATCCACTCCCTGTGGGCCTTTTTTGGGTCGGCTCGCTTCTGGATGGGGCTAGCGCTCCCCTCGAAGAACCTCTTCAAACTTGCTGGTCGAAGCGAACAACCAGCATCTGTTGCGTGGAGCCGAGTTTGGCTACGTTCGATTGCATCACCAACTTCTCAGCAGTGGAGAAGTTAGTCCCCAGCAGAGTCGCCATCGTGTTTGCCATTGATTGTCGTAGAACAGAACAGTTTTATAGGAGGACTGAACAATAACTCACAATTACAAACTCTCTCGTATAAAAGAGAGCCTAGAAACAAAACCTAGGAAAAACAATCTAAGTACAATTATTTAGTTTTGATTCTGGAGGGTAACGGTAGAGGCTCAAGAAAGTGGTATCAACTCTGTCTTAATCCTTAGACGATCGAACGCAACCTCGACTCTGGCAAAGAAATGCTCTCTCTCTCTGTATGTCTCTGTGTGTCTTCGTGTGTGTACAAGGGAATATCACCTTGCTATTTATAGGAATTTCATTAGTAATGGGGGTGTACATCCACGTGGCTAATTTTGGGCCACATCCTTGTAACTGTGCCTTGAGAAGTGGAAAGCTAGAGATTGGTTAAGATTGATCATGATCACTTTGTTGTACTAAATCCGAACTGTTAAGACTAGGTCAATTTCTGCCACGTGTCTCAACTGCTATTCTATGGCGAGCCGCATGAATGATGCATCCTGGCTGAGCCATATAAAGAGTATCTCATGACCGGGCCATATGTAAGTTATCTCATGACCGAGCCGCATAAGAGTGGTCTCATGACTGAGCCGTATGAGGGAGGTCTCATAACCGCATAAGAGTGGTCTCATGACTGAGCCGCATGAGGTAGGTCTCATGACCGAGCCGCATGAGAGTGGTCTCATGACCGAGCCGCATGGGAGTGGTCTCACAACCGAGCTGGATGAGAGTCGCATAAGCGATCCGCATAAAGAACTGCCTTTGGAACTTGTGAACTGTGCCAGATATCATGACGATTTTCTCGTCTTTTTATGAGCATGTCACGTCTTGTCTTTATATCAGAGCCATCATCTCTGTCAGAACTGTCGTCTTTATGTCAGAGTAATTATGGCCAGCTGTATTGGCGGATTTTGAACCGTATAAGGCTGCATGAAGCTTCCTGAGCCGCATGAAGCTCCCAGGGATTTTGAGCCGCATGAAGCTTCCTGCGTTTTGTGCCGCATGAAGCTTCTTGTGTTTTGTGAGCCGCATGAAGCCCTATAGTAAAAATTATTCTTTTTCATGCTTCTACATTCACTATTGATTTGATTACAAGTACGGCACCGATATCAGAAAGAGTCTACAGAATAGCACCATCAGAATTGGAGATCATGTATAAGATGATTGAAGAACTCAGAACCAAATAATTTATTCGTGCTAGTGGATCACCTTGGGGAGCTCCGATGCTTCTTGTAAAGAAAAGGATGGTACGTCAAGGTTATGTATTGATTATCGTACCATTAACAATCAAGAACAGATATCCCTTGCCTAGGATAGATGATTTATTCTATCAACTCAGTGGGGCAACAATATTCTCAAAGGTTGACTTGCGGTCAGGGTACCATCAGATCAGAGTCAGAGAGCATGATATCCCGAAGACGACATACATATTAAGATATGGACATTATAAGCTTCTCGTTATGCCATTCGGAGAGACCAATGCACCAGCAGTATGTATGGATCTCATGAATTGCATATTCATGCCCAATTTGGATTAGTTCGTGATAGTGTTCATAGACGACATCTTAGTCTATAGCAAGAGTGAAGCAGAGCATGAGCGACATCTCCGAGTAGTCCTTCAGATTTTAGGGAGCACTAGTTGTACGCAAAGTTTAGCAAGTGTGAATTTTGGCTTGATCATATTTCGTACTTAGGTCATATCACTAGAGATGGAGTGGAAGTGGATCTCGAGAAGATAGTAGCTATAGAGACATGTCCAGTACCTAGCACCGTCGCAGAAGTTCGCAGTTTTTTAGGATTTGTAGCTTATTACCGACAATTTATATCAGAGTTCGCTCGAATTTCAGCTCCCTTGACACAGTTGACACGCAAGGATATACAGTTTAATTGGACAGCAAAATATCAAATTTCATTCGAGAAGTTGAAGCAAGAATTGATGACGGCACCCATTCTGACGCTTCCAGATATGACTGGAGGATTTTTTTTTATTATGACGCTTTAGGTAAGGGATTATGATATGTCCTAATGCCACATGAAAGGTAGTAGCCTACGCATCATGTCATCTTCGTGATCACAAAAGAATTACCTAACATGTGACTTGGAGTTAGCAACTGTGGTTTTTGCACTCAAGTTTCGGAGGTATTACTTGTATATATTATCGAGTAGAAATTTTCACCGACCACAAGAGTCTCAAGTATGTGTTTACCCAGAAGGACCTCAACATGCACCAGAGAGATGACTAGAGTTACTAGTAGATTATGACATCAACCTGCAGTATCATCCTGGAAGGCCACATAGTTGCAGATGCGTTGAGTAGAACAATAGGAGCTTATTTTCTAACAGCACAACCCGAGTTATTAGCAGATCTTCAGAAGATAGGAATAGAGATAGTTCTCCCTACCAACGTGGCATTGATGGCCAGTATGCTAGTTCAGTCTAACATACTTGAGAGAATCAAGATAGCTCAATCAACGAATTCCAAGCTTCAGCGGCTTAGGGTAGAATATGAAGCATGACAAAGGACGGAGTTATGCATTTATGAAGACGACACACTTCGACATGGAAGACGTCTTTGTGTACCCAGTGGTGACATCAGACAAAAGATCATGACGGAGGCTCACAGTTCACAGTATTCAATTCATCCCGGTAGCACGAAGATGTATGATATTCGTCAGCATTTTGGTAGAATGGCTTGAAGAGGGCGTCACCGCCAAATTCTAGAGCAAGGATATTTTGGTAATTGTTAAAATTTTAATTATTTTAATATTATTTTATTAATGTATTGTGTTTGTATCATTAGTTAGTAAAACCTTAGAACTACTTTGACTAGAGGCTAACCATGATCATAGAGACCTAGCTAGTGGACTTAGACTTGTTAGTTTGACTCTAATTAATCAAGAATGGCTAGTAAAGGCTAGAAATTGAATTAATTAGGAACCACTTTGGGCCTAGTTCTAAAAAGACCTTTAAAATGAAAATAGGAAGCCTTTAGCCATTTTCCTTAACCAAACCCTAGCCTAGACCATATGGCCAGCCACAACTAGCTAACCTTCCTATTTAATGCATCAATAGCCCCTCTTCTTTCCATTTCATTTAGAAACCTAACCCTAATTTGGTGTTTTTCCTAAATTGCTCTCAACATCCAAATTGACTCCAAATTCTTTCAAACAAGTTGCAATCTCTTGCCCTGGAGAGAAAAGCCTCTCATTGCTAGGAGGGAGCCTATTGGGTCAATGTCACCCCCAATTTCTGTATTTCGTATTTGTACTCGTAATTGATTTTGGCACGTATTTTATTTTCTCGACTTGTGGATTTGGTTTCTCGAAAATAGGTTTTGGACCATGGCTTGGTTTTATTTTATGGAGTTGGTTTGGCTTGGTTTGGTTCATCATGAGTGGAATACCTTAGCCTATTCTCCACCTCCATTCCATCACAACCACCCTCATTAAAACCCACCAACCTTTTCTCTCTCCTCCATAACTCTATTAATTTCTTTCAACTTCTTCTTCTTCCTTCTTCCACACAACTCCCCAACCCATAGGCAAGTGCACCTTGCCATCAAATAAGCACCACTTTTTATTTGTCCATTAACTAGATTAGGCCATGGAGAACAACTTTAGAACTTGACATTTGTGATTTGGAGCTTTCATTTTTCTAGATCTAGGTTTTAACCATTTTCGAAATCCTTGGTTTTGATCCATTAAACTTCGATTTTTTGCATGTTTTGATGCTTCCATGTGGAAGAGAATTCGATTTTACTCAAGTTAGAACTTTGAAAATCTAGATTTGGTTTGATTTGGCTAAGTTATGAAGATTTGAAGTTTTTGGTGTTCTTGAGGAGTTCATCTCAGCCTTGGTGAAGGATCTCGGCCAGTGCTCTTTAGCACTTGACCGTTTGCGCACCCCAGCCTGTGCTCTTTAGCGCATGGCCGATTGCGCATAGGCTCAGCCAGTGCTTTGCGCTGCGCTAGATTGTGCTGGCGCAAGCTAGCCATGCGCAAGCCAGCCATACGCAAAGTAACCCCTGCGCACTCGACCATTGCGCAGTCCATACTCTGTGCAGTCTACCCTTGCGCAATCCTCCCTTGTGCAATCCAATTGATGCGCAAGGCATCCCCTGTGCCCCATTAACCCTGTGCCCCTTGACCCCCTGTGCAGTCTACCCTTGTGCAAGGTAACCCTTGTGCAAGGCAACTCTTGCACAGCTCTTCCATGTGCAGTACATACCCTGCGCAGCCCAACCCTTGACCACCTGCGTAGTCTGCCCTTGCGCAGTAACCCTTGCGCAAGGCAACTCTTGTGCAGCTCTTCCATGCGCAGTACATACCCTGCGCAGCCCAACCCCTGATCCCCTTGCACAACCTACTTGTCTGTGATGAATTATTATTTCTTTAAGCTTGGCTCTTCTATAGTCCTATATATATTGGTATTTTATTAGATATTTTACGTCCATTTTATATCCTTAAGCCTTTTGTCACGAACTGATTTTTACTTAATAGTTTGGAATGACTATGTACATGGCATGGTATGACAAGGAACTAGCATAACACGACAGTGACCCGTAGTGGTGCACTCCTGATAGACCAACCTGACATGATAGTAGCCCATCGTGGTGCACTCCTGACAGTACCCTGACATGATTTATCTTGATAACTTGATAGTGGCCCGTGGCGGTGCACTCCTGACTTGACTTGACTTGTAACTTGTAACTCGACTCGTATAATCAACTTGACACCATGGGTGTTCCTGCTTGCTTGCTGTACAATCCACTTGTCTTGTCTTGCATCATCTAGGACGTGACTTCCTGGGTACCACGGCCAGGGACTCGCGCTAAATTAGATTAGGCTAATGATTAGATCAAACTAGAACATGGAGAATTCCCAGTCACAGGCAATCTCGTTATCTGGGCGCTTTAATGGATTTGTAGCTTGCCGACGAGTAGAGCACATTTCTAGCACACTGTCATGTGTTGCACCCTCTAAGTCACCTAAGGGTACATTTGTCTCCCGGGCAATGTACCCACCTATAACTCTCAACCCGCGGAAGGATAACTGGATGGTCTGCAGGGCTTGGAACTGAAAATTCTTACTTGCATCTTGTTAGTAATTAGGCTTGTGATAACCCTAGTTAGTTAAAGTAGTAAGCCGTAGTACTTGCTTGGCCGATTGTGAATGAATGGTGTCCAGCTCTGTCTAAGTCTTGTCTAGCCCCTGTACCTGGAACTCTTGATCATGATTGTTTTACTTATCTCTAACGATAAATGGGTAGAGACAGTGGGCTATTCAGGCGAAGGGTACAATCCCGGTCCTTGTTGGTTTAAGGATTGTAACCTGGCTCCCGGAATGGTTCCACGTCCCTAGTCGTTATCGCTCTATGTACTTTTATTACTTGTACTTTCTTTATCTTTATGTTCAGATATGCTGGCTTTTGTTCTTATTTGTGGCCTCCTTGTGGTACTTGCTCTTACTGGGGTTTGACCCAGCTGGTTTGTGTGGCCAGATTTTGGAGCAGCTCCCAAGGATCTACCAAGCTTCCAGCCCAATGGTGAACACTAGCGACCCGGGCTACGAGTGGATTTTCCCTTTTTGTTTCACCCACTTATATGTAAATTTATTCTTTTGAGGCGTTTAGCCAACGAGCACCTGTTAGCTCGATGCACATTTACTTACTGTCGGCCTACGGGCTGTAATATGATTAACAAATCCTAGGGTTGATCATGTATGACTGAACTCTTGCTAGTCCTATCATTTTGTACGACTAGCTTCATGATCATCCAATATGTAATATTTGGACGCCTTATATATATTTGATGCTCTAAATCTTGTAACTCTG